>CAJQZP010001486.1:7167500-7767500 GCA_907164705.1 Parnassius apollo | reverse complement strand
AACATATTTACGTATTATAATATTTTTTTTATAAAGGGAACCAATAAGCACATTGCATCTAGTGGTAATTTGGTTGCTGTGACCCAGACACCTACATCATCAAAATGTAGATGCAATGTCACCCTTGAGGGCTAGCTGACCTATTCGTGCTGCAATCGTTCATATCCTCAAACGTTTGTTTTTAAAGATAAAGTCTGTTTACGGACTTTAATACTGTGTAAGTGTTTACTTAAAAATCGTTTAAACTTTAAATTAAACCCATACTAACGATAAAGGCACTATTGTCATGTTTATTTTAACATAGATAATAATTATATATTTATATTTTATATGTTAGTATTTGAGAAGGTATAAAAGTGTAAATGGTGGTACTAAAATAGATAAAAAGTGCTGTTAAAAATAGGCCCAACAACACCATCAAGTTTTCGAAAGTTAAATGGAAACAGACACAAGATAAAGATATTGCTAATGCACAATCAATAGAAGAGGTTATTTTACGCGATAATATATAACTAGAGAATTAATAAAATATAGTAGTTACTATTTGACACATGAGATTTATAAAACAGAGTTGGATATAAAAACTTATGCTAAATACCTACTGGAATACTGCAATTATATTCCCATTACGTAATAGCATATCGCTTCTGAATACTATATAATAGTCACCGTGAATCTTTTATATAAAAAAAAAAAACATATTTTATTGAATGTAGAATAAATTAGAAGAATGTCAATGTTGATTTCGACTAAATCATTCAGCAATTGATGAAACTTTTAGTTTCAGATAGATATATATAGTTGAGAAGATAAAAATAAAGAAGATCAAATAATGTTACACTTTTTCGTTTGCCTAGGCACAAAATATTTTAATGGGAAGTAATTCTGTAGGATTTCGATTCTTTCTTCAATTTATTATTTACTTTTTATATTTCAGTGAAATGAAAGTAAAAGTATAATTATGCTACGATCGAAGGATACTAAAATTTGTGATAAAACTAAACACAGAATTTTGAACTCATAAACGTACTATAAATAATTTTATTGTACTTAGAACAAATAAAGCGATAGAAACCGGTCTTGAGGATTCCACATAGACGACGTACAGCAATATTTTATTTATTTGATGTAAGTTTTAGAACATTTTATTGCTTTTGCTATTACAGTTTGTTACAAATTGGTTTCTTTCAAAATATGATTCTTAAATCTATTGGATAAATATTAATAACATTAAATTCAACAAGCATGTACTCACTACATAATCTACTATATCATTCATTAATCATAATTGAAAAATAAACGGTACATTAGTTGTACACACACAAATTCTTTTCTAATTTAATTTTAAGGCTGAAGAATTGAGTCCATTGCTGAACATAGGCCTCCCAAGAGATTCTCTCATAGGTTAAGGCAAATAGGTCTCATAGGTAAGACTTCGCCATAATTGTTGGCGGCATCACCTGTTTCAATTTCCCTCCGTCGCCTGTTACGACACCCACGGGACGATATGGAGCAGTAGATATTCTTACACCGCCACTGAGAGAATTGAATAGTTGTAATAATTTCATTTTTGCATTTTTAAAGTCAGTTTATATAGAAAATCATTAATATTGATAACAGATTTTGTTTCAATTATCGGCTTTTTTGTACCGAATTTCTGATTCTGATTTTGATTCCAATGCCAATATTTGTTTGACACATATAAGGTTCATGCACTGTAACAGAATTAAGTCTTTACATATTTTATGTAATTTCCCTGTATTCCTGACATTGAATTAAAGTCTACTTCCATATACACGCTTTTGTACAGAAGTATGTGTATATGCTCCCCGGTTTTTTTACCGTTGTAGTCTCTGAAATGAATATGCAAATTTTAACTCAAATAACGGTAACAAAAATGTGTTGGAACTCATGAGTACAAACAAAGTAATTTTTTTTAAAACAATTTTATTTGATAAATGTTTCTTTCTACGACATACTTCTTATGACCATCTTTAAAGGATTTATTGATACGCAGATAAAGTAAAGCATAACAGTTTTTTTTGTAAAGAATAAGGGTGATAAAAGTGGAAACAATTCAGCTGATGGTAAATGGATGCTGCGGTTCGTAGAATGTGCATAATAGTATGACAATATCGACATCCATTTTTTTTATTATTAACTAGCTGGTACCCGGCGCATAGCAGCCGCAGAAGAGTAAGAAATAATTGCGGACATTTCGCTTTGAATTCGGAAGAGTTATATTGTTTAATTGGGAATGATAAAACATTCACTGAAGTTGAATGATATACAACTTTCGAATAAATATATGTCGGTACGATTGTAAATATAAATATGCGCGTACAACTAGCGTAAGTTAATTGCACTATGTCTATAGCCTTCGCTGAAGTGCATGCAATAAGCTGACAAAGTTTTACCGCAATCTGCTGAACGGTGTAACAGCGCATATAATACGAACAAACAAACATTAATTTCTATATGTTAGATTATACACATCTATTTTCGATTAAGAATCAAAATGCAGATGCGTTATCACCCAAAAGGACTAAAATGGAATGCCTCATTTCCGGTAAAAAAGATCTCCGGTTCTCTACACTCAGCATACAAAACAGCAGCATTAAGCTGCTATTTCATACTGGTATTCTGTGAGAGCGTGTACTTTACCCTTTCGATCCATAATATAACATAGTTGCAGCGTGGCTCTACCACGTATAATATGATAGTGACGCCAAACAACCGTTGGACACGTTGGATGTTGCTGGCCGATCCACGAGTTCCTGCTGAGGGCTTCCAGCACGCAGATACATCAGAAGAAGCTGTGTTAGAAGAAAATCTAAATCAAGTGCAGCAACATCGCGGCAGGTTATATAAGGCGGCTGGCAGCACTCGTCCATTTTGCCCATCGGTCATCACGGAATGCGGAAGCCCTGCTCGAATACCTAGAAATTGTCGTTATTTCAAGTCTTTCATTTTTGTTTGCTTGTTTTAAGTTCGTAACTATTTGTTTGGCCGAAGGACAATAAAATCTTTTTCAAAAATCAAGGTGTGTTTCTATTTGTAAGAATATATATTATAACCTGTGTAAAAACTGTGCATAAAATTTATGTGAATGTATTGGCATAGAGGCTAGGGAGCGCAGTAACGGGTTTAAGTCTCGCACGTATAAGCTATTTCTTTGACTTATAATATTTGTATTTTATTTATAAGTTACGTCCATGATGCAAAATATTTTTATATCGACCGTGTAGTGGTGGTGTTTCAAAATCCACTACTCCATTTCGTCCCGTGGATGTCGTAAGAGGAGACAGGTGTAAACAAATGGACAATGGCAGGAGCATCTTCCTCGTAACAACTAAAACTAAAACCTACGGTTGCAAACGGCCGGTCAAGTATGGCAGCTATAGTAAACATCCCCAATATAGCTTAATGAATCAAAAATTGATGAGAAAGATGGGTTCTCTAGTTGAGATCTCGTATTTGAGATCACCATTAGATAATATGTCAATAGACATGCGCTATGTTGTGCGTCCCGCCTACTCTAGAAAAAGTGACGACCTAATGAAACATGCAGTCAATCAATGGATACTAGTTGCTTGGAACTGTACTTTGTGGCAATCTATGGTGGAGGTGACTGTTCAGCCGTGGAGTCGTTATGTGCTATAGTGTGCCAAAGCGTTTTTTATGCAAAGCGATTGCATTTTACTAGAGATGCTTTTGCTTCAGTTTCCGCAACTTTTGTTATGGAACAGAACTATAACGGCATACCTTTCTCTAAAAGGTGGCGAACTCAAATTGAGAATGAAGTTCAACCTACTTCATTATCGATTATGTTTTCAACTTTACAAATGTTAAAATTCGTGTTAAGTATGAATAAAGATTAGCGAGACCCGACTACTAAAGACGTGATACTTGATAATATACTTTATGAAACACATTTACGCCATCAGAAGTTCAAAAAAGGAGAACGATTGCCTTTACATAAGGATTCTCTTATGTGGTGGAAATTAAATGCACACAAATATCGTAAGTTTTTACGTTATTGTGTTATTTATCTACCAGCGGCGTCACCAGTGAGCATTTATTAAGCAGAGCTGGTCTTATATGTAAAGAACACTGGAATTTATTGTTAGGTGTAAAAGCGGCTTAACTACCTTTCGTGAAATATAACTTACCGCTGCTTATTTTTCAAAATTTATAATTACTATAAAAAATATATTTGTAAATGTCTTTATGAGGCAATCTTTTTGGAGGTCTATGTTCAGCAGTGAGCTTTGATAGGCTGTAATGATAATGGTAATGTTAATATTTACTTTGATTTTATTTTAGATGACTCTTAATAAAATTTATTTAATAAAATTTATTTCTTGGCTGTATTTTAATACGTTCATTTTCGAAACACGTATACTATCCAGCTAATGGGTATTGGTGTGCTTAAAACATTACAATTTCAAGTGTAGTTACATTAAACTAAACGTTAAATAGGTTAAGTACCTGTTCGCCTTCAATTTATACTTATTATGCAGGCGTTAGGTGGGGCATACAATATTTTGAATTAAGTTTAAGCGAGGAACATAGTGAGATAAGTTAACAGGTAAGTTACGAAAGAGTGCATAAAACTCCACTAATATACTAAGCAGAAAAAAGTTGGTCTTACGTAATAAAATTCCATCACAGATTTTTTACAACTTTAACTCGCTCATGATACTCACGAGACAAAATGGTATAATGATTCGCCCTAAGGTATACACTAAGGCTACACCTTAATACTGTTGCGCGTTATTATTAGCGTATGGTATGTGGCGGCTGATTGTTAGCGTCATCTGAAATCAAGCAGCAGAAACAGGAGCGTCAAGATCTTTCTAGAACTCTCGCACTAGCGCCATCTAGTATCGAATGAAACAACTAAGCTTTCTAGAAAGTTCCACACTCGAACTTTCTGCACCTGGTCGGTCGGGGGCCGGTACTTCCTGGAATATTCTGGATGTTTCGGTGGAAAAAGCCTATATAAAGCTATTAAGGGCCGCAACCGGGGCAGTGTTGAATTGGCGATACAAGTGAAAACTTAGGAGCGAAATAAATTGAACTAAAGTGTTAATTGTTATAAATTATTAGTGTGTATTAGTTTTAATTGGTGTTCGGTAATTAAAGTGTCAATTTTGGTAATTCAATCGGCAGTTTTTATTGTCACGAACCATAAGCTCGTTACAATCGGTGTCAGAAGTGGGATCAAATCATGCCGATTTTACCGAAGGACGACACGGAGGGTATCCGTACCCGAAGTCATCACCAGCAAGAGAGCAGAGAGAAGATTTGATGGTGCAACGCCGCAGACGTCGGGGGGCCAACTGCCAGCCATGGAGGCTGGCCCGTCAGCAGCTCCTACACCTGCAGTAGGTGCTCTCATGATGATGCTGCTGGAACAGGTCGCGCCAGCAGGTGGAACAGGCATGCCTATTGGAAACGCAGCTACGGGGTGGACAAGAGAAACAGGCCCGTTGGTTGGAAAAGCAGATGCTCCTTATGAAGGATCTTCACGCTACCTTCGGGAAGGAGATGAAGGAGGTGAAGGATAGGGTTGCTCAATCATGACAACCGTCTGTCAGAAGCTAAAACCCGAATCGACCAAGTGAACAATCGGGTTGACTACGTGATGGCTGACGTGAAGGAAACGCTCGAGAATTTCAAACTGGGATGGAATTACAGCTCCTGTAGTAGCTACAACACCTTCGCTACGTGGATTCAAAGTGCCGCCGTTCGACGGGACTTCTTCCTGGTCAGCCTACAAAATCCAGTTCAAGGCTGTCATGGAGCCGAACCTCACCCTAAGCCTGCGCGACCAAGCCTTAACTGTGTTGGAAGCTCTCGGTAAGAAAGTGACCTACGAGTAGCTCCTTGAGGCATTGGAGGCGAGATACGGCGACGCTCATCTGGAACACGTCTTTTGTGCGCAGCTTAAAGATCGCTTGCAACGCAGCATCGAAAACCTGCAGCAGTGGGCCCTTGAGGTGGAGAAGATGGTTCGAAAAGCATACCAGTCTGTACCTACACTCATTGGAGGGAACCTGGTGCAGACATTCATCGACGGCATTCGCGACCTTGAATTCAGAGCTGCTGTGAGGATCGAGCACCACGAGACACTTAAGGACGCCTTGGCCCATGCATTTTCGCTCCCATTGCGTCAGGAAGGTTGCGGCAGCTACAGTTCGCGACGGCAATAAAGGATACAACACTAGGTGCTATGGCTGTGGGGAAAGGGGCCATCTTCGATCCAGCTGCCCTAAGCGAACCGTAGAAAGGGAAGGTGAACGATCTCGTGAGAGTAATGCGGCCAACAGCCCCGCCCAGCAGCAGCAGAGAAACGAGTCAAAGCCATAACTGCGGGGTGGGTGCTGGCTTATGTTAAAAGAGCCCCAAGGATCTCGATCTCACAAACCTATGATGGGAACAGTATAATCATCAAGGGCGAGGTCAACGGAATGCCGTGTAGACTGACCATATACACTAGAGCCTCTCGTACGGTTGTTAGTTTCCAAGTTATAAGTCAGTTCCTTGAGGATTCCGCATACAACCGAGAACGTATTAATTTGGTAACAGCCACCGGTCAGCGTATACCCGTCCGTGGAGAGAAGGAGATGGATTGAAGCTAGGGAACAGGATCTACCTGCATAATGTCATCGTGGCTGATATAATAGACGACTGCTTCCTGGGCCTAGACTTTATGAGGAATAATTGTTGTGAGATCGACGTTAAGCAAGGTGTTTTGAAATGTGGGCAGGAGGAACTTTTTGTGAAAGGGGCGAGATCGGAAACGATTGTGCCGGTTAGTCTTCCTCGGAATCCTGGGCAAGCTCACCGTTGTGTACTCGTGGAAAGGGTAAACAATGACCTCCTATGGAAAGTAGCTCGAACCTTGGTCAGAACCACCGACTTCTCAGAAGTACGTGTGTTGAACCTTTGTGACCAGGAACAGATTATAGAAAAAGGCACAATGGTTGGTACTTGTGAGGAAGTGGATGGCTTGCGTCGGTGCCAATATCTATCGAGTGGGACCCCCAGCAAGGATACACAAACGAGAGTGACCACACTTTTAGAAGACTGTCGTAACGTTCTCTCCCCGAATGAAATGGTCAAGGCGAAGAAGTTATTACTCAAGTACGCCAATGTATTCTCGTCAAACGATGCTGACATAGGGAAGACTGGCTTACTTCAACACAAAATAAACACAGGAGAAGAATTGCCTATTCATCAGTGGCCAAGAAGAGTGCCGGTAGCACATGAAAAGAAATTGGAAACCACGATTGAGGGAATGGTGAACCATCCAGTGTCATCGAACCTTCATCTAGTCCATGGTGTTCACCCGTGGTGCTGGTAAAGAAGAAGGACGGCAGCATGCGGTTTTATGTGGACTACCGCCGTCTGAACGACGTTACAAAGAAGGAAAGCTATCCCTTGCTAAGAATAGATGACACGCTGGACATGCTTACAGGAATAAAGTGGTTTAGCATGCTGGGTCTAAAAAGTGGCTACTGGCAAGTTGAAATTGACCCTAAGGACAAAGAGAAAACTGCACTCTCGACAGGAAAGGGTCTGTGGAAATTTAAAGTAATGCCATTTGGATTGTGCAACGCTCCAGCAACGTTTGAAAGGTTGATGGAACTTGTACTTACCGGGCTAATAGGCGATGCCTGTCTGGTCTACTTAGATGACATCATCAGCGTAGGACGTACGTTTGAGGAACACGTTCAAAACCTGGAACGCGTGTTCATGAAGATTCAGAGTGCCAACCTCAAGTTGAGTCCGAAGAAATGCTCACTATTCAAACGGCAAGTTAACTTTTTGGGGTATGTAGTATCGGAAGAACGTATGCACGGATCCAGAGAAAATCGCTGTTGTCAAGGATTGGCCAGTTCCAAAAGACAAGACGTACGTTAGAGCATTTTTGGGTTTGTGCTCCTATTATCGGCGATTTGTGAAGAATTTTGCAGATATAGTCAAAACTCTGCATAAGCTAACCGAGGAGAAGCGGCATTTTTGCTGGGATGAAAGTTGCGATATCGCATTCAAGGAGGTCAAGGACCGTCCGTGCAAAACACCTATTTTGAGGTACCCTGGTACATGCAAGGAATTTATAGTTGACTCAGACACAAGTGATACAAGACTTGGCGGTGTGTTGTGAATGACATTTTTGAGCATGTCAGACAATCGGGCCAGCAAATGTCCGAAAAGACGAAAACCCGGTATGACCGCAAAATGAACAACAAAGGGTTCGACGAAGGTTCACTAGTGTGTTTGCACAATCCAGTCCGCAGCAAAGGGAAATCTCCTAAGCTTCAAGCTAAATGGGACGGCCCGTACCGGATTGTGACCAGGACCAACGACGTAACCTACCGGATACAGAAAAGCGCAATAGGTACTCCTAAGATCATCCATGTGGATCGACTAGCGCGTTACTATGGGGTCGATAATGCTCGGGACGAGCATGCCTTAGGAGGGGGCAGTGTTGCGCGCTATAAATAGTGCCTTGTATGTGGCGGCCGATTATTAGCACCATCTGGCATCAAGCAGCAGAAATAGGAGCGTCAAGATCTTTCTAGAACTCTCCCACTAGCGCCATCTAGTATCGAATGGAAGGACTAGGCTTTCTAGAAAGCTCCACGCTCGAACTTTCTGCACCTGGTCGGTCGGGAGCCGGTATTTGCTGGAGTATTCTGGATGTTTCGGTGGGAAAAGCTATTGAAGGCTGCGACCGGGGCAGTATTGAATTGGCGATACAAGTGAAGACTTAGGAGCGAAATAAAGTGAACTAAAGTGTTAAGTGTGATAAATTATTAGTGTGTATTAGTATTGATTGGTGTTCGGTAATTAAAGTGTCAATTTTGGTGATTCAATCGGCAGTTTTTATTCTCAGAACCTTAAGCTTGTAAGAGTATGTTCGGTTTATTAATTCTTTATACTTATTATTTATAATTCTTCATATTTATATTAAGCCGTGGCAGTTCGCAAACAGCGAGCACTAAGTCCCTGGCCTTAGTGCTCGCTGTTTGCGAACTACCCCGGTGCATTGCCTGCCGGCCACCGATGAAATTGTTAACTGAGATTTTATGTGCTGATATAAAATCAGACATGGTTCCATGCTTCAACTATATTGTGGTTTTAACATGAATGGGTTGGAAGAGGGACTCACACAGAATACCAGCGTCAAATAAAAGCATAATACTTTTATTTTACCCTGGTATTTGCTATGTTTCGTATGGTGAGTGTAGAGAACCGGGTACCGTTTTTACTGGAAACGAGGCAATCCATATTATTATTCCTCAGCGGTGATAACACATCTGCATTTGACTCTTAATCGAGGATATATGTAGATGTCTATGGGCCACAGAATCCACTTACCACCAGGTAAACTGTGCGCTCATTTTTCACTCTTATTCCATAAAAAAATCATGTGCTCAGTGTATAAGGAAAACATCGTAAGGAAACCCGCATATCCGAGAAATTAAAGTTTTTTTTAAAGTTATTGGGCAACGCGGTGGGCACTTTTTGTACTAAAACTCAATATAAATAGAGAGGTTTGTGCTCAGGAGTGGAATATAATATATAAAACTAATTGTATTATCTGTATCATCAGCTATGGTTTTGTAACTAAGATATCCGTTGTGGTATATTAGTAGTAACAGAGCTTATATATATTTTATTTACATAAAATTTGAGTGACAAAAGAACTTACAGTGTCTACTGCAGCCCATGGACACCTGCTACCAACTTCCATAATATGGTTTTTAGGTAGTTTGAGTAGGCACTACCCTGTTTTCTATTTATGTTACCAAATACCAGTGTTTGCACTGGTGATGGTGGTGGCTGTGAAGCATTCCATCTTATTCAGGCGGATCGTGCGTGTATCTGTGGTTATTACAGAATCATCAGTGCTGTAGGTTACCCTGCAGCATTACGCTGAGTCATAACCTTTTCACTGGCTCGATACACACCCCATCACTCGTAATATTAATCTACTAACTTTTAACTGTTTATTATTTTATTTTTGTGATGTGTACAGTTCCAGTGAATAAAGGTCTTTCTTTCTTTATTTCTATTCCTTGAAGTGACAACGCATCTGTAGCTTTTTTTGTTTGAAGTAGGCCGCGGCTGTCCATAGACTGCGGTGGCCACTTACCATCAGCTGGACTGTACGTTCGTTAATCACTACAGTTGTATAAAAAATAGCCAGATTTAAAAAAAATTGTAATTTCGGTAGATACCTTCTTTGAAAAATCTTGGAAAGAACGCATTTGCCACTTAATACAATATTAATCTTTTACAATAATATCTGATTTGGAAAATTGTTGGTGATTTTAGATTAAATATTGTAAAATATTGAATAAGCACAATTCAAATGACAATTTTTTGAATTGTTAAAATGAGTTTTTAAAAATGAAATTTGAAATTTGAATAAAAATTTAATAGTTTTATTGTTAGTGTTTTGGTCTGTGCAGACTAAATTCATTTTTTTTATAGAATAGGGTGACAAACGAGCACACAGTTCACCTGATGGTAAGTGGTTGCTGCGGCCCATAGACATCTACATTTATCCTCCATTAAAAATCAAAATGCAGATGCGTTGTCACCCGTGAGGACTGACATGGAATGCCTCGTTTCCAGTAAAAAGGGTCTCCGGTTCTCTACACTCACCATACGAAATACAGCAGCATTAAGCTACTATTTCACGCTGGTATTCTGTGAGAGCGTGGTCCTTCCCCGGTCGAGCCGACCCATTCGTGCTACAACTATACTACTAATATAACTGCAGCATGGCTCTACCACGTATGAAAATTATTAAATATACCTATATCATACAGTCTTTCTTACTTTTTTAGTTTAATAAGTAATATTAAAAGCAAACTTAAAACTTTTAACGAATTTGATTCGAGGCAATCGACACGTTTGACACTATAATTAATTGAATTTTACCTTTTTATCTCGACAGACAGAAACGTGATGAAAGTGCATTATTATTGGATATAATTGGATTTATTTGCTTAATCATAACACGTTAAACGAACATGTTGAATCCTGTTTGTATTTTTTTGCATGTTTCTATATAACTTATTTAATAATACATTTTTAAATGGATCAAATAATGTTATGGTATCCACACTAAGAACAAGATCGTTTTATTGCAGAATCTTTTGCATATTATCAAACAATTTAGTTTGAGGTTTTTAGTATTGGTAAAAAAATAAGTATCAGAATATGTTTCATTGCGCAATTTTTTTTAAATAAAACTGAAGTCACAAACGAACTCATAGACCATTTGATGGAACTACTACAGTTCATGGACACTTGTAGCCTACTCCAAACAAAGAAGGCTACAGATCCGATGCGTAGTTTGTTACCGCGGAGGATTAAGCTAGAATCCCTCACAGAATGTAATTATACTGTATCTCTATACCATTCAGACCGTAACACAAACACAGCTTTTGACGGCAGAAAAAGGTAAGATTGTGATATCTACCCAGACTAGCTCCTAACTTCGTAAAACATATAATATTTCTGTTTATTTCAACAAACACAACGTTTGAGACCCTTGATATGAGACATAACGCAATATGTTAATGTCAACGGTAAACCACAAACTAAATTGCGGTTTCGTGTTCACTCGACAGGAGCACATGCTAATGCTCTAGAACGTTAGAAGTACATGATATTTTGATTTAAGAAACAATATTATTTATTACTAGCCTTTAACCCGCGGCTTCATTTGCATGGGCTTTTGTTTTGAAACATCATTAAAACTACTCCGAGACAAAAAGGCATGTATTAACGACATCTATTCACGGCAAACGTGAGAAGAACAACATTCATAAACGGGATTAGACATGTATTCGTCTTGTAGTGGCGGCGCGAGAGAATCCACTACACCATGTCGTCCTGTGAGTGTCGTAAGTGACTAAGGAGAGAAACTAAAACAGAAGATGGGCTGCAGGGCTCTCCCTGATAACAGCTCAAAATAATAAAAAGCTACAGTTTTAAACCCGCCTGCCAAGCAATGCAATTACTGCAAATATCCAGTCTATTAAGCAATCTATGGGGTACGATTATCTTCATCAGTATACCTTTGATAAGTAGTAATAATGACGATGATAATTTATACTCATATTCGCTACCCTTAATATTAACAGTAGTACATGCATAATAAAAAAAGTATAATGAGTAGCAGCCTGCATACTGGGCATAGGTCGCAGATAGTTTTGGGATTAACTTCTCAAATATGCGGCTTTCCACGCCATCATTTTTTTCACCGTCGATAACGTAGTAAGTCGACACTTCATATTACAATTGAGATATGAGTGGTTTAGGTTAAACTGCTTTATAAGTCTCATTAAAAGTAAAAAAAGTAAAATAGCAGCTTAATTACGTCTCATGACTGTGCACAGTGCTCCTCATGACCTGGTGTTTCGTAGATAGTGTATTAGCAGTTTTCACATGTCCACGATTATTATAACTACTCAGATATCTAGGCTCACTTCATTAAGTTATTATTGATCACTTCACTGAACATGTGGTAAATCAGGACATAAAAATTTCCCATAACAGTTTCTTTAGTCCACGCGAGAATCGTACACGTTTTGTTTCCGTGCCATGAAATTTTACGATAAGCTACACAGCCCTCGTATTTGTTTAAATAAAATTCATAAAAAGCGGTCTAGGTGTGACCCGAAAGGTCCACACGACTAACTTTCCAGTGGAAAGAATAAAACAATATCATATGTTTTAATATTTTATACAATTTTTAATTCGGCACAAGAAACGACTTGACCGATTTTGCTCAAAATTTAATGAGGTCTAAGTTACATAATTATGTGTTAAATGAAACTGGTCCCATGTCAATATCACTATTTGTTATCGAGATACACGAGCCGAAAATTGAATCCGAACATACATACATACGTATATGTGCACTCATGGACATCCTCTTAAAAACCATAATACTATTCGACTCTAAAGACCTTGAAACGTGGAGATATGTTCAAATTTCCAATTCGCAAAACCATAAGCATACATACATGGTACATGGAACAACATAGCATGGTATCCCGGAAGACCGGGATACCATGCTATGTATTCATAAAGATATTAATAGTTACTTTGCAACCATCCGCTCAATAAAATAAAATGATGTATGTGTCTTACCTAGTTTGAAGAGTTTCATTTTATTTTAATGAGGGGATGATTTCAAAGTAACTATTAATATCTTTATTATAATGGATTTCCGCAAAGTTACACCTAATTCTATTAATTATCTGCTATGTAGTTATTACGAGCTCGCGCAGATACACAATTGCGGTATCCGTAACAATTCAAAATATCAGCATATTCCTCGTTCATAAAGGTTCTTCAACGGTTGAATATTGTTACGAGCTTGAGGTTCGTTACAACAAAAACTGTCGATTGAATTACCAAAATTTACACTTTTATTACCGAACACCAATTAAACTTAAAACGCTAATAATTAATCACACTGATTCACATTATTTCGCTCCGAAGCTTCGCTTGTCTCGCCAAATTCAATACTGCCCCGATCGCGGCATGCAGCGGGTTTAAATACACTTTTACACCGAAACATCCAGAATATTCCCGTAGATACGGGCGCCGACCAACCAGACGCAGAAAGTTCGAGTGTGGGGCTTCTAGAAAGCTTAATTCTTCTGTTTGATACTAGATGGCGCTGTTGGTCGAAAGTCAAGATTTACATTTTCTAGGAAGCCCCCCTCGCTCTTATTCCCTGACACTAGATGGCGCTAGTGCCAGGTAACTGACGTCAACTTAGGCGCGCAACAATATCAAAAGCACAAATCAAAGTCCAGTTAGTAATCACAGACACAAATCGAAAGAAAGACAGCCCAGAAATACAAGCCAAGCCGAGTAGGAAATAGAAAGCACCGAGTATCAGATCTACTACATACGAATCACGTAACTAACTAATAAACGAAACACAAAAACACCGTAATGGCTTGTTGAACTCCCAGCACCGTTATTTTTTACTACTAACTGTGAGTCTTTCATACTAGGTTTTTTCTAGGGATTCAGACAAAACTTAGATTGTTATACATTGTTGGATAGCTGAAGATACGTTGATATTTTTATATACATCTGCAATATACCTGCCATAGATTTTTTTTAAATAGTCTTCAAAGAAATAAATACTTTGTACAAATTTATTTCTTTTTTCAACTATCAGTCGTCTACTACGACCCAGATTATTTATTTACCCGAGATGTTCGTACTCAAAATAATAAAGCAACTTATCTACTACACAAAAATTATAAAATGGAAATCAAATGGAATCATAAATCCTAGAGACTTGAAATTAAGTTGATAGGAATATTCTTTTTGCCGAGTAGAAGTCAGCTAAGAACGGATTTTATGAAATTTCAACAGGACAATGTGGAGGCGTTTAAAATAATCGTTAGCGGATCGCTATATATATATATATATATATATATATATATATATATATATATATATATATATAAAAGTCTATACGTGACTCCACCTCATTAGTAAACTGCTCCCAATAATTATTCAAATCACATGTCACAGGTATTCGCACAACGCTTAATATTCAGAACACAAGAGCGCACCCATGTTAAATACAGGTAAGTTGCTCCGTTGTGTAGTGGTGTATACGGTTCAGGCATATGATTAGGTAAAAATTAAACCTTTAAAAAAGTAAAAGCCAAATTCAAAAAACTAAAAAGAATGAAATAATTTTAAGAGCTGTGGTAGCTTAGATGGTTAGCGTTTGCTGTAAATATCACGGTACATTTGTTTTTA
This sequence comes from Parnassius apollo, assembly GCA_907164705.1. Classification (NCBI taxonomy): domain Eukaryota; kingdom Metazoa; phylum Arthropoda; class Insecta; order Lepidoptera; family Papilionidae; genus Parnassius; species Parnassius apollo. The sequence continues at coordinate 7,752,668 of CAJQZP010001486.1, read as the reverse complement.
TTAAGTTACTTTCTTGTTTCTCCGCCCGTTTGTCGTTCTGAGTGGAATCTTGCAACTTAAATTTCGAGCACTTCCTGACTTGAAATTTCTAACATCGCTCAAAATGGGATGACAATGTAGGAATATGAAATTAGGAAAAAATATGGTATATTCATTGATTTTAGGACAAAACAAAAACTACACAATGATAAGCTCAATCAATATCGCACATACCCAGGCAGACCGGGGCCAGGACAATGCACGTCAAATATCTTCAAGGTTGGACTTATTCTATTTGTTTTATTTTTAAAGAAATAAGGGTGACAACGGAACCACACCAAATGTAAAAGCACATCAAAATTACATCGCAATGTAGTGGAAGACACAATTATAACTTGATGTGTGCAAGGGGAAACTGTATTTGTACCAAGATTTCACTTGATCCCGAATGATCTCCCCTCAAAGTCTGCTTTGCAATGACCATAAACAAATCACAAGGGCAGACATTAGAATTTGCGGGTATAGAGAGAATAGAGAGAAAATTATTTTTCAGACGGGCAATTCTATGTGGCTTGCCCACGCGTAAGCTCGCCCAGTATTCTGATAATTTTGGCACATAGTAATAGATTAACAAAAAATGTGGTGTATAAAGAAGTTTTGTAGTTTACTAGCTTTTGCCCGCGACATCCAGAAATTGTGACTCGTACCAGCAAAATCTCTCTCTCTCTCTCTCTCTCTCTCTCTCTCTCTCTTCTATATATATATATATATATATATATATATATATATATATATATATATATATATATATATATACATATAACCGGACTCCACGCGGACGAAGTCGCGGGCAAAAGCTAGTTGGGTATTAAAGAAATATAGGACAGTGAAAGATGTTGATACATTTAAAATAAGGTCAAAATGGCTTCGGGCGTGCGACTCTCCTTACGATTTAGCTTTTGTAGTACGATAGTAACGCGTTCAATTTGCGATTCGTTCGGGACCAGCGACAGTGTTGGGAACCAATCAAGAAATAATAATGAAAATTAATATTATTATAAAAGAAAAATTAAACAAAAATTACCGCATTTTTCATGGGGAAAATTATTCGTTAAATTGGTGTTACATTTAAGATCTTCGAGTGTTTACACTTTTTTTATAGAAGAGGGGGCAAATGAGCAAGCGGGTCATCTGATGATAAGTGACCACCGCCGCCTACAAACAACAATGCACCTGCAATACCAGGGGAACTGCAAGTGCGTTGCCGGCCTTTTAGAAAGGAGTAAGCTTTTTCTTGAAAGTCCCTAAGTCGTATCGGTCCGGAAATGTCGCCGATGGTAAACAATTCCACAGAGAAGTTGTACGAGGAAGAAAACTTCTGAAACGCACAGTGGTGGACAGCCAATCATCCAGATGGTGAGGATGGTATCGTGAATTTTGACGCAATGTGCGTTCATGAAATTCGACGGCTGGAACTGATCGTATCTGATCTGTCTGTTCTGATCTGATCGTATGGTATGAAGATACAGTTCACATACGAAAGGTATAGGTCAAGACCGGGACCGATACGGGTGAGGCCCGTAATATTAGTCGTCCACCCTTTTTTTAAGAAACTTGGTTATATATGTAATTGAACGTACAAGACCCGTACGCTCCAATAGTGATAACGAATATATAAAGGTTTTAATAAAACGGCCCATTTCGTATTGAGTTTCTTTCACTAATTGTAGTAAAATTGCTATATTTTTCAACACATATCTTGGAAACTACCTATGAGGATGCGGAAACTATAAGACTACATTTATAATTACGACAAACACAAATTGAACACTATTATATAACTAAGAATATCACGATTGTATTATGTGTTGGTGGTTTGCCTTTATCAAACATTTATGAGAATATTGTCCATGTATTGTATATAATCAAACTTTACCTTCATCACGTGAAACGTCAATCTGAGTCAACATGTCTGCTTCATGGAAACTAAATAAGGATAAAGGGTAAAATTACTAAATGATGCATTTGTCCAAATTTGCCAATCCATATTTTTTTATACTGTTTTTTGTTGTTAGCTAAGGTATTCAAGTAAAAATAATAATGATAGGTAGATTTATCGTCGATTTTCAAAAAAAGGAAAGAAATTTTATTTACTACTACAAAAACACAATACGGTGAATCTGTATAAAATAAATTATTTGCGAATTATGATTGTAAATGTAATTATGATCTATCGTTGGGCTTTTTATTTTATTTTCAAAAGTAATATAATAAAACAAACTAAAAATTGAAATATGGCATACGATGATATGGCAGTTACATATATTACTTCAAAAGTTACATAGGGATCAGGCCCGTCTTCTAACTGTTTCGACTAATCACTATCAAAGAGGAATCAAGTTACTGTCACTAGCTACAAGCTTTACCTCAAGTAATCACGGCACATTACTTTATGGAGAAAGCTTGCGCATTCCCGTAGGAATCCGCCTAGGAGCAGCGATTTGTCAACTTCTTCAATGCCCCTGTGGTAGCAGCGTCAACGAGTTCAGGCAACTTTAATTCAAGAAAAGTGCTGGTAGATTGTCTCGTCACAGTTTTTTGAACTTTTGTCCGAAAAGCTCTTCCCTTTATGAATATTTCTTCGGTTTAATAACCCTATGATGATAATAGCAGAAGACAGGCAGCATGATTTTTGTTCTTGGGAGAATGGTAAAGCCTTAGTGTGGGATGGTACTTGCGTGGACACTGGCAGAATTTTATCTCAGGGGTACCTCGTTTCGAGCCTGGGTGACATCAGAAGCAGCTTAACTAAACAAGTGGCGCTAATATGAGTGTCTAAGAAACGACTACATATTTGTGTCATATGTTGTAGTATATGTTTAAGTAGAGGGACTATCAGTCCGTGGGGTATATGTGCGGTGAAGTTCCCATAGGTACTGTATTCGCGACTGATTGCCGGTGCTGGTGATAAGCGCAGGTTTTTTGTCCCGGTCAAAAGATAAGTATAGCCATTCAGCGAGGAAACGAAGCCAGCGTTTTTGGCACAATACTGTGGGGAGTAGGACTGTATAATAATTAAAGTTTTTAAAAAAAATCTTAGTGGCCACGTTTTCGTAAGGGATTGTAGAAACAAATTTGTAAATTCTAATTATATATATATATATACGGAACACGGTTACATTAATCTTATAATCTTATATTAATAATATATATATATATATATATATATTTGTATCTACTCTTTCTTTTCTAGAGAATACAATTTGTGCCCGTAGATATTATAATATGATTTATTTTCCCCTTTCAATCTTGAAATGAAATGCTTGTCATTTCTGCAAAGCTTTGTTGTCGAAATACCACGCATTCCAAATCGAACGGTTTACTTCGTCATTTATTTCGATCCGATTACAACGCGAGGTTTTGGAAGGCTATATTATCACTATTATATCAGGTGAAATAGTAGTCGAGAGCGTGGTATGTCTTTTGGAGATAAACATTAGGTACACGAAATGGGAATGCACGCTGTTTAGTTTTAAGATTTTGTGATTGTGTTTGGATAACATCATCATCATGAAAATTAAGGATTCCAGTTAAAGAGGCGAAGAATTTTATTATTATTTAGATTATAGAATTTTATTTTATTATTATTCTTTTTTTCATTACATTTTCTTAACTATATTGCGATACCAAAGTTAATATGTTTATTTCCTTAAAATTTTCTTTGAGGGATTCTTTAAAATTTACGTTATAAATCGCGCGTACGGCTCACTTTTGCAAAACAAATACGACTTCAATGTCAGTCGCATTACCCCATAGTAAGATTCCATAAGGCATTATGCTATGAAAGTAATTAAAATAATTTTATCTAGCTGTCTCAACATTGGTTAGACTTCTAATCTTTCTTACAGCATATACTGCAGAACTAAGTCTGTCTGCTAATTTAGATATATGGAATATATATACCCATTGAAGCTTCGCGTCAATAGTAATACCAAAAAAACAGCGGCATCCACAAGACTCAACTCTCTCATTTAAGAGCACATTGGTATTTGAATATTTAGCACTAGGTATTGTATATTTAATACATTTTGTCTAATTGCCATTTAAGAATGAATTATTAGAGTTCAACTAACTATATACTACACTGTACTATGCCTGCTGAACAGTGACCACAGCAAAATACTTGGAGCAACTCTCGAGTTTTCATGTGTAGTAGAGCGTGGGTTGATTTATTCGTGACTTGCCTAACTTGCCTTTGAACACTTGTTGATTTTACAAATTTGTACACTTATTGATTTTACAAATGTTTCGGGTCAAAGTTGTCTTTCTTTACAACGATTTTAAAATTGATGTCTTTTGGTCACTGTTTTTTCAATAAGTGATTTTAAGTATATAATAAGATTGAAAGTAAAAACAAAAAAGTTTTAAATTAAAGTGCCAAATTAGCAAATTCAGTAAAATGAAAAGTTAACATTGAATACAAATATTTATCGAATAGAAAAAACTCGATTTCCATCAACTGTGTTCAAGCGATAAAAGTTTTAAAATTGAAACGAGACACGTTACAGTGATCACGATTAATCGGATTTACAGTTTCAGGCCATGAGCTATTCTATCTATTAGCTATCCTATCTCTATATATATTATGTCTAACTTATATTTTTGTCTTAAATCATACTGCTTTGGGTTTAAAATGTAGGCAGTATTAGGTGCTTTAAGCATTTTATTTAACGTGCCACTTTGTAACTTTATTATGGCTACAGCATGGACAAACCGTGTAGTTGCGATGTAAGAATATTCACTTCCCCATGTCATCTCGTGGGAGGTGTAAAATGCGACAGAGAGAAACTTAAACAGAAGATGGGAAGTATCTTTCTATTTCTACTTAACAGCCTGGCCACGGGACATTCGCCGTAGCGAAAATTCGCGAAGCGCGAACGGCGAGGCGTCTAGCGACTAAAATAAATGTATAGAAATGTACGGAGCAAGTCAAGCGTAGCAGCGAGTGGCGACGCGACCGGCGAAATTTACCGGGCGAATCGCGCGGGCGACTGGCGACGCGGCGGGTGACTGAAAATAATGTATGAATCAGTACGGTGCATCCGGTGCAAGCCACGGAGTCAGGCGGCAGACGCGGCGAAAACCGGCGAATAGTATAGTGAACAAAATATTTTAGTTGTTTTCTCGCGAAAAATGCCGGGCCGACAAAAACAACTTAAAATTCTATCCGCATTGACTTTTATCTCCATTTCTGGCTGAATATTAACAAGAATATAATCGCAGGTTTCGACACTCATTTTGGTATTTACTCGAAAACTTTTTCTAGATGCATTCTATTTGTTGTGGAATTCTCCATCTATAACCTAATTTCTATTCAAATCATGTACTCCGCAATCTCTTCCAAATATTATGTCTTGACTCAAAAAACAATTACTTTCTAAGCAATATCGAGATAACTTTGATAAAGACATTTCACTCTCGGCCTGGTCGCGGCGGCAAACGTGACTTCCCGTGGCCTTCAAATCGTGCCGCACGAATTATCGCCCCGCCTGTCGCTTCGCCGTTCGCGCCGCCGATCCCCGTAGCCAGGCCGTAAATAATATAAAACTGCGGTGCCAACCCGCCTGACCCGCATGACAACTATGGAAAAATTCTCCCAATGAATGAGGCAATCTATGGGGAAGTTCTCTATTCAGAAATGGACTTTTATATGTACATATAAGCATTAACAAACAAAGGAATGGGTCTTGATAGGATTATGAACACTCTTTCTCAGAATATTGGTTTAAACAGCAACATAATGCTGCTGGGGTTCTTATGGTGTGTGTAGACAAGGTGAAGGAAAAGCTAAAGGTACTCCGGGTTAACATTGACATCGGAACGTCAGTCACCTCAGTCCCCGTGACCTTTCCTCTATGCCCGTGACCATGGGTACTAGAAAGCACCCGAAATGTCGGGTATTAAAAATAAAATAAATTAAACGCGTTAAATCCGTAAAAGTAGTTTTACTCAAACTCAATTATTATTGCAAATATTGTACGGTAAAGATTAATGAAGATAAAATTGACATGACGTTTTACTTTATTTTTGACGTGGAATAAGTCTTTTAGAAAAGCTTGCTGATATCTATAACTGACACGACGATTGCATTGAAGAGCGTACCTTCATTTAAAATATGTGGAGTATATTATATTATCAATATAGTTTGTTGAAACTTCCTTGTTTGACTTAATAAGAAAATTTTGCTTGTCTGCCGCTACACGTATTTTGGTAAATGCGTAGGATAAAATTGAGGTGTGACTTATTTTAGCTGTATAGATACTACAGAATATTTTTATGTTCTTTTCATGCATGGGAAATTCTCAGCGAGATTAAAAATTTTATGTATCTATATTTAAATTTAAATAGTAAATTCAGTGATAGATATTCAAAATCGAAACCGTTCTCGCATACTTTAAAGACGAGTGCATTTCAATCGGATGATCTTATACATATGTAGCAAGTCATAAATAAAATTTTAAGAGAGTTAATATAATTTCTAGTCTATTATCCAGTACTTTATAACTCGTTGATCTTTCTTTGTCAGCATTTTTAAATCTACAGATTAACATAGGCTTTTTGAAAAGCGCGATCAGGCAATAATTTCTTGAAAGACTCCAAACTCACTTCGTGAGTTCGATATCTTACAATATCTTATTGTAAGATATCGAACTCAAATCCCACAGACTGGAGATTAGAATCAGCTTTCAGTTCGAAAGTATCGGTTTTGCGTTCACTAACACCAACCCCGTATAACGTGATGAGTCTTGGCCAATATTTTATGAGATACATGTCAACGTATCAGCAAAATCAACTGTGTGATAGTTATTACTGAACCGACGAGGAATGCGATTGTATCAAACAGGGTAACTTTATTTACGAAAATATTTAGTTTACTTTATGATCAATGCAGTTTGTTAAAATTTCCTTGTTTATCTTCTTACAAAAGTCTTCCTTGTGCGTGCCGAGATACGTATTTGAGCTGTTTGGTAAATGCGTAGGATAAAATTGAGTCTGTCATTTATAAAATATTTTTATCTTCTTTTAACGCATGTTAAATCAACAGTGATTAGCCTGATAGAACTATTTTGCGAATCCAAATTTAAATTTTAAGTACTAAATGTAGTGATAGATATTCGAAATATTTTTCGCATACATTAAAGACGAATGCATTTCAATGGAATTATCTTATCCATTTGTACCAAGTCATTAATAAAATTCTGAGGGATATAATATAATTTTTAGTCTATTTTCCAGTACTTTTATTAACTTGTTGGTCATTCTTTTAGCCTTTTTAAATCCACAGTTTAACATAGGCTTTTCGAAGAATGCGCAATCAGGCAATAATTTGTTGAAAGGGTAAATACTCAACTTGTGAAAGAAGTAAGGTATTATAAGGAACCATGATATGTGAATTTTTAACCTAAATGTCAACCGTAGACACTGCTATCTAACGAGGCTCTAAATACAGACTGACGGCGGAAAATATGCTCATAGCTTTCGAACTCAAATCCCATAGACTGGAGATTAGAATCAGCTTTCAGTCCCTTTCCGACTTTTCCATTCACTTCTGCAACATATATTTGCTTTGTTAGTCTTTCCTCATTCATTGTTTCTACTTGACCAAACCACCGAAGCATTCCTTTCTTAATACTGGTCACCATACCATCTTGTAAACCACACTCTTCTTTTATCACACAGTTTCTCACCCTGTCACTCAGATTCAACCCTAACATACCCTTTAGCGACCACATTACTACTGCATTTATTCTACTCTCGTGTTTCTTCTGCCACACCCAACTTTCACTACCATACGCTAAAATAGGGACTAATACAGCATTGTGAACTGTGACTTTTCACGATAGAGAGTAGAGCCTCATTTACTATATTTCCTGCATTCACTCGTCGTTCTATATCCTTATCATATCTCCCATCCCTGCTGGCCTGCACTCTGCCTACCTGCGACTAGGTGCTAGGATTAGGTGGCCGAAGTCTATGGACGTGAACGACATATCTCCCAAATAAACAACATTAGTAGTACGAAAATATATTGAATTAAAATTATTGATAAAAATAAATTTCTTTGTTGAGAACTTACATTTAAAACAGACATTTTAAAAATAACCGTATATAGTAAGTATAGTTGTGTGTATTAATTAATGTGTATCTAATTATTAGATTAGAATATTATACGGCAAATATTTGACGCATACGTAAGTAATTTAGGTAAATATTAGTATATTGTATATTGTAAAAGAAAACCAAAGTTACATCAACCGATGCCGAGGAGCACTGTAATCAAATAATGACTTATTCGATTTTCCCAGTTACGCTTGTAAACAAGATAGAGCTTCTTTGCATTTACAATTCAAAGGCATCTTAATCTACATATTTTATGGTTAACAACAAAGAAAATAAAGTCGTGACTTTATTCAAATCACAAATTGTCAAATATTTTGTACATATATAAAAGTTACAATTTGTTAAAGTATAGTATTATGGTCGCCACACACGGTCAGTTAAAGTCATCAGTTGAACAGATATCAGTTCAAACGGATTTAAGCCAAAGAAAGTCCCGCACACACGGTCAGTTCAACTGATCAGTTCAAACTAGGATTGTTGATATTTTTTAAAATATCGGATTTTCGGAAGTTTACACACAGTAACTCAATATCAGAGTCTTATATATCGAAAAAAATATCGATGTATCGGCTTTGTTTAAAAAACCAATGGTAGGTCATTTGGTTTAGTTCATTTATTACATTTATTAAGCAAATTAATGTTATTGTTTTATATTTTCAGCTGTTTTAAATGTTAAGAAGCACGGACGCTTCAGATGTAGCCCAAGAAATCAAATATTTAACAGCTATTTCTGATAGAACAGGAGTTAACTATACAGCGGACAGTCGATGCCGACAGTAACTCAAGTTTATAAAGCTACTTAAACGATCAAAAAACCTTGAGGTTTAGATTAACATCAAAGCATTTGTTTCGTCGTTTTCTCTATTAGTTCACATACGTAGACATTTAATACAAAAATTGCATCTATTTTACGTATCAAAATCCACTTCAAACTATTATTTAAACGATTAATCAGGAGCAACAATCCGTCGATGGTCAAGTTCCCGCCAAAACAAACAGTAAGTTAAGTAGTACTTAGTTTCGTCGATTACAGTAATTTTAATGCCACGAAGATGTAATATACAAAATTACATTTATATTTAAGGTAATAAGCAAATTAATAAACTGGGGAAAATTAAAAGCATAATATAGTGTATATAATTAACGTATAGTAGATTGGGTAGTAGTAGTTTAAATTATTTACGAGAAAAAAAAAAATAAAAACTTTTTATTGAAAAAAAATATCGACTGTCGATATCTAAATTTGCTTTGCTTACGATGCACCTATCGTATGACTGCGTCATCAAACGAACGCGCTAGGATTTTACAAAAATGATAAAATAAACAAGACTAGAATTAATAAAATAATTATTTGATTTGTTTGATAATCAAATATGTTAAGTTTTATAAAATAAGTTAGAAAATATAAAAATAGTGCCGTCACTGAGATTCTACGAGTATAATCACCTTTCAATCAGAAAGGTGAGATCATAACAGTCACCTAGGACTTGATGAGCCCTTTCAAATGATTTCAAACACCATCAGTTTATCTAGTGCCATCACTGAGATCCTATACCCACCTTTGGATTGCACCATCAGAAAGGTGAGATCATAACAGTCAACTAGGTCTTTATGAGCCCTTTTAAATGAGCTCAAACACGATCGCCCTATCTAAAGACGTTACCAAGATACTATACTCACCTTTAGTTGCACCATCAGAAAGGTGAAATCATCTCAGTCATCTAAGTCTTTATGAGTAACTTTTAAATGAGTTCAAACACAATGGTTCTATGGAGTGACGTCACTGAGATCCTAAACCCGCCTACGGAGTACAAAATTATAAGCAAATTATAGTCGTAACATTTATTTTAAATATTTTCTATTCATAAGTTTGATTTTTTGGTTATATCTATAGGTTTGTATTTAATATATGTAAATCTAAAGCCAACTATATTGCGATGTACAAGTACAATTTACGTTTAAGATATATGTGCATTTTGAAAACAGAATTTGTTATAACAATATGTTTGATGTTTTAATCAAACAATTGCAAAATGAAATAACAGTGGTGATAAATAACTCGTGAGTTGGAAATGTAAACTGGACTGGATTTGTTATATTAAATTGCAGTGTTTGTTTCATTTCAACTTCAAAACTTTTATCGTTTTGAAGCGTAATGCATGAAATCGAGTTCAGATGTTTGACAAATGATAGTATTATTTTCTGTTGCCGTTTCATTTTTGCAAAGCTTGTTATTTAGTATAGTGTATATAAATAAGTTACAGCCTATGGTATATAGACTGTAATTAATGGTCAGTACTGCAATTTCGTAGGTTAATATCTATTATAACAACAATAAAGCCGTGGTAGCTCAGGGGCTAAGCCATCGCTGTAAATTTCATATTACGCTAGCAACTCGGCTTCGATCTCCACTGACACCAATGAAATTTATAATAGCAATTTTAAGAGCTTTAAGGAAAAACCCTGAGCATAACACTCTTCTAACTTCGAGCTTTCTCATACGGACAGCAGTAAAGGACCACGTCTCAGATCCAAAGGTCATCACTGGCAACACGCACTGGTTGTACAATCTAGTTCTGAGGTATGCCCCTGAGAAGATGTGTTGTAATCTCCAGAACGCTGCCCAACCGAGTTGAATCTGTCGATTGATCTCTCGGTCGAAGTTGAACTTACCAGGCGGTCCCATAATGAACTGGCCTGATATAGTTCAACGCGACATGTCGCTACATGTTGTGTTGCATTAAATATTACGTTTATCGTGCACTTAATATAAGAAACATGCATCGACATGAAATGGTTAGTCTTAGTTTAACAGGCATTTGAATAACAAGAGTCGCGAATTTTTTCAAAATGTCGAAAACTGAGTATCGAAGTGTCATAAAGTTTCTGTTTAAAGAAGGTTTATCCCCTGCCCAAATAAAATAACGATTGGATGGCGTGTATAAGGAGTCTGCCCCCTCCTATAGCACAGTGAAAAATTGGGTGAAAGAGTTTCGCCTCGGGAGAGAAACCGTCGAAGATTTTGGCCACGACAGTCGACCTGTGGAAGTGCTCACTCCCGAAACGATTGCTCTTATCGAAGAGGAGGTTCTGAGTGACCGCTGTTTGAAGATTAGAGAAATTGCAGCAAGGCTTGAGCTCTCTAAGAGTACCGTTCATCGCGCGATCCATGAATATCTTCACATGAAAAAAGTGAGTGCAAGATGGGTACCGAAACTTCTTTCAGCGGTACAGAGACAGGAAAGAGTGCGCTGCGCTTCGGAGTTTTTGGATCTTTGTGGCGAAAATCCAAAGACTGTGATCGAGCGGTTAGTGACTGGTGATGAAACTATGATCTTGTATTATGATCCACAAAGCAAGCGCGAGTCAATGGAATGACGTTATAAGGGTGAAAAGCCCCCTAGAAAGGCAAAGGTGTAACAATCGACTAAAAAACTGATGTGCACAATATTTTGGAATTTTCACGGCATTTTGATGGTGGATTTTAAAGAACGTAATACAGTCGTGAACGGCGAATATTATGCTTCTTTAATATATAAATTACGAGACAAGATAAAGGAAAAACGAAGAGTCAAGCTGTCTAAAGGTGTCCTGTTGCTCCATGACAACGCCCCTGTTCATACCGCTGGTGTTTCGAAGGATGCAGTTCGTCAATGCGGGTTCACAGAAGTTCAACATCCACCTTACAGTCCAGACATGGCCCCGTCCGACTATTATTTATTTCCAAATTTAAAGCGGGACTTAAGAGGAAGAAAATTTTCAAGCGATGAAGAGTTGCAGGCGGCCGTCTTCAGTCATTTTGAGGATAAAAAATGTGATTATTTTTATAAAGGTTTAGAGATGTTGATTCACAGATGTCAGAAGTGTGTTAGTATTCATGGTGATTATATTGAAAAATAAAATTGGTTTCGTTTCATTTCCTTCATTAGTTCATAGTTAGGCCAATTCATTATGGGACCGCCTACGATTTGTCCCAGTTAAACATTCATAACGATGATCATGCTTCATATTATCACAGACTTCAGAAAGAGATCAAACAGATCATTCTCACCTTATGCTTTCATCCCTACAGCAGTCCTCATTACAAGGCCTTCGTAGGGCTCTGAAATAATTCAAGGCAAAAGTTTTACGTGACCCTGGGAAATGGGTTGATAGCAGTAACCCCAATGATTCTGTTTCACTATTAGTGAATTTACCATTGGGCTTTTTAAGAAGCCCGATCTGATTAGGTTTAGCTTTTTAGCATTTTGTGTTGTCTTGCACTGCGAGGCAAATACTCAACTTACTCGCATAGCTTCTCTCTTGGCGTTTCTTATTTCTTTATAATATTCAGTTAGGGCTGCACTATAAATATTTGGTTATCTTAACCCTATTAAATAATTTACTGGTCTTTTCCCTAAGTTATTTTAGCTTAGTATTCCAACAAGGAACTTTTCGTATTGAGGTCTTGGTTTTGACGACGGGACAACTGTCCTCGAAGGTTTCACGGATACCTACGGTTACTGAGTCCATCGCTGAAGGCAAGGTCAATGTTGTCCTCTGCAAAGCAAATCACCATCACGGCAGAAGCAGCTGCTGCATAGTGAAGATTTGCCTGGAGGACCATCGTCTTACCCTTGGGGTTAGCCATTTATGGGCATGAGGGGCAGGGGTATTTTTCGCCTGCTGAGGTCGATGACGTCCTTTACCGGCGCTCTTGACTCTAGCCTTACCTTTCGCTATACTGCTCGACCTATCCTTCCCCTATTCCTGGATGACACCAGCGGAGGCCGGCGGACCGAGGAGAGATTAGCGCTTTGGGTTTTAGTCACTCTCACTGATGGCGTTCTAGTCTTACCCCAAGAGGTGAAGGGCTGGGGAGATTGGAGTTGGGGCGGTTCAGGGTCCATTGTATATTGCTGAAGTAAAAAGAATGAAAGTTTCTGAAAATAAGAAATTATTAAAAACAAATCTCATACGTTTGATAAAACACTACACAACATTTGCCTTTAAAAAAAAACTGGTATTTTAGGCTGAAAATTATAGTATTGTGGCACTGCGCAAAACTTAATCTGGGAAATAATTTGGGTCTGCCTAAACAACCAAGCAATTTTATTAATCGGCTTAAATGTTATTAGCGTTGGTGTGAGTATATTGAGAACATTCTGATTGGATGGTTTGATTAATACATGGTTTGATAAAACGGTTATTAGATTATCTTACTGTTACAAGCTTTTTAATATAGTTTTAAGAAATTTATTATCTAAAGAAGTTACAAAATTTCATTTACAAAACAACTTAAAACTATTTAGTAAAATTAGGATGTGCCGTGAGAATGCAATTTAAGATTAGTACACATATTTAAATCTTATTCCTAATTCTTATTCCCAAAAGAGATATTGGTTATAATAATATAAGAGAATGGTTGTGAAAATATGGCGTTTCAGTTAATCCAACCGAATGTCAAGTGATAATCTTCGGAAGTTTCTCTTCTGTTGGTAGCTTCGTCTCTAATGGGCCACAAAGAAATAAAAAATGTGAGATTCGAAGCCACAAATTCTGCAGAAATATGCAGCTCCAGAGAAAACCAGAAATGATATGCGGTGTACGGCCCACGAGGTGACCAGGCGGCGGGGTCTTTTAGATACCCTCTTACGATAGCTCAGTGCCCCGGTAGAAGATGATTCAATTTAAATAGATAAGTTCGAAGGACCAGCGGGTAATTACATGTTCAGAATCCCTACGTGTTACCTGCAAATATTCGATTGTGGCGAGCGGCAGCTAAATTTTTGCAACCATCTGACACTGCCGTGTGTGTTCCAATATTTTATTAGAATTACATATTATATTGGAATACTTATGAGAAATGTGTGTATAAAGTTGCAATGTCCATACGTTATTATTTTAATCCACAAGTATGTCAAATTTTAAGGTTATGCTTTATTTAGGATATTCAAAATCATAATCGAGTACTGATTTAACACCACCATGGGAGATAATAAAAGTGTATACATCCTTTAATATTATGTTCTATAACTCAACACTTAATCAGGTTGAATAACGGTAATTAAAAATAACTTAATTGCAGTTCAGCGCATTCTTAATCGCATTATAAAAACCCGGAAGTATAAAAAGATGGAAGAGATGAGATAAAATTATTTTATTAATAAAATTGTTATATCTGAAATAAACAAATCATACAAGTGCGAGTAGAGCTCACACCCTGATGGTTCCGTACACATTTAATTATGTGTGTAGATAATTCACCTATCCTAGTGTAACGCTCCCCCCTTCTTATATCTATGTGTTATATACTATTATTTCCCCTTTATATATAAAATATATTTATATTTATGACAAGGGTATGTAAATATGTTTTGATCTGTCTAAAGGTTTGCTATTTACGTTGTGTTGGTTTAGTAACTTAGTTCTCTTAGGTGTCTTTTGGAAGTATGAATATTCACTAGAGCAATTGAAAGCCGTTGGTAGTGCCTTATAACCTAAGTGAAACCCATTCACGAAGACAGGACTCGAGAAAGGTTAAGAACATTAAAACGTCCCTATTCCACTTGTATCAGGTTTACTTATTAATTTATTTATCCCTTCTCACTTGGCAAAGGCTCACATAATATTTATACAAAATATACCCGATATAAGGGTTTTACTCTCACACATTTATTGATAAAATGTGAGGGAGGCTCCAAACACGCCGTGCGAGGTGAGCGCTAACCAACTAACGCGTTCCCCCCGCTTAAACAGTGAAAATGACTGTAGGTCTGTGGAAGTGCTGAAGTTTTTTTATTTATTCAACAAAGTAACAGTTTTAATTACAAAAACAATTTCTTCGTGCCATTATACATCTATTGTTTGTCCTGGCACTGTATAGTTTGCTATTATACATTAATTTACTTAAGCTTAATATTTAAATGACATTGAAATTAAATTTTACGTAAACTAAATATAAAGTACTATGTAACAATCGTGCTACAAGATATTAATAAATTTTGGCATAAAATCTATAATATGTATTTCTTAAATTATACTTTTTTTGTGGAGAAGGTAGTTTTTGGTATTGTTTATCTGGAATAGTGAAGTAAAAATGTGATTGTTGTCTTCAATTGTTCGCTTATCCGATATACTGTACTATCTTATTTATGACCGTACACACGGAGTGTATTTTTAAGGATCATTCCTTTTTTAAAGTATTTTATTTGGGTACACGTTTTGTTTATTTGTCCTTTTTAACAAATAATGGCATAGATAGATATAACTCGTTATGATTCTCATTGAAATAATATATAGATTTTTTTTGAATTCTTATTATGCGAAAAAATGTTTAAGTTTTGTTTTCAAGTTTTGTGCGGTTAGCTGGTTTCTTATTTCCGTAGGTATAGAATTTAATATGTTATATATACCATTCTATTACAGTTTCAGAGTACGAAACCTGTCTAACTGCAGAGAGGTGCAAGACAGGGTGACGTATTATCCCCAAAACTCTTCACTGCTGCATTGGAAGACGTTTTTAAGCTTCTCGATTGGAAACGATACGGTACTAACAACAATGGCGGGTACATCACATTCGATTTGTCGACGATATAATTCTTATGGCAGAATCACTGGAAGACCTAATCACTATGCGGATAGAGCCATTCTGCAACTATATTATGGTTGTAGCATGAATGGGTGGGCTCCACCGGGGAAGGACCACACATATACAAAATACCAGCGTAAAATTGCAGCTCATTGCTGCTGTGTGCTGCTGTATGGTAAGTGTGGACATGCGGAACCGGAGTCCATTTTTACTAGAAACGAGGCATTCCATCTCAGTTCTCAGGGTTGATAACGCATTCGCATTTTGATTCTTAATCCAGAATAAATGTAGATTTCTATGGGTCACAGTATCCATTTACCATCAGGTGGACTGTTTGCTCGTTTGTCATTCTTGTTCTTTAAGATTTTCTGGTAAATCAACTGCAGTGCTAGATTTTAGAAAGACTACACTCGAAGTTGCTGACGTATATGTGTACGTAGGATAAAATGTCCGACTAATACCACCAGATCAAACAGCGAGTCCAACTCGGCTACGTTCTGGAAACTGTTATAAACGTTCTTGTTTGATAATCCTCATAATCATAAGATGAAAGCTCAACTAGTGCGTGTTACCAGTGCTGACTTACGGAACTGAAACGTATACCTTTACTAGTTGTAAAATGAGGAAACTCCGTCACTCAGTGATGGAAAGGACTATGCTCGGAGTTTCTCTGTGAGGTAAAGTCCTTGACGAAAATATCCGCAGAAGAACAAGAGTAATTAACATAACCTAGAGTGTCAATAAGCTGAATTCAGAAGGGAACTGACGGGGAAGAAAGATTAAAGCACAGTTAGTTCATTTTGCACAGATCGGATCATAAACAATAATTAAAAAAGCTGAAGGTACTCCGGGTTTAACAATGACATCGGGTCGTCAGTCATCTCAATCCCCCGTGACCATGGGTGCTAGAAATCACCCGAAACGTCGGAAATTAAAAATAATTAAAATTAAACGCGATAAAATCCGAAAAAGTAGTTTTAATCTAAATATCCTCTTTATAAGGCAAGTAGTAGAGCTGTGGTATTTTCAAAATTAATTCAAATATATTAAGAAAAATATTCTTAGCACGTTACTTTGCTTTTTAATATTAATTAAAGCTAGACGGAAATATTTGATCGTACCTGATAAGAATTCGTATTATAATTTCGGATTTTTATGCGGAACGGAAGTAATTTTAAGAATTTAAAGATTCATCCGTCAAGGCTGATAATTTATGATAATTATTACGGTTTTACAATTTATACTGAAATCCTAAGCCGCAAAATCTTTTTTCTAAGTTCTTTACGTTGGTTGTCAAAATGTTTTATTTTTTGGCATAAACAATTATTCTTACTTAAAATATAGGTATAGTTTTACACTTTACATTTACTGATGACAAAAATACAGAATAGAGCCAATCATCTACATTCATCAAATTATTTGTATAGTGGATTTTTTATAGGAGAGGAGGAAACGAGCATCCGGCTCACCTGATGGTGACTGCCGCCGTCTATGAACAACTGCACCTAAAGAGGCTCTTTTATTGAAGGTCCCTATGTCGTATCGGTCCTGAAAAATCAGGTGGTAAACTATTCTACAGAGAGATCGTATGCGGAAGAAAACTCTTGGACTAACGACCGGGATTATTCCGAGGAATTCCTCAGAGCACCAAGGTGTGGAAGATGCAAAAGAAAATGCAAAGGGATGCAACATTTCTTCGCAACCCAAGTGAACCGAGCCGATCAGAAAGGACACAGTCGTCGACGGTTCGAGCTATATCAAAAGTCTCAGTCACAAGAAGCTATAAATTTTGTAATAACACATTCAGAGGTTCGCAAATTTTAATGAATAAAAAACAATTTTGTAATGACTTTATTTTATATAGGGATATAATTACTTTAACACACACATCTAATTATTTTCCTCAGATTAACCTGAGTATTCTGTTTCACAATCAGTTACATGGATGACAAGACTCTCTACCGTGCTATCTATTCTTTTCTCTAAAATGTATGTGTGTGTGTGTGTGTGTGTGTGTGTGTGTGTGTGTGTGTGTGTGTGTGTGTGTGTGTGTGTGATGTGTGTGTGTGTGTGTGTGTGTGTGTGTGTGTGTGTGTGTGTGTGTGTGTCCGTGTGTGTGTGTGTGCTGTGTGCCCAAATAAACTCAATTGGATTAAGCACACAATGATAAGGCGGAAACCTTAAGACTTCCACCTTATATTTTTTAGAGCTCATCCACTGCATAACTTTTAATATTATCTCTAATGGTTTGAACCTTTTGCAGCAATTCAGTTTTAATTTCATTTGATTAAAACATATATTCTTAGTTAAAAGCCAGTTATGTATGTCTCCTTTTTTATTTTCCTTGGACGTACTGGGCCCTGGATCCATTATAAGTAGTAAAAAATAACAGTAATACCATAATTAACAAAAACAATAATTTCAGCTGATTAGAAATAACAAAACCAACAATAACAAACGGAGACGAATTCGAAACTTGAATGAAGGCATTGATAGAGAGCATCAGGGTGAACTTACTCCAAAATGACGGTCCAAATTTTCATGATTCATGAGTCAGACGCGTTCCAGTACCACAAATTATTAGACGACAATGCTTTATATCGCAAAAATATAACCCGACCAAGTGAAATTGATTGTAAGTTTAGTATTTCACGCACGATACTTTGAGTTGATTGAATTTTTGAATATTTATTGTTGATTGAATTGTCACTACTTTCTACGTTCTTTTACAAAATTTATAGCTTCTCTTGACGGCGACTATAGACTATTTTTCAAACGACATGCTACTGATATATAAACGGGCTACAATTGACATTTTTTTATTTTGCAAGTGAATCTTCAATTAAATATAACGGCCTACAATTGACATTTTTTATTTTGCAAGTGAATCTTCAATTAAATATAACGGGCTACAATTGACATTTTTTATTTTGCAAGTGAATCTTCAATTAAATATAACGGCCTACAATTGACATTTTTATTTTGCAAGTGAATCTTTAATTAAATATAACGGGCTACAATTGACATTTTTTATTTTGCAAGTGAATCTTCATTTGAATATAACGGGCTACAATTGACATTTTTTATTTTGATAGTGAATCTTCAATTTAATATAACGAGCTACAATTGACATTTTTAAAGTAATTAACATAACCTAGAGTGTCAATAAGCTGAATTCAGAAGGGAACTGACGGGGAAGAAAGATTAAAGCACAGTTAGTTCATTTTGCACAGATCGGATCATAAACAATAATTAAAAAAGCTGAAGGTACTCCGGGTTTAACAATGACATCGGGTCGTCAGTCATCTCAATCCCCCGTGACCATGGGTGCTAGAAATCACCCGAAACGTCGGAAATTAAAAATAATTAAAATTAAACGCGATAAAATCCGAAAAAGTAGTTTTAATCTAAATATCCTCTTTATAAGGCAAGTAGTAGAGCTGTGGTATTTTCAAAATTAATTCAAATATATTAAGAAAAATATTCTTAGCACGTTACTTTGCTTTTTAATATTAATTAAAGCTAGACGGAAATATTTGATCGTACCTGATAAGAATTCGTATTATAATTTCGGATTTTTATGCGGAACGGAAGTAATTTTAAGAATTTAAAGATTCATCCGTCAAGGCTGATAATTTATGATAATTATTACCGTTTTACAATTTATACTGAAATCCTAAGCCGCAAAATCTTTTTTCTAAGTTCTTTACGTTGGTTGTCAAAATGTTTTATTTTTTGGCATAAACAATTATTCTTACTTAAAATATAGGTATAGTTTTACACTTTACATTTACTGATGACAAAAATACAGAATAGAGCCAATCATCTACATTCATCAAATTATTTGTATAGTGGATTTTTTATAGGAGAGGAGGAAACGAGCATCCGGCTCACCTGATGGTGACTGCCGCCGTCTATGAACAACTGCACCTAAAGAGGCTCTTTTATTGAAGGTCCCTATGTCGTATCGGTCCTGAAAAATCAGGTGGTAAACTATTCTACAGAGAGATCGTATGCGGAAGAAAACTCTTGGACTAACGACCGGGATTATTCCGAGGAATTCCTCAGAGCACCAAGGTGTGGAAGATGCAAAAGAAAATGCAAAGGGATGCAACATTTCTTCGCAACCCAAGTGAACCGAGCCGATCAGAAAGGACACAGTCGTCGACGGTTCGAGCTATATCAAAAGTCTCAGTCACAAGAAGCTATAAATTTTGTAATAACACATTCAGAGGTTCGCAAATTTTAATGAATAAAAAACAATTTTGTAATGACTTTATTTTATATAGGGATATAATTACTTTAACACACACATCTAATTATTTTCCTCAGATTAACCTGAGTATTCTGTTTCACAATCAGTTACATGGATGACAAGACTCTCTACCGTGCTATCTATTCTTTTCTCTAAAATGTATGTGTGTGTGTGTGTGTGTGTGTGTGTGTGTGTGTGTGTGTGTGTGTGTGTGTGTGTGTGTGTGTGGTCCGTGTGTGTGTGTGTGCTGTGTGCCCAAATAAACTCAATTGGATTAAGCACACAATGATAAGGCGGAAACCTTAAGACTTCCACCTTATATTTTTTAGAGCTCATCCACTGCATAACTTTTAATATTATCTCTAATGGTTTGAAACTTTTGCAGCAATTCAGTTTTAATTTCATTTGATTAAAACATATATTCTTAGTTAAAAGCCAGTTATGTATGTCTCCTTTTTTTATTTTCCTTGGACGTACTGGGCCCTGGATCCATTATAAGTAGTAAAAAATAACAGTAATACCATAATTAACAAAAACAATAATTTCAGCTGATTAGAAATAACAAAACCAACAATAACAAACGGAGACGAATTCGAAACTTGAATGAAGGCATTGATAGAGAGCATCAGGGTGAATTTACTCCAAAATGACGGTCCAAATTTTCATGATTCATGAGTCAGACGCGTTCCAGTACCACAAATTATTAGACGACAATGCTTTATATCGCAAAAATATAACCCGACCAAGTGAAATTGATTGTAAGTTTAGTATTTCACGCACGATACTTTGAGTTGATTGAATTTTTGAATATTTATTGTTGATTGAATTGTCACTACTTTCTACGTTCTTTTACAAAATTTATAGCTTCTCTTGACGGCGACTATAGACTATTTTTCAAACGACATGCTACTGATATATAAACGGGCTACAATTGACATTTTTTTATTTTGCAAGTGAATCTTCAATTAAATATAACGGCCTACAATTGACATTTTTTTATTTTGCAAGTGAATCTTCAATTAAATATAACGGGCTACAATTGACATTTTTTATTTTGCAAGTGAATCTTCAATTAAATATAACGGCCTACAATTGACATTTTTATTTTGCAAGTGAATCTTTAATTAAATATAACGGGCTACAATTGACATTTTTTATTTTGCAAGTGAATCTTCAATTGAATATAACGGGCTACAATTGACATTTTTTATTTTGATAGTGAATCTTCAATTTAATATAACGAGCTACAATTGGCATTTTTTATTTTGCAAGTGAATTGAAGATTCACTTGCAAAATAAAAAAATGTCAATTGTAGGCCGTTATATTTAATTGAAGATTCACTTGCAAAATAAAAAAAATTCAATTGTAGCCCGTTATATTTAATTGAAGATTCACTTGCAAAATAAAAAAATGTCAATTGTAGCCCGTTATATTTAATTGAAGATTCACTTGCAAAATAAAAAAATGCCAATTGTAGCTCGTTATATTTAATTGAAGATTCACTTGCAAAATAAAAAAATGTCAATTGTAGCCCGTTATATTTGCAATTGAAGATTCAATTGCAAAATAAAAAATGCTACAATTGTAGCTTGTTATATTTGAATTGAAGCTTCAATTGCAAAATAAAAAGGCCTCAATTGTAGCTCGTTATATTTTGCAATTGAAGTTTCAATTGAAAATAAAAATGGTCAATTGTAGCCGTTATATTTAAGGAAGATTCTTGCAATTGTCAATTGTAGCAATTAAATATAACGGACTACAATTGACATTTTTTTATTTTGCAAGTGAATCTTCAATTCCCAATAATTATAGCTTTCGATTTCAAAGGCTTCACAGTTAACCCATACGATTAATTTCAGTCGAAAATAAAAGCTAGATTCTTTTCACAATAGATTGTTACATTCGATTGCTTTAAGACGATTTTCAATGGTTATTTGTAAATATATTTGGAGATCATCTGCATACAATGTATAGACCCTTTTTACTGTAAAGGAGGCATTCCATCTTAATCCTCAGAGGTGATAACGCATTTGCGTTTTGATTCTTAATCGAGGATAAACGTAGATGTCTACGGGCCACAGTGGCCACATCCACTTAACATCATGTGGACTATGTACTCGTTTATCACCTTTATTCTATAAAAAATGCTAGAGAGAAGACATTGGGGACGATACATGTACGTGTTAGAGCCATGTTGCAGTTACATTGTGGTCGTAGCATGAATGGGTCAGCTTGACCGGGGAAATACCACACTCTCACTGAGCACCAGCAAAAAATGGCAGTTTAATGCTACTGTATTTTGTATAGTGAGTGTAGAGAACTGGAGACAATTTTTACTTTTCAACGAGTCATTCTATCTTAGTTCTCAGGGGTGGCAGTGCATCTGTATTTTGATTCTTAAACGAAGATAAATGTAGATGTCTATGGGCCACAGCATCCACTTACCATCAGGTAGGCTGTGTGTTCGTTTGTCACTCTTATTCTATAAAAGCAGATCGTATATAAAGATTATGAATAAAAGAGAAGATAACACGCTACCTTGCGCAACGCCAGCTATCAAGCCACGAATAAAGTGTATCTTAGGGACAACTTCGTTCCCGGCGTCTATACAAATTATTACAAAACCAGGAAATTGCCTTTGGCGATTTCATTTTTATTAGTATTACTATAATTCAACAGTAAAATACTAAGTGATTTTAATAACGCCTTAGTCGTACTATGACCAGATCTAAAGTCAGATTAGAGAGGATTAAGAATGGTATTTATTAAAAAAAAAAGGAATTATGTGTTGGTGGACAAGGCGTTTTAGGATTTTGGAAATGAAAGAAAGAATCGTAATAGGACGATATTCTGAAATACTTTAAGGCCTTTTATTTTAAAAGTATGATTTAGGCATCCCCCATTGGGAAGAAGAAGATGATAATATGGAAATGTTTAAAATTTAGGTTAAAATAGGCGTAAAAAAGTCTAACAAGGGAATGATAATTTTACGACTGATGTCGTCATTTCCCACAACTTCAGAATGGATGGAGAGTATGTGTCTCCTCACATAACAATCTCTAAAAAAACTCCAGTCTATATAAGCGCCATTTTCTATAACCTTTCCAGTATCAGTTATTCCGTAGCCTTTTCAAAATCAAGCACTGTTTCGAAAACTATTAAATCAGATTCTGTAAAAGAATGGTTGGGGTTAGTAAAGAGTACAAGTCACTATTCTATATCTAACTAGGTTTATATTTTTGTATGTCCTATGTATTGTGTGATTATTTTATAGTTCTAGTAATTTCTAAAGATTTTATTGTATTTTGTAATCTTAGAAAACTTAAAGATTACATAACACTTAATAACAAAAATCTCTTTACAAAATCCTTCGTGTGCAATAACGCACATACGTCAATGTTTTAGATGGCACTAAACCAGTTATGTGCACTTTTTTGTTAAAAAAATCTTGCTATTTAAATAACTAATATTTGTGGAAAAGTTTGTATTTCCATTACGTCATAAATAAATGTATATTAGAATGCATTAACAATTTTGCAGTGCTTCCGTTTCTTTAATTAATAACACGTTTTTTTGTTGTTTCCCAAAACCTTACAAATATTACAGGCGCAGCGCCGTTATTACATAACAATTATTGAAAGTCATTTTTTATTTACTACTGGTTCGAAAAATACCTCTGTCCTGAAAAGGACCAGCAAGAAACCTAGCGGGATTTATAAGCATATTTCACATTACAATAATTTTCTACAAATTTTTAAATGAATGTTATTAGAACCAGCTTGGCAGTGATCGCCTCACTTCCAGTGGTTATTTTTATTCATGTATTATTTGTTATTATAATATCCCTTTTTGTACAAATTTTCTTTATTAAAACATTGAAACTTGTTTAATGATATATTGTTCATGATATAACTCATTCATACAAAACATCAATGTTACTAAAAATTTTTAAAAATACACGTCAAATATGCGACACGTTCTTTTGTTAAACTTCTGAATCGAAATAAAATATAAGGACTTATTTATTTTAGAGACAAAAGATTTTAAATGTAATAAAATAATTTACACATCGAGACATCAGTCACTGTTCTAGAAAGCGAAGTCACGAATACTGTTTTTGATAAAATAATAATTTCAAAGTTGCGGTTAGTTAAACATTCAATTAATTAGCACGTCAAATGCAGGGAATGGCAGGATATATATTAAATATTCTCGTTTTTAGGGTTCTGTTGTCACATGGAAAAAATCTGTGAATCCATAAACCACTTTTATCAATAACGCTTAGTTTTTGAAATATAAACTTCAAAGTAGCCTGCAAAGTGTTCCATCTATCTTAACTTTTTCAATGATGCAACTTAAATCTGAAAGCCATTTGAATAATAACTCTTACTGCATGCCTTTTATTAAAGTTTTATAACATATTGAACCATTTAAACTTAATATAACATACGCAAGCAGCAGCGTATGCCAATTGCCAATTGCTAATTCATTTTAATTATATTATATGTTTTATTGGACTCAGTTAATATATCTGAAACCTCGGGTTTAAAAATAATGTTTGTACAGAAACTTAAATAAATACATTTCGGATTTTCGGATCATAATGTGTACTGTCACCTAGTAACCAGTCCAGAGGGACGGATGAGGGAACAACGGAGGACAGGTTCAAAATACATGTTGAAAGACTGTGGTTGTATTTACGAAAATTCACCACAGTTACTAAACTTTAATATATTATTAGTAAAACTTGTGGTTTGAGACGAATGAGTTTTTTAACTTAAAGTTACAGTCTATACGGGATATCGGAGCATTTGAGAGCAATTAATCCGCCACTCGGTTCCGGTGCGTATTAGCTGACTTAACATAAGCTTGAAATATTTTATTTAGGCAAGTTATAAATCATTACCTACTTAAAATTGCGTACAACAATTTAAATTGCGCCAGCGATTATAAACGTATAGATCTTTTACGATGTATCTTTATACTTTTTTATAGAATAAGGGTGACAATCGAGCACACAGTCCATCTAATGGTAAGTGGATGCGGTATCCCATAGACATCTACATTTATCTTTAATTAAGAATCTAAATGATGCGTTGTCACCCCTGAGGACTGAGATGGAATGCCTCGTTTCCAGTAAAAAGCGTCTCCGGTTCTCTACACTCACCATTCGAAACAGTAGTGTTAAACTGCTATTTTACGCTGGTATTCTGTGAGAGCATGGTCCTTCCCCGGCCGAGCCGACCTATTCGTGCTACAACCGTAATATAGCTGCAGCGTGGCTCTACCACGTACACAAAATGTAAAAGTCTTATATAAGCTATACATGGTTTGTTTGCTGTAAATGGTAATTTCTGAGAGTGTTGAAGCAGAAAATAGCCAACGGAACTACCTTCTCGCGTCTTGGCCGTCTCTACATGTAATCAAAACATAATTATTAGCTCGGAGCTTTATGTCAATTATTTACTTTAGTATTATGTGTCTGTAAGTGACCCAGTAGCTAAAATATTGATAAATAAATAGTAAAAAAATCTTTATTTGAGTAATATTGTATATAAATATGATTTATTACAATTACTTGTTTTCTTTTATGAGGCACGGGAATCAATTTTTAAAAATTTAAAGGTTTTTGACTCCTCCTTCATCAGTCAAATTTACCAGTTTAGAAAATAACTATCACTGTTATAAGCATTAAGTTAAAAAGGTTAAAGTTATCTTCATACCAGAATTTTTTGTTTAATTATAAAACACCTTTAAAACAATTAAAGTTTTAAAATTTGACATGTACATAAAAGCAGTTTTAAAAAATATTTAATATAATGTGCACAGACATTTTTAATTTATCTTTGTAATGTTTTGAACTCATGATAAAAATCTTACCAACAATCTAACACGAGACCATTTCTCAGTTTTGTGAAGCGACGTGAACTCATTAGACATTTCAGTAAACTTCTTTGTTAATAAAAATAAAGTACCATTTTAGAACAATCGTATGAATAATAACATATTATGGTAAAGTAATAAATCAAAGAAAAATTATTTAGTTGTAGTGTGTTGGAAGCAGACGTGGGAACGAGTGTAAGCTTCACTCGTCTGCTTCCAACTGAGCTGTAACTGCAACGTCGATAGATCGCATGTTCAACTAGGACTGTGTTGACTACACATGCGCTGTACGAGTTACTTACTAGCTCGTGTGTATGATATAAAATTGATTTTGATACATCCCTTTAAATATGACCGTTTCCTTTATAAAGACGAAGTTACACTAATACTTTGGAGATTTTATTACGATTTAACATTTCGAGATTTGCTTTTTTGGATAAAAACAACATCAATATACTTAATACAATAATATCAATATAATATAATACAACACAATATGTTTTTATTTTTAACTTAAATATGATATGTACGATGGATTTACCTATAAATACAGGTTGTCCCAGAAGTCGACGTCAAGGCGAAATCTGGTGATGGGTCAAGTCACAATAGTTAACAAAAAATATAAAAAAATCTGTGCTATATATTTTAAAAATTACAGGCATTTATAAAAAAATCGAGAAATTAATTTTTTTTAATTTTCTTTTTATTATGTAATCATGAACAATGCTTGCAATTGTTAAAAATTTACAGTCAACTGCTTTAGTTCAGAAGGAAATGTAATTTTTTTCTCAAACAAGTATTCATAATTTAATATTTTACACAGTTTTAAATGACTGTACAGAAAAAAATAACTACACGAGTTTGGCAAGTAACTTTAAAAGCTGGCGCATTTAATAAGAATTCCCAAATGATAATATAACACTTGCAAAATTACTTGTTAAATTATGGATTTTTTTTAAAGAAACCCAGTTGTAAATTAATTTTCCTTACCTGTGTAAAATGATTTACGTCTACCCCAAGGATTATCTCTAGCCTCTTTTACTTAGATTCTTGTTTGAGTGAAACTGAAGAAACTAGTTGATGAAGTGTGAGAGAGATAGATGGTGACGTTAACGTGACAAAGACAGAGAGAGTAAGTTTACGTAGTTTGAGCGAAACAAGACATTGACGCTAATTTTTCGCTGTCGCACACACAATTAAGTTAAGTTCAGTACTTTACGCTCCTTCGTTTAGGTACTGCGCATCTTTCTGTATTCACTCGTGTTTATTTCGTACATGATTTCGTTTGTGTACATTTCACTAGTTATCTATTATTTAGACGTATCACAATCGTGGTTGGTATCTCTGCGGAAGTATCTCATTGTTTTTCGCACTTTAACATAAATCTGCAGTTTGCTCAAAAACTTTTCTATAAATGTTTACCCACGTCAAATCCTTGTTAGATTATTTATAGTTAGGGACATATATTACATATTTATTGTTACCTTTTTCACCATACCACAGTAAGAAGAACATTTTTGTCAAATATCTTCGTTTGTATTAGGATATATTAAACTTAGTCACGATAATAATTGTGTTTTTTTTTCTTTTTTGTATATGTTGCATTTAATATCTGGAACAGCCCTGCTGGAGCTATAGTATAGTTGCAGCACGACGTAAAAGGACCATGTTCTCGTACAATACAAGCGTAAAATAGGAACTTAATGCTGCTTTGTTTCCTAAGGAAAGTGTAGAGAACCGGTGACACATTTTATTGAAAACGAGGCATTATATTTTAGTTCTTAAGGATGATAACGCATTTGCATTTTGATTCTTAATCGAGGATAAATGTTGATGTGTGTGGGCCACAGCATCCAATAACTATAAGGTAGAGAGTGTGTGCTTGATTGTCACCCTTATTACATAAAAAAATATAAAAGCAACAATGGACTAATAAAGAAAAGCACGGAAAGAGCTTTTAGATCGCTGTAGTGAACCACCCCTTTTTGTTCTTAAGGAAATCTTCGGGAACATCAAACACCAATTTCATGTAATTCACACACAAATTCATGTAATCTGCTCTTTGTTATGTTCTTTGTAAATTTGTTTGTGGTGTACAATAAAGTATATTCATTCATTCATTCACCAATTTTAGGTCGAACATATAGCGAGACGAAACACCCCCGTGACCGACACCTAGGCCACCTCTCCTGCTGCGGATCTGACGTCATCTTCCTATGCCTTACGGCAGTCATAGCATAACTGCTTAAAGCTAAATTAAAGTATTTATTAAGCATACTAGTAGTTATAATGACAAATTTACCACACGCTCATAGTAACACGTGTGTATGTCTAACACCTATAACTCTGATACCCGTCACTGCTCTCGGTATTTTGCTTGATTTCGACGAGCTAAAGGGTCTAAGAATACGTCTCCTTCATCTTCTTTCAGCTCAAACAATGAAGATGAACATCGGACGTTCCAGAATGTGACAAGGTGTCTACAATAGAGGTATTTACACTGATAAAAATTAATGAGACTAAGTTTAAAGACTCTTATAACAACAATAATTTCTACATTGTGATATTGGACTTTAACCCGTTTCAGGACTCAAACTATTGAAATATCTTATTGTCTGTGGCAATATTGATTGCTTGTTAATAAAAAGAAGATGAAAAAAAGAGGGTTGTATGAGGCAGATATCGTTCCCAGATATCGATAGATCCAGCCCAGCTGGGAAGCGTTCAGAAGATTACGTTCGTTACATTCGAACCAAACTGTTTGCTTCGTCTTTCGTAATGCGTAAAGCAAAAGAATTGAATAATTTTCCAGCATCTGTCTTCCCGACATTCCTTGGGGATGACCAATGTTCAGCAGTGGATTTGTGAAGGGCCGTAATGATGATGATGATCTGTCTTTCCGTTCGATTATAATCTGGTTATGTTTAATGCAAGAGTGAATTTGCTTTTGTTACCAGTGCAATTTATCACCTACGGCTTCGGTACCACTTGCATCCCGGTGGGACTGTAGTCAAACAGTACCTTACAATAATTAAAGAAAAAACGCTGAAACGATTATATGGCTTCTGATAGATATTGGTATGTGGGTATAACTATGGATTTATAATATCAATCTCGCTTACGTAAGATGTAAAAAAACTGCGACGAGAAGCTTTTAAACGACTACTACTACTAGGGCTAAGATCGTCAATACAATAAAATTACGGAAAATCACCCCTAGTATTAAAGTTTTAAAATAATTTTGGTAAGTCAACTAGTAAAAATTGAACATTTAAAATAAAACAATACTATCAGTGCAATGGTAAAACAAAAGTTAAAGACATAATATATTATTTTATAATTTACAAGTATAGTACAAAAGCATAACCAAAGAGTTTGAATGCGTTCTCGAAGGAGCAGCTTTATGCAGCATATACACCCAGTGTGAGATAGGTTTATATCCAGCAATTGATTTTTGGGAAATGTTATTATCCTCATATACTGCACTCATCTCATATTAAATGTAACTAAAGAATTTCAAACACCGTGCCAGACTCCCGATTCCCTTAATTCAATAGTGCTTACAATACCTTCTCTAAATTCTTTATATCTTTTAGAACACAAAATAACCTAACTGCAATCGGCGAAAAAAAGTCAATAATGAATTTTACATCTTATTCTGTTAAGCGAAATTATAGAGATGTTTTATCTTCGACTTATTGAGTTTTTCAATAAGTCGTTTTGTCCATGAAAATTAAGTGCTCATTTTTAAAAAGGTTTGTTAATATTTAGCATAATGAACACAATTGTTATTTGCGTTAACTAGATATTTTGTTGTGTAAAAGTATTAACACAATTTGTTTTTGTTTTAATTTTCAATCGGTGTTTCCTGTTTTTAGCAAATAATAGTTTTATATTGTTCAAAAACGGACTAAATATTGAGAGTTGTTTCAAATGCAAGCATTGCAGTATCGAATACGTTTTGCAGAATTTCAAGGCTGGCCTTTGCCCGTAAGGTAATGGTTTCGGAAATTATCATTCATAGGCGCTTGCCGTAAATTTACCACCAATGAGTTTTTAAATAAAATTTTAAGTTGATTTACCACACGGTCTGTTCTGCTCACATGGTGAAGGAAAACATCATGAAAAAACCTGCATGCTTGAAGAATACGCAAAGTCCGCCTACATGACGTAATAGATCAAGGCTTGCAGGGATTAACCGTTACCATTACTGCCTATATAAAGGCCACTGCTAAACACAGGTCTTCCCCACAGATTGCCTCATAGGAGAGATATTTGCAATAGTTTCCTCGCTTAATGGGGACAATTCCATTGGTGCCGGAAGTAATCGAATCCGGGTTTCTCGCGTCTAGTTAACTACCACGCCTCTCAGAAATGAGAGGAGGCTTGTGCCCAGCAGTGGGACGTATATAGGCCGAAATTTACTGTGAACTGTGTTGCTGCCCATCTTCTGGTTTCGCGTCGCCTATAACGACACCCACAGGATGATATAGTGTGTTTGGATATTCTTACACCATTGATGACAACAACTCGAAATCATACATGGGATACATGAATCTTGTACGGCCGGTAGTGCAAAGTTATAAAGTTTTTATAAGATAGTACTCCTCTTCTGTCTAGAAGTCCGTCTGGATAAGTACTTCCTTCTTACCTATTTCAATATAAAGATACAGCGTAATTACAGGCTGTGAAACATCGATATATATGTACTACGCACTAGATATGGCATTCCGAACACTCACTATATTCAACTGAACTGAAATTATAACAACAAAAATTGCAGTAGCAATCCGTACACCTGTTATTGTGGCTTTGATATACATGCAGTGCGGAGCGGCGCTAATAATACGAAAATTAAATTAGCACACAATCTAAATAAATAATTATTTATTATGACAATTTTCGCGCGTTTATATCAACTGCGCATGCGTGACTCTACTGTTTCCCGCGCATATGTGGATACAGAGTAATGCAAATTATCTGTTTGGAATAGCTTCTTTAGTACGTAGTACATATAACTCAATGCTGTGAAGCATTGCACTTTAGACTACAGAGGTACAACGCAGTAGCCTATTTTGTATGAATTTGATTGCAGGTGGCCCGGGCCTGTAGTAGCCACTTAGCATCGGATGATCCGTAATTTCGTTTATCTCTTCAGTTTCTTAAAAAGGGAAATATATTTTGGATAATATTATTAGCAACTTGTACTGTTTACATGTTTTAATTTAAATATATAATGGCAAGAAAGTGCATATACACATGCCATAATTCCCCTAACGCTGCGCTGCCTAACAGGGTTGTAGCCTTTGGTTATAACTAACACTATAAGGATGATATATTACTTTAATTAAGACTGTTTACAGGTCTAGAGATGTATTTCATTTAGATTAGGTCCCATAAATTAACAACCTGGCTCCTGAAGCTATTCCTATCTACTAACGAGAATCTTTAATTAAAACCAACACAAAATGTGTGTATGTGTTGAGCGTTACATTTAAGTTACAATTACTTTTTAATACTAGGTGACCCGGCAAACGGTATTTCGCCCTTTCCGGTAGATGGCGCGATGGGTTTAATTTGAATCCACTCCAGGATATCTACACTGTACAAATATAAAATTTATTAATATCTCAATCACGGTACTTACTACCTATTGATTCCAATTTTTTGTCATTTAACTGACATATATATCGATTTCGGTCCATAAATATAATTTTTTTAATAACTTTACTACAGAAATACCCATCTAATAACGTGACAATAATGTAGTTCCGTACCTCCGTACCCAGTAATCACGTGGATTATAATTAACAACGAAACCGGTAAAGACAAACCTCGTAAGTCACACTACCACCTTTAAATTTTACATTAAACTAACTAAATCAAATCAGTAAGCCGCAGAAGTTTTTGAGAAATATCACTGGTATTCCTGTCTTGACAACAGAAACATTGAATACTTCTCGATATGTCGTCGAGTCAGTACTCAAATAGAATGTTAATACCTGTATAAAAGAATTTACATTTATAAAAGTACTACGGCAAGATATTGTTAAATTTTTTTAAACTCTTGATGCAAAGAAACCCGCAGTTTAATGGGGTATTTCCGTCACAGTTTAAGCGTCCATAATAGATTTAATTGCACGTCGACTTGCTATTATTTTTAATATTATTATCGAACTGGTATGTTTACTGCATTAATGAAACATAGTAAAGTAATACTTTTATTCAAATCTGGTAGTACATTGGACCATGCTAATTTAGATCTATTTCTGTTCTCCCAAGTCTACTCTCCAATAATATAATAAACCAGGCTACGGCGCTCCTCTAGCTCTAGGTCTTCACATGACCTTCAAATATTTCATTACTTATACAACATGCTGGATACTTTACGATGTTTTCCTTTATCGCCATAAAAGTTAATATTCAAATTAATTATGTCATTAATGCCGGGGGGAGAGGGATTAAACCCAAATTGTGAAATTTATGGCAAGCACTTATGAACCGAGCTACCTCGTCTCTCAGCAGCTTATGAAGAAATATATTGTTTTCAAACGAATATGTTTGATTAATGGATAATCATCATAATGAAACAAAGAGAAGAGAAATGGCAATTTTTAATGAGAATTTACATTTGATAGATTAATTGAGCTCTTGGGACATTCAGTCATTCCGGAAAGAACCCAAATCTTTATTCATTGTTAAGCTCTTGAAATATTTTACAAAGATTTACATAACAGTGTGACTTGATTGTACTTAACTATGATATTCGTGTCTGCATTTTACGCAATACATTTTAATTTTAATACGTGTATTTCGATACGTGGTAGAGCCACGCTGTAGCTATATTATGGTTGTAGCACGTAAGGGTTCGCTCGACTGGGGTAGCACCACCCTCTCACAGAATACCAGTGTAAAACAGCAGATTAATGTAACCGTGTTCCGTATATATATATATATATATATACGGAACACTATATATATATATATATATATATATATATATATATATATATATATAGTGTTATTTTTCAAAGAAGAGCCAAAGGAGACGATTTCTTTTTGTACGGAGTATGGGCACACCAGAATTTTTTGCGATACAATGTAATGTATGTCGATAATCCTTAGAATTCAATATTATTTTAAGTTTTACCGCATTTAAGCGGAGTACCTACTGAGAAATTAACAATTAAAATATAAAACTTACAATAACCTAAAAACAAACTAAAGTCTAGTACAAAACGAAGTTGTAGGTACATTCAGCATTTATAGGCACTTTAAGATCGATAGAATATCTTTTTAGTAGTTCCGGCAAAATATAGTGTTTGTCTGTGCAAAAATGTGGTATGGATACTAATTTTACATATATTAATTGATTGTAAGTAAACATACCAAATACCATTCAAGTATACAAATATAAAAGCCAAGATGTTTAAGGGATAATATGTCTATTTATAATATTATCGACACATACTATGTAATAAAAAGATGTTTAATCTGGTTTAGTAAGGATAAAATACACAAATTATAATGCAATTGCCTTTATTATTATTAATAGTCATTTCCAAAGTAGTTAGTTAGTTAGTTAGTAGTTTGCAAAGTATAGTAGAACACACAGACACACAGTCACGGTGTCAAAACTTTGTTTTAATATGTTTTGGTTGATTAGTAAGTACGTATACATCCATTAATTACATTAAACCCATCATGACCGGGTAATAACATAAAAAAATGACTAGGCAATATCGTGTTTATCTGTGTTATTACGCATTTATTAAAAGTGAGGAAGTACGATGCTTTAAATTGGTTGCGTAAAGATAATAAAACTACATGTATAATTTATTGCATTTAATACTGTCAATCATTATTTCAAAATAACTTGATGAGAACGTGATAAAAGATATGATATGAGACTGTTGTCTTCAGTATCCATACACGTTTTTGTCTCCGCTTACGGGCAGCTCTGCAAGCTTTCAGTCTGCATGGCATACAGATTTGTTTTAAGCGATCCACGTGATAGTTAATGAAAATTATAAAGTATCTTTATTAAATAATAATTCTCAATCAAGTTTTTTATATTTATTGCAATCTAAATAGCGTGCGGAGACTTTGTTCATTTATGTATTGATTAACATTTAAAATACTATAAATCCAAAAAGCACGTCCATTTGTGATATTGTTAGGAATCAGAAGGACATTCTAAATGATACACGACAGGGGATAAGACTACGACTTCAATGTCAATAAATTGCCATATTTCTGTCTGCATATTGTTACCTCTGGCTGTTTGTTAAAAAAATCTTATAATCAGCTCCATTTGATTAAATACGGAAGTAGTAATTATGGATTTAAATCAACAATGTTCGGCTACGTACAAGTTGTCTGACTTTTAATTTTCACTGGTTTCATGTTGGGGAAAAGAATATTATTTTTATATAAAGTATCTGATAATAGATGACGAAATAATTCCTTCTGCATAGTTAACAACACAGCAGTCTAAACATTATAGATGCATCTGATTTTATCGCAGGGTGTGGTCCAAAAACACCAAGTATTACACAAGTGAAAATGGCGAAATAATACTAGTTTTTACGGAATTTATCGCGTATATTTAACTTTTTAATTACCCGACGTTTCGAGAGCTTTACAGCACCCATGGTCACGAGAAGGACTGAGATGTTCAACGTCCAGCTGTCATAGTTAACGGCGGTTACCATAGATTAAAATTTAACTTTTGTTCCGATCTACACAGAGTATGAACTTATGGTATCATGGAGTCTTGCAGTTGTATGCTTGGGTTGGGATTTAATTTTATTTATTATAGGATCCCAAGCAGATGGTAGCACCCAGCCATCTTCTCTATTGAAATTAGGATGTTTCTTGATTTCAATAGCCTCGCGAATCATCCTTGGAAGGAATCGGTGTTCTTTAGCGAGGATTTGTGGTCTATCAAATCTGATGTAGTGACGGGGGCGATCCTGTACATGTTCACAGACTGCAGACTTCCCGGAGCGTCGATTCTTCACATCAGCTATATGTTCTTTGACGCGGGTTTTAATTGATCTTTTTGTTTGTCCTATGTAGGAGAGACCACATTCACAATCAAGCTTGTACACTCCTGCATCTTGCAGAGGAACGTTACACTTGACTGATGGTAAAAACTGACCAATCTTCTTCGGCGGCTTGAAGTATGTTTTGATGGAAGCGCGCTTCAAGATGTAGCCAATCTTGTCAGTGACTCCTCTAACATATGGCAGTACAGCAGGTACACGCTCGACTGTGGCCGGCTTCACTCGTTCTCTGTGACGTAGGCGCGGGACCCGAAGCTTGTTGTCATGCAAAACTTGCTTGACATGGTGGAGCTCGGCAGCCAGGTGTTTACTGTCACAGATCCCTCGTGCTCTCTGAAACAAAGATTTACCCACGGTAGCTAACTGTGAAGGATGGTGGTGAGAATCACCGTTTAAATATCTATCTGTATGGGTTTCTATACACAGTATGGCTCAAGGTGTTATCAGGATTCCGAATTACTAACACATCTAGAAAAGCTAAGGAATTGTTTGCCTCTAACTCCATTGTGAACTGAATTTTAGAATTTATAGAGTTAAGATGGTCTAAAAATGCAGTTACTTTATCTAAAGGTAGAATTGTGAAAGTGTCGTCTACGTACCGCTTGTAGAAACTTGGATTTATGGGAGAAGTAAGCAGGGCTTTCTCCTCAAAGTCTTCCATGAATATGTCGGCGACAATGGGAGATACAGGTGAGCCCATCGCCACACCATCTACTCGCTTGTAGAACTCCTCCTTCCACAATAGGTAGCCAGATGTAAGGCAGTGTCTGAGTAATATTGCATATTCTACGGGCATGTTGTTTTCTTCCAGCCTTCTAGTTACAATTGAGATGCAGTCTTCAACAGGTAAGCATGTAAACAATGACTGCACATCAAAACTGACCATAGTTTCATTGTCTGCCAGACGTAGGTCTTTAATCTCGCTGACAAAATGGTAGGAATCCTTTATGTGTGCTCTTGTATGTCCCCTGAGCGGTGAGAGTATTTTCGCTAAGTGTTGAGCCAATCTGTAAGTTGGTGAATCGATTTGGCTCACTATGGGGCGTAGTGGAGCATTGGGCTTGTGTATTTTTGGTAACCCATACAACTTTGGTGATTTGGCGCACGTAGGTATTATCCATTTTACGTCCAGATTTAATTTTTTCGGAGTGTTTCTTTATGAGGTCACTAGTTGTTTTTAATGTGCTATTTGTTGGGTCGTTTTTAACCTTTTTTATAAGTACTTACATCCGACAAAAGTTCTTGTATTTTAGAATTATAATCTGACGTATCCATGACTACCGTGGCGTTTCCCTTATCTGCGCGGAGAATCGTAAGTTCTGGTTTATTGCGTAGGTTCTTTAACGCTATAAATTCGTCTCTGGGAAGATTCGGTTTAGGCACTGAACATCGACGTAACATAGACGAAATGTCTTGACGTATTGCCTCCAAATCTTCTTTCCGCATATTGTTTTTAAATAAACAGTCCTCGACACTACAGATAATTTCTTCGTACGGTAATCTGCGTGGAGTTATAGCGTAATTTAGTCCTTTGGATAAAACCTTTATTGTTGCATCATCCAGTGTTTGTTTTGACAGATTATAGAGCGCGATTAATCTATGATTGACAAACATAGATACATAGGACAAACTAAAAGATCAATTAAAACCCGCATCAAAGAGCATATAGCTGATGTGAAGAATCGACGCTCCGGGAAGTCTGCAGTCTGTGAACATGTACAGGATCGCCCCCGTCACTACATCAGATTTGATAGACCACAAATCCTCGCTAAAGAACACCGATTCCTTCCAAGGATGATTCGCGAGGCTATTGAAATCAAGAAACATCCTAATTTCAATAGAGAAGATGGCTGGGTGCTACCATCTGCTTGGGATCCTATAATAAATAAAATTAAATCCCAACCCAAGCATACAACTGCAAGACTCCATGATACCATAAGTTCATACTCTGTGTAGATCGGAACAAAAGTTAAATTTTAATCTATGGTAACCGCCGTTAACTATGACAGCTGGACGTTGAACATCTCAGTCCTTCCCGTGACCATGGGTGCTGTAAAGCTCTCGAAACGTCGGGTAATTAAAAAGTTAAATATACGCGATAAATTCCGTAGAAACTAGTATTATTTCAATGTGTAGTGTTCGCGTAAATATAAGAAATCATTATGAAAATGGCGAAGTTCCAATACTTATGCAAACTATATATTTGCTTCTGGTACAAGTAATAACTACGCTTTTTACATATTAATATATAACAAACTATCATCTATACTGCCGTTCTACTATGGCTAGCATAAATTCAGAATCCATGTCTGGACTACTAAATAAGCCATTTGATATTGTCAAATTAAATGGAGTAAATAGCTGAATACTTTTTTTATAGGATAGGATGACAAACGAGAACACAGTCCACCTGATGGTAAGTGGTTGCTGTGGCCCATACACATCTACATCTCAGACATCAACATTTAATATTTTGTCACTTTCAACATACTAATGAGGTTCTAAAACCTGTGTTTGTCGTTTATTTTTGGGTAATTCAACATTAAATTTAAATTTTCCCAAATTCTAGGTGGAAAAGTTAACGCTTGTATGAACAGACTCTTATATGAATTAATTGAACTTATCAGTTTCCATGTTCGAATGTCATTGGCGAAGTTTAGCATGCCACCACCAAAAAAATAGAAAGTAGAAATAAACGATGTTAAATATTAATATTTGACCAACCTGCATTATATTTTCCATATTATGTTAAACACTTGTGCATCAATGAGACAATATTTATTAAGTAAACAAGTATAAAATTTTGATTTTACTACAAAAAATATATAACCATGGATTTTATTCTTACCTGCTAACTCGAGTGAAACAAGTGAATTTGTCAACTCGGTACTCAAGTGAAAATAAATTTTACTCGAGTCTGCTTGCTATCGAGCTATCGAGCGCTGGATAGATATTACTTCACTAATTCATTTGTAGTATAAGTCGCCGCGAGCAACGTTACAGCTTACATCCAAATTCAAACTTACAACTGGCATGTTGTAAACAAATATGCACTCAGTTTAATTTATAATATCGTGGTTGTGCTATCATTGTTGTTTATTTTTTGTTACTTAATATAAGAAGTAAAAAAAAGTAAAGTAAAGTTACAGCCTATATACGTCCCACTGCTGGGCACAGGCCTCCGCTCATTTCTGAGAGGGTTATAGGACAAGGAATTGTCCGCCGCGGTGCCACAATGCGTGTTGGCGAATTTCACATGTCTTCGAAATATTTTTTTTCTTATTTCTCTGACATGCAGGTTTCCTCACGATGTTTTCCTTCACCACCGAGCATGTGGTAAATCAGCACTTAAAATTGCAATTAACAATTTCATTTGTGCCGGCGGGGATCGAACCCGGTTTGCTCGCGTACTGTGAAATTTACAGCGAGCGCTAACCATCTGAGCTACCACGGCTATATATAATATTTATTTATTATTATAATTTTTATTATAAACTAATATAAGAAGTGCATAACATAAAATATGGTTGAAATATACTTGTTTCTTTAAAGTATAAGTGCTAGCAACAGAGATATACAGAGATACATAGTAATCTCTGCTGATAATAATAAAGTCAAAAACAATCTTTAGTGTTCTCAAGATAGGGATTTCTAAGATAATAATCTGCTGGCACCTTTATTAAATTAATATTACGATGAGAAAATATGTTTACTGATCAGGCCGCCATAATGAAATGATTTATATCGCCTATTACAAAGAGGACCTCCCTCCTGTCAAGAATTGCACGCCCTATCAAATAAAAAAAAATTTAAGAGTATAAGCATGGAGATTGGAGAACAGGAGAACGATCGCTGTAGAAAATAGTATCCCAGAAATATGGACAAAATAAGTGAGGCGCTGCGATCACTAAGTGCAGTAAATAAAAGTCATTTTCAGTCTATTTTTGCGATCAGATGCTAAACCACTTGCACATCCACGCACAATAAAATATTTCTCCATTTTTAATGTTTCTTTTTGTCAAAAATTAAAAAAATACGCGAAGAAAATTTATACAATATTCAACTAACTTCATCTATTCATAAACAGCTAACTTCGCGGCCACTACTCACCGATGGCAGCAACGCTATAAATTCTACAAATTTTCAAAGGCAGGCGGGCTATGCTTTAGTACTGTTGCATGAATAAGTCAACTAGCGCCATCTAGTGTCAGGAACGAGAGCGAGGGGAGCATTGAGAAAATGACATCACAAATCGCTCAACTGACAGCGCCTAGTCGAAACTCGAACGCTCGATACCTTCCGCGTGTTTACTTGAACATTCTGGATATTTCTTTGCTAATTCAAATATATAGGCGCTGCAAGATGCGATCGAAGTAGTGTTGATTTGGGCGAAACAAGCGAAGCTTCGGAGTGGAATTAAGTGAATTAGTGTGTTTAAATTATTAGTGTTTTAACTTTAATTGTGTAAAGTAAATTAAAGTGTTAATTTAGGTAATTTTATCGGCAATTTTTATTGTCACGAACCTCAAGCTCGTAACAATTGGTGTCAGAAGTGGGATTAAATCATGCCGATTTTACCTAAGGAGGAAACGGAGGGTGTCCGTACCCGAAGTCAACGCCAGCAGGAGACGGACCAGAGGAGGTTTGGTGGTGCAACGCCGCAGACGTCGGAGGGCCAACAGCTAGCCACGGAGACTGCGGGCCCGTCAGTAGCTCCTACATCTGCAGCACCTGACTTAGGTGCTCTGATGGCCATGCTACAGGAGCAGCTGCAGCGCGGACGAGAGGAACAGGCCCGTCTGTTGAAAGAGCAGCAGGAGGAACAGGCTCGCCAGCAGGCGGAACAGGCCCGTCTGTTGAAAGAGCAGCAGGCGGAACAGGCACGCCGATTGGAAGAGCAGCTGCGGGACGGACAGGAGGAACAGGCCCGTCGGTTGGAAGAGCAGATGCTCCTCATGAAGGACCTTCACGCTACCTTCGGGAAGGAGATAAAGGAGGTGAAGGATAGGGTTGCTCAGCATGACAACCGCCTGTCGGAAGCCGAAACCCAAATCGTGAAAGCTGAAAACCGAATCGAGAAAGCTGAAACCCGAATCGACCAAGTAAACAATCGGGTTGACAACGTAGTGGCTGACATGAAGAAATCACTAAACGACCTCAAACTTGGGGATGGAACTACAGCTCCCGTAGTAGCTGCAGCACCTTCGCTACGTGGATTCAAAGTGCCGCCGTTCGACGGGACCTCTTCCTGGTCGGCCTACAAAATCCAGTTCGAGGCCGTCATGGAGGCCAACGGCTGGAATAAAAGCCAAGCCATGACTGCACTCACCCTAGGCCTGCGTGACCAAGCCTTAACTGTGTTGGAAGCTCTCGGTAAGAAAGTGACCTATGAGCAGCTTCTTGAGGCCTTGGAAGCGAGATATGGCGACGCTCATCTGGAACACGTCTTTCGCGCGCAGCTTAAAGATCGCGTGCAGCGCAGCAACGAGAACCTGCAGCAGTGGGCCCTTGAGGTGGAGAAGATGGTTCGAAAAGCATACCGGTCTGTACCTGCGCTCATTGAAGGGAACCTGGTGCAGACATTCATCGACGGCATCCGCGACCTGGAAGTCAGAGCTGCTGTGAGGCTCGGGCACCACGAGACGCTTAAGGACGCCTTGGCCCATGCACTGGAAGTGGAAGCCGTGCGGCAGGATCATCGTTCCCATCGCGTCAGGGAGGTTGCAGCAGCTACAGTTCGCGACCGCAACAAAGGATACAGCCCAAGGTGCTATGGCTGTGGGGAAAAGGGCCATCTTCGATCCAGCTGCCCTAAGCGAACCCTAGAAAGGGAAATTGAACGATCTCAGGAGGGTAGTGCGGCCAACAGCACCGCCCAGCAGCGGCAGGGAAACGAGTAAAAGCCAGAACTGCGGGGCGGGTGCTGGCTGATGTTAAAAGAGCCCCAAGGATCTCGATCTCACAAACCCATGATGGGAACAGCCTAATCATAAAGGGCGAGATCAACGGAATGCCGTGTAAGCTGACCATAGACACTGGAGCCTCTCGTACGGTTGTTAGTTCCCAACTTATAAGTCAGTTCCTTGGGGACTCCGCATACAACCGAGAACGCCTTAATTTGGTAACAGCCACCGGTCAGCGTATACCCGTCCGTGGAGAGAAGGAGATGGAGTTGAAGCTAGGCAACGTGATCTACCTGCATAATGTCATCGTGGCTGATATAATGGACGACTGCATCCTAGGCTTAGACTTTATGAGGAATAATTGTTGCGAGATCGACGTTAAGCAAGGTGTTTTGAAATGTGGACAGGAGGAACTTTTTATGGAAGGTGCGTTACCAGGGAACGTGTACAGCATCAAGAAGATTGTTCTTCCGCCGAGATCGGAAACGATTGTTCCGGTTAGTCTTCCTCGAAACGCTGGGCAAGCTCACCGTTGTGTACTTGTGGAAAGGGTAAACGATGACCTTCCATGGAAAGTAGCTCGAACCTTGGTCAGGACCACTAACATCTCAGGAGTACGTGTGCTGAACCTTTGCGACCGGGAACAGATTATAGAAAAAGGCACACTGGTTGGTACTTGTGAGGAAGTGGATTGGTTACGTCAGTGCCAATATATATCGAGTGGGACCCCCAGCAAGGATTCAGAAACGAGAGTGACCACACTTTTGGAAGACTGTCGCAGTGTTCTGTCCCCGAACGAATTGGTCAAGGCGAAGAAGTTGTTACTCAAGTACGCCGATGTATTCTCATCAAATGATGCTGACATAGGAAAGACTGGCCTAGTTCAACACAAAATAAACACAGGAGAGGAATTGCCTATCCGTCAGCGGCCAAGAAGATTGCCGGTAGCACGTGAAAAGGAAGTGGAAACCATGATTGAAGGAATGGTGAAGGATGGTGTTATTGAACCTTCCTCTAGTCCATGGTGTTCACCAGTGGTGCTGGTGAAAAAGAAGGATGGCAGCATGCGGTTCTGTGTTGATTACCGCCGTCTGAACGACGTTACAAAGAAGGACAGCTATCCCTTGCCAAGAATTGATGACACGCTGGACATGCTTACAGGAGTAAAATGGTTTAGCACGCTGGATCTAAAAAGTGGCTACTGGCAAGTTGAAATTGACCCTAAGGACAAGGAGAAAACTGCGTTCTCGACGGGAAAGGGTCTGTGGCAATTCAAAGTAATGCCGTTTGGGTTGTGCAATGCTCCAGCAACGTTTGAAAGGCTGATGGAACTTGTACTTACCGGGCTAATTGGCGATGCCTGTCTGGTCTACTTGGATGACATCATCATCGTGGGCCGTACGTTTGAGGAACACCTTCAAAACCTGGAACGCGTGCTCATGAAGATTCAGAGTGCCAACCTCAAGTTGAGCCCGAAGAAATGTTCACTATTTCAACGGCAAGTTAACTTTTTGGGGTTTGTAGTATCGGAAGAAGGTATCCGCACAGATCCAGAGAAAATCGCCGCTGTCAAGGATTGGCCGGTTCCAAAAGACAAGACGCAGGTTAGAGCATTTTTGGGTTTGTGCTCCTATTACCGGCGATTCGTGAAGAACTTTGCAGATATAGCCAAACCTCTGCACAAGCTAACCGAGGAGAAGCGACATTTCTGCTGGAATGGATAAAGGCCAGTGCTCCCAAGCCCAAGTGGAGTGACGTCTCAGCGATGAGTTCGACCACTAAAAGCTATTGGGCCCAGTGGGACAGCTTGCTGCTTCAGGATGGAGTTCTGTGTCGTAAATGGGAAAACGTTCGGGGAGACAGCTGTCATTTGCAAATGGTTGTCCCTAAAGTTAAAGTACCGGATGTTCTACAGCTGTACCATAATGATTGTTCAGGAGGCCATCTGGGAGTTAAACGAACTCTACTGAAGATCCGAGAACGGTTTTACTGGGTCCACTGTCGAAACGATGTCGAGGACTGGTGTCGCAAATGTACAGGTTGTGCGGCTGTAAAGGGACCTCAGACTCGTAGTAGAGGTGCATTGAAGTTGTACAATGTTGGTGCACCATGGGAGAGAATAGCCATTGACGTGGCGGGGCCGTTTCCGGAGAGTGAAAGCGGTAACAAGT
The DNA here is from genome assembly GCA_907164705.1 of Parnassius apollo. Classification (NCBI taxonomy): domain Eukaryota; kingdom Metazoa; phylum Arthropoda; class Insecta; order Lepidoptera; family Papilionidae; genus Parnassius; species Parnassius apollo. The sequence goes on along the minus strand of CAJQZP010001486.1, from coordinate 7,709,657 downwards.
ATTTCATGGTTGTGATGGATTACTTCACTAAGTGGCCAGAAGTCTTCGCCATTCCAAATCAAGAAGCTTCAACAGTTGCAGATAAACTAGTTCATGAAGTCTTCTGTCGTTTTGGAGTACCTTTAGAGATTCACAGCGATCAAGGAAGGAATTTTGAGTCTCAAATATTCCAGGAAACTTGCCGAGTTATGGGTACTCATAAAACAAGAACGACTTCTTATCACCCGCAATCTGATGGAATGGTGGAACGATTTAATCAGACATTGGAGAGGTACCTAGCAAAAGTTGTAGACAATCGGCAACGAGATTGGGACAAGTACATACAACCGTTTTTGTTGTCATATCGAAGTTCTGTTCACGAAAGTACAGCAGTGACACCAGCTTTCGCAAACTTTGGAAGAGAATTACGGCTGCCTGCAGACCTGATCACCGGGATACCACCCGATGCTCCACGCAGTATAACCGATTATGCAAATGACTTGCGGAAAAAAATGAATGACGTTTATGAGCACGTCAGACAATCGGGCCAGCAAATGTCTGAAAAGATGAAAACCCGGTATGACCGCAAAATGAACAACAAAGGGTTCGACGAAGGTTCACTTGTGTGGTTGCACAATCCAGTCCGCAGCAAAGGGAAATCTCCTAAGCTTCAAGCTAAATGGGACGGCCCGTACCGGATTGTAACCAGGATCAACGATGTGACCTACCGGATACAGAAAGGCGCAAGAGGGACTCCTAAGATCGTCCATGTGGATCGCTTGGCGCGTTATTATGGGACCGATAATGCTCGGGACGAGCATGTCTTAGGAGGGGGGCAGTGTTGCATGAATAAGTCAACTAGCGCCATCTAGTGTCAGGAACGAGAGCGAGGGGAGCATTGAGAAAATGACATCACAAATCGCTCAACTGACAGCGCCTAGTCGAAACTCGAACGCTCGATACCTTCCGCGTGTTTACTTGAACATTCTGGATATTTCTTTGCTAATTCAAATATATAGGCGCTGCAAGATGCGATCGAAGTAGTGTTGATTTGGGCGAAACAAGCGAAGCTTCGGAGTGGAATTAAGTGAATTAGTGTGTTTAAATTATTAGTGTTTTAACTTTAATTGTGTAAAGTAAATTAAAGTGTTAATTTAGGTAATTTTATCGGCAATTTTTATTGTCACGAACCTCAAGCTCGTAACAGTACGTAGCAATCGTTCTCCTTTTTTCAAACCTCCATGAGTATAAGCCATTTATTGATTACTACTTATATAAGTACGTTAAGTTACTTAAATTACTCCGACGATATTTCGAGAATAAACTTACATAAAAATAGGTTTTCAACTTTTTAATTTCATATAATACGCTTTTTTAAACGATTATAGTTTTGAAAATCGGAAGGTATACATAATCAGTTTTCATAAATGTCTAATATTATGCATAGACATTTTTCATTACACAATTCAGTACACTTTGTTGTTAATAACAATAAAGTATTACAACAATCGCACAAATAATTACGTTTATAGTAAAGTAATAAATCAAAGAAAAGTTATTTAGTTGTAGTGTGTTGGAAGCAGACGTGGGAACGAGTGAAAGCTGCACTCGTCTGCTTCCAACTGAGCTGATACTGCAGCGCCGACAGATCGCATGTTCAACTAGGTGAGGGCAACACATGCGCTGTACAGGTTACTTACTAGCTTGTGTGTATGATATGAAATTGATTTTAATATTTTCTTTTAAATATGATCGCTTCCTTTATTTGTATCATAAAACGAAGTTCTACGAACTCTTTGGAGATTTTATTATGATGTATCATTTTGAGATTTGCTCCTTTTATGGAAAAAATAATACCAATATAATTTGTTAAAAATATATTATATGTTTTTATTTTTAACTATAAACAGATAAGTATGGTTGAGTTTTCCTATAAATATACGTACATTCTCTTCATTTTTAAATCCCATCGCAAGTCCACGGCTGAAAATAACATTGGCCATGAATGCCACAAAGCTCGTTCCTGATCCACCTATCTACATTGACTTCCTGCATCTCTTACCACGTTGACACTCCATTTAGTGGGGTCCGCCTTACACTTTTCCTACTGTTATGAGGCTATCACTCAAGAATCTTTCTTTCTCTTTGATTTTCGATTCTTAGAGATGTAATATGTGAATATATATTTGTTAAAATATTTTTTACAACTGCGGCATATAATTAACTTTAGGTTTTTATACGTGGTAGAGCCATGCTGCAGTTATATTAGTAGTATAGTTGTAGCAAGAATGGGTCGGCTCGACCGGAGAAGAACCAAGCTCTCACAGAATACCAGCATGAAATAGTCGCTTAATGCTACTGTGTTTCGTATGGTGAGTGTAGAGAACCGGAGACAATTTTTACTGGAAACGAGACATTCCATCGTAGTCCTCACTCATCTGTAGTAATCGAGGATATATGTAGATGTCTGCGGGCCACAGCAACCACTAACCATCAGGTGGACTGTGTGCTCGTTTGTTACCCCACCTTATAAAAAAGTATTATTAAATATTGCGGAGACAAAGCATATGTTTATTTCAGTTGAATGCTCTTGTTTTACATAGATAACTAACCTGTCAGGATAGATAAGTTGTTCATCGGTTTTTAAGAATAAAAAACTGCAAGACGATAGAGTTAGAATGATTAAACAACTGCTGCAAGTGCTCTGCCGGTTTAAAATTGAGGGTATTCGAAAGTTGCAAAACCTAATTAGCAGGTATCAGCATCTCGAATCTTGGGCTGATGAATGATGAAAGTAACCTCGGAAACGAAATAACCAACTCTGCGTTTACCAATCTTCTCAACTAGCACGGTTATTATTAATGAACCTTTTCATTTATTTGATAACTTATAGAGAGAAAGGAGAACCCAGTAATATTTTCTCGGTAACCCACCTACCCAGTTTTGTAAGTATAAACAAATCTTCCCAGTCAATGTGAAGTCATGGGGAATTTGTCGGAACCCACTAACTTTTTCTCATTAGCCTACTTGTTTAGGGTTTTGTATATGAGTAACACTTTCCGCTCAATGTTAAGTCACCAGGAGTTTGTTAAAACTGAAGGCCAACCAATTTTTTCAAGAAAAATAACTAGTTGGTGTATTTTGTGTTGTCCACTCTTTAGCAGAATAAATAGAAATTTAAATAGATTGCTCCGCTCTTTGTCACGTTAATATTATTTGTTGAACAAATAAATAATGACATCAAAATCGTTTTGAGACGTTTAATAATTTTACTAATATACTAAACTGTATTAGTTTAGTATATTAGTAAAATTATTAAACATGCTCCAAAAAAAAAAAAACCAAATGCTAAATCGATATAATATGAAAGAAATAAAATAAGAAGGAGGTGACGGGTTCGAAGCCTTTCAGGAACAGAAAGAAAAGCGAGTACTTCCCTGACGCGGCTAGGGCGAGTCCGGTGGGAGTGGTTGGGGATAAGTGTCCTTTTTCAACCGATTCCATTATATGTATATATATATATATATATATATACACATAAATAAATAATAATTTTTTTTTACCCTCCCATCCTAATTTTTTGGAAAATAATTATAATTAAATTTAAGGTTTCACAGCTCTAGCGAAGTTTCCCCATATAAAAGGAAGAAACATCAATATTTAGATCAATTATCGAAAAAACTTTTAAAAAAGCTATTACCTTTAAATAGCATAATGTATGCGTTTGGGATTATTTAAAACAGAAATGCATTTAGGCGAGTTGTGTCTTCACGGTCAGTGAGGTCACAGGTCAGCCGCGCGGGCTATCATGCGTCATCATAAATGACACATTACGCCTTGAGGAACCAAAGTTCATGGACTGAAAGTAATCAACAATTTTCGCACGCATTGTTGCTTGACAAATTTGAAGTATCAAAAAAAAAGCAAGGCTATATTTACACGGAACATCGTCATCATCATTACAGCCATTTACAGCCCATTACAAAACCACTGCTGAACATAGGCCTCGTCCAAGGAATGCCACAAAGCTTACATACATTGACTGCCAGCTTCTCTTATCAGGTCGCCACTTCATCTAGCGTGGGAGTGCTCTATACTTACTTTAGTTACCGGTACGAGGTACGTAGAATTGTTTTACAGAAGAAGGCCATTAGAGCAATATATGATTTAAACCCAAAAGAGTTGCTCAGACAAAAATTTAAGAAAATTAATGTAATTAACTCTGGCCTCTCAATACCTTTATGAAAATGTAATGTACGTACACATAAATAAAAGTAGTTTTGCAAAAATAAGTGATATTTATTCTGTAGATACTAGGAACAAACACAAGCTAGTAGTACCAGTTACTCGACTCCACCGAGTCAGTAATTCATTCTTGGGGCGATGTATATATTCGCTTTTACAACAAAATCCCAGAAAATATACAAAATTTGACATACACAAAGTTAAAAAGCTTTATTAAACTAAGTTAGTATAAAAAGGGTTATTATAATATTAAGGAATTTATCGATGATAATAACCAATGGGAAGAATGATCGCTACCAAGCTGTATATAATTTGTTTTGTGTTGTTATTTGTAACGTACATGATTGTAAGCTATTATTTGAAAAAAAAAAAAACGTCCCGCTGAGTTTCTTGCTGCTTTTTACCTGGACAGAGGTGTTTTTGCGAACCAGTGGTAAATGAAAAAAGGGACTTTCAATAAGTATTGTTTACAATCTATATTGAATAAAAAAGTTTCTGTTTCTGTTTCTGAGGTTGAAACTCAAACTTTCGTTGTAAAGTTGTCAGTTTTTCGTGCTACATGGCCGGCCCATTGCACTACAGCTTACTGATCCGTTGTCTAACATAGAATTTAAAACGTAGTTATTTAAAATGTGGAATATAATCTCAAATATAAATTATAGCGACGTATATTGTTTTAACAAAACTGTAGGAATTTACAGGAAGAATAAAAATGTTATGTTGTTAATTTCCGGAAGCGATAAGAAAAACGTGTAATATATATGAGAGCCATACCCTTTGTAAGACCACTGTGGGAGTCAATTTGTTTTTTTATTATCCACTAGCTTCGGGAGTAAATTCATGTTTTAAAATTAATGCAAAATAAAAATTATAACAAAAAAAAAACTATAATACAAAAATGCAGCACATACACTAGTTTTACAACATATTATGTCTACAATATCTTAGTATATAAAAATTAATATTTTTTCTTCGTATTTTATCCGCTGCCATACTATTCATCAGATTGATTTAAAATTGCTTACTGTGGTGGCGACTCTACATCGAGTTTGTTGTATATGTTTGTTGTATATGTGAATATTAATGTTCGATGAATATATTGTTTAATTTTATCTTTGTTTCGCGTTTTTTTTAATAAAATTAAATTTAGCGACATTTGTGGACTTTTTTTGTTACTAAATTCATGTATAACTAGGGACTTTTTGACGGCAGTCTAGAGACCTACGGTAATTCAATGTGGCAACACTAGGCGAGTCAGTCGCCCTCCGTCACGCGTCTCCTCGGTAGCTTCCTCGGTAGTTTCATTCGTTAACTTTAGTGTTAGCTTCTCCACGGTGGTTCAGTAGTGTTAGCTGTAGTTCGGTGCCCCGGTAGAGTAGCCAGTAACTTTTGAATTTGCATAACTTTAGTAATTTACTTGTTAATTAAGAGAATAATCGTAGAAATAGAAACCCATCTTTATATTATGTACAATTGAATTTTATTTGTGCACCACAACTTCTCAACTATTATTACGACAAGCAGTAGGACAGGATATTAATTTGGAGTCAGATAAATATTAACCAACAATACACGATAAAACTTGCATTTTTTCGAAGGTTATGAGCATAACTTGACCTGGCAAGTGACGCTGATGTAGAAACCAGATATCACTTGTGCGAAGCCGGGGCAGATCATCACTAAAATAACGCTTTAAGAAATGCCCAATATAAACGATTCATGAGCAGTGCATTATGGAATAGCAGATATGTTATTGTAATTCATATTTAAATAATTAGAACAATTGTATCGTAACCTACTTGAAACGATTTTAAAATAAAATCAAATACAAAACTGCCTCAAAATATTTACATAGTTAATATTATAAGCACATTTAAATTAGCAAATCAGAATTAACCTTACATGTTACGTTATTTGATATTATCATATCAGCCTAAATCTTCTCGTGGATCATTTCTTTTAACAATACTTTTCCAGTTTTCCAGTTGTCTTGGTTGGTTTAACATCAGTTGCCTTGAAGTGGGATCCCTCTTCAAAATGAACACGCTTTAATACACTTCCTGCCTACAAACAGTCCAATGTGTGATTACAGCAAGTATTGAGATTGACACTTGACACTTCCCATTAGGTAGGACAGTCAAACTTTGGTTTAGAATAGTTATAAATATATGTATGAGCATATCGTCGCATGCAAGTTGGCTCAGTTTTGATCAAGCTTATATTCGTGAATAGAATAAATGATGTTAAAGTAATCCGCATTATATTTCAGCTTTAATTTAAAAAAAAACTTTCGATGTCCACATGGTTTCATTCGTCATTCGGTCATTCGATGACAATGTGTTTGTGACTAATTACTTTCCGTGAATTTTTAACACAACCTAAATATATTTTATATGTGGTGGAGTCACGCTGCAGCTAAATTATGTTTGTGGCACGAATGGGTCGGCTCGACCGGGGTAGACCACGCTCTTACAGAATAACAGCGTAAAATAGCAGCTTAATGATGCTATGTTTCGTATGGTGAGTGTAGAAGCCAAATACTTATGGGTGACAACGCATCTGCATTTTGATTCATAATCGAGGATAAATGTAGATGTCTTTGAACCACAGCAGTCTACTGACTATCGGTTGGACTATGTGCTCGTTTGTCACCCTTATATTATAAAAAAACGCTATATCTAACAGTGCATATTGTGTGATTTTGTATACAAAATGGGACATGTTAGTTATAGTCATATAGTAGTAGTTATATCAATAGTCACGAAAGTTATAGAATCCTATAATTTTCTTCGCTTTTTCACCATAATATTCACAAAATAAATTGTAAACGTATCACTAGGTAATAAATAACTCAATTGAAAAAAAGGGGAACAATAGTAGAAGACAGTTATATCAGAAACTCTTGTTTTTGGCTAGATGTTTAAAAACAGCTGAATATAAATGAAACGAGTCTGAAACAAAGACATCGATCTGCAGTTACTTGTGATGGCATACAAATTTTTCTTTGTTTGCTGAAATGCTTTCTTCTGAATTAAACATTGTCGGTCACGGCTCTAGTACAAATTATCTCGTAGTGTATATCAATAGCCGCAGTAAGTTACTATTTTGCCACAATTGACCTGATTGTGAATTACTGTAGCCGATTGAACGCCTAATAGTAATGTTATGAATTTTGAATATGTCTATCGATATTTTTATTATCACACAGACTTGCCCACCCCTCTCATTTTTCTTCCAATCCTGCAAATTCATTGGTTTTCTGAAAAAAAAAACGGTGTCAGCAATGAGACCGAGATTAGGACGTTAATCACATTTTTACTCCTGTGACCATGGATACTGTAAGGCACTTGAAACGTGAGGAATCAAAGTAAGTAATAAATTATTAATGATTAAATGCGATAAAGTCTGTAAAATTGGTTCAATATTTAGATGTTATTTAATTTAGTACGTGTGCCATAGCATTCACTTACTATCAGAAGGACTTCGTGCTTGATAATAAAAATTTATTTATTTATTTATTACAAAAACAGTAACAACATCATAACAGTACAAAACCAAGACGATGCTGTACAAAAACCAAACAATAACTGATAAATATAACTACTGACATAAAATATATACTTATACAATTATAATTAAGAAACAAAAATATAAATTGAAAAAAAAAGAAAGAAGAAAAAAAATTATAATAAAATCTCACAGACCCTGTGCGCCGCTTCTGTGAACTTTGCCAGGCTGCAGTGGTAAATGTTCGTTTAATTAATAAATAAAAGACTGGTTACCCTACCTATAACTATATATTTACCCTATTTCATATATTGTGTAATTTGACGACGTAAATCGATGTTGATGTCTAATAAATGTAAGAGGTGGCAGCACTGATTATTAGTAATCAGATTTTATAAGATTTTTCGATTTTCATTATGATTAATAGTTTTATAAGAAGAAATTGAGATTTCATTATACTAATTTTATATGGTGATTAATATAATTACCATTTTTATTTTTAACAAAAAATACGATTCTTTTATTTTATATCAAATACCTTATAATAACCTTTCGCTCTTCCATTTACTATATCAGCAAATTCTTCAGAGATTTTTAGATATTTGATGAGATATAAAATATCCCCAGATACTATTGTTGTGCTTATTTCGATACTACGGTCAGGCATCAAACGGTTGAACACTCAGCCGCCAAATTGGTTGGTTTTCAGGTAATAATATAGATTCAGTAATTTTATACTTTATAGATTTTACTCTTGAGCGTGGTACTTCCCCGGTCGAGCCGACTCATTCGTGCTACAACTTTACTGCTAATATAACTGCAGCATGGCTCTACCACGTAGACGTTTACTCGGCATTCCGTTGACCTCGCCCGTGATGATTAGGTTGTTCCCATCATGGGTTTGTGAGATCGAAATCCTTGGGACTCTTTTAACATCAGCCAGTACCTGCCCCGCATTCCTGGTTTATACTCGTTTCCCTACTGCTGCTGGTTGTGTTTGCACTACCCTTTCGATATCGATCAAGTTCCCTTTCTATAGTTCGCTTAGGGCAGCTGGATCGAAAAGCTGGACCGCAATAAAGGATAGAGCCCTAGGTGCTATAGCTGTGAGGAAAGGGGCCATGTTCGATCCAGTCAGCCAAAAACTGCTGATTGAATTACTCAAATTGATACTTTAATTACCGAACACTAATTACATTAGGTCTTATATAGGCCCTCTTCTACTGAACATCTAGAATGTTCGAGTGCATACCGGTCCTGACTGACTAGGAGTAGAAAGTTCTAGTATGGCATTCTCTAGAAGGATTAGTTCTGCTACTGGATACTAGATGGCACTAGTGTCTTTATTAATTATGGCACGCAACATTATTAAGCACGCTGAACGCCCCGCATCACTGCACGCTCGTCTTTCAGTTTTTACACTCGGGCTTTGGCTCATATAAAATATATTGGACCTATCGAATAATTTAAATGCATGTTATACCACCTATATCATAAGATATGTATATATTCATATTTAATCATCGTATAAGTAAATGAACTATGGTAGTTCAGGGGCTAAGCGCGCGCTGTAAAATTTCACAATACGTGAGCACCCCGAGTTCGAGCCCCGCTAGCACCAATAAAATTGTTAATTGCAATTTTAAGTACTGATTTATTGTTCGGCGGTGTAGAAAACATTGTTAGGAAACCTGCATGCCTGAGAAATAAGAACAAAATATACTTCGAAGACGCACGAAGGTCGCAAACACACATTGGGGTAGTGCGTCGGACATTTCTTGACTCTAAAAACCAGTCAGTAGTCATATAAAGGCTGTAACTTTACTTTACTTATTTTAAGGAAATACGACTGGCCATAAACAGATTCAATATTATATTATGTTGCAACCCGATGGGTTAATTAGTGTTTGACTAAGTGCCTGGAATTTTAGGGCAGCTTTCGCCACAGCTAAATAAGAATTATTCCAGAGTAAAATCCATAAAGTATAAAATTACTGAATCTATATTATTACCTGAAAACCAACCAATTCGGCGGCTCAGTGTTCAACCGTTTGATGCCTGGCCATGGTATTGAAACCTACACTTCTTCTCGTGTGTGCGTTCGTACGTGCGTGTGTGCGTGTTGCATGTGTGCGTGTGAGTGTGTGTAAATATTCAGTTTGCAGTCGGGTACATTAAGTACATTAAGTGATAGAGAATATTACCTGGATTTCTATTTTATTATTTAATTTTATAAACTAAATAAAACATATATCAATCCATCACTGCCATTAAATTAAAATTAGAGTTAAGACGATTACCTAAAAATAAGTTTGTATATATATTTTTCGTAATGCATCGTTAGCGTTCATAAAACATCGTTCAGGTCACATCTCTGTTCTGAATAATGTCATTAAATTTTCACAACGTAATGTCGCTGTTGATGATGTCAATTAATTTACTTTCATGTGTCGTTCGCGAAAATCAAGTACCTACCAGATGATTACAAATATAATTATGTTTACTTAAATAAATACTGATTCACTGAGAGATTTTTATACGAAATAGGTGTTTGAATTCGACTTTATTTTGTTTTTTTGTTTTTGTATAAATATAATGCAATATCTTCTCCAATTGAGAATTAAAATGATTATTTTTTATTAAACACGCTATATCTCAATTGCGGTTCCTTTTAAATTAAAGTGACAGTTTAGGCGACATTCTTGTTGAAATAATACTAGTTTTTACGGAATTTATCGCGTATATTTAACTTTTTAAATACCCGACGTTTCGAGAGCTTACAGCACCCATGGTCACGGGAAGGAGTGAGATGTTCAACGTCCACATGTCATAGTTAACCGCGGTTACCATAGATTAAAATTTAACTTTTGTTCCGACCTACACAGTATGTACTTATGGTATCATGAAGTCTTGCAGTTGTATGCTTATTGGGTTGGGATTTAATTTTATTTATTATAGGATCCCAAGCAGATGGTAGCAGGCAGCCATCTTCTCTATTTAAATTAGGATGTTATTTGATTCAATAGTCTAGCGAATCATCTTTGGAAGGAATCGGTGTTCTTTAGCGAGGATTTGTGGTCTATCGAATCTGATGTAGTGACGGGGGCGATCCTATACGTGTTCACAGACTGCACACTTCCCGGTGCGTCGATTATTCACATCAGCTATATGTTCTTTAACGCGGGTTTTAATTGATCTTTTAGTTTGTCCTATGTAGGAGAGACCACATACACAATCAAGCTGTACACTCCTGCATCTTGCAGAGGGACGTTACACTTGACTGATGGTAAAAACTGACCAATATTCTTCGGCGGCTTGAAGTATGTTTTGATGGAAGCGCGCTTCAAGATGTAGCCAATATTGTCAGTGACTCCTCTAACATATGTCAGTACAGCAGGTACACGCTCGACTGTGGCCGGCTTCACTCGTTCTCTGTGACGTAGGCGCGGGACCCGAAGCTTGTTGTCATGCAAAACTTGCTTGACGTGTTGGAGCTCGGCAGCCAGGTGTTTACTGTCACAGATCCCTCGTGCTCTCTGCAACAAAGATTTACCCACGGTAGCTAACATGTGAAGGATGGTGGTGAGAATCACCGTTTAAATATCTATCTGTGTGTGTCTTTTTTCTATACACAGTATGGCTCAAGGTGTTATCAGGATTCCGAATTACTAACACATCTAGAAAAGCTAAGGAATTGTTTGCCTCTAACTCCTTTGTGAACTGAATTTTAGAATTTATAGAGTTAAGATGGTCTAAAAATGCAGTTATTATATCTAAAGGTAGAATTGTGAAAGTGTCGTCTACGTACCGCTTGTAAAATCTTGGATTTATGGGAGAAGTAAGCAGGGCTTTCTCCTCAAAGTCTTCCATGAACATGTCGGCGACAATGGGAGATACAGTTGAGACCATCGCCACACCATCTACTTGCTTGTAGAACTCCTCCTTCCACAATAGGTAGCCAGATGTAAGGCAGTGTCTGAGTAATACTGCATATTCTACGGGCATGTTGTTTTCTTCCAGCCTTCTAGTTACAATTGAGATGCAGTCTTCAACAGGTAAGCATGTAAACAATGACTGCACATCAAAACTGACCATAGTTTCATTGTCTGCCAGACGTAGGTGTTTAATCTCGCTGACAAAATGGTAGGAATCCTTTATGTGTGCTCTTGTATGTCCCCTGAGCGGTGAGAGTATTTTCGCTAAGTGTTGAGCCAATCTGTAAGTTGGTGAATCGATTTGGCTCACTATGGGACGTAATGGAGCATTGGGCTTGTGTATTTTTGGTAACCCATACAACTTTGGTGATGTGGCGCACGTAGGTATTATCCATTTTACGTCCAGATTTAATTTTTCGTAGTGTTTCTTTATGAGGTCACTAGTTGTTTTTAGTGTGCTATTTGTTGGGTCGTTTTTAACCTTTTTATAAGTACTTACATCCGACAAAAGTTCTTGTATTTTAGAATTATAATAAAAAAGCTGATGATCATCGCGGCTGCACAGATTTTCTTGAAACACAGCCATTATGGAGTGTAAAAGTAAGAAGTACCAACTCCCATAGTAGAATACTTGAAAAAGTGGTCATCTGTAAGCAGTAAATAACAGTTCAAAAACTCTCCACAACAGCGCTGGAGTAGCTACTGGGATGAAATGAACTTAGCAGTTGTCGACGGTTTAAGTGTGCTGCTAAACTGCTCAGCTCCAAAATCTAAAATAATTTTATTTTGTAAATATAACCTTGAAAAATCGTCTATCCCACTAATATTTTTGGTGCTTTCTTTAAAATTTATCCCGTAGCTATAGTGGCGCTACCCTTATTTAAAGGAATTTATGGACACTTTTTAATACACAGTCTGTACTATTTACTTCTACACTCCATAATAGCTATGAATACTCTCGATCAAGACATCTTTCAAATGAAGAATAATGAATTAAAATCGTTTAACAAATAAAAACTTCATTAGAATAGCAACAATAAAACGACCTTAGTATAATTTTTTCGATTTAAGTTTTCTACGAGATATTTCTAAACGTTCATTTGCCTACCTAAACTAATAGATCTAATTATCCAAATAATATGAGAACTGAATACACAGTCTTTCTTTAAAAAAATGACAAAATGGATAAATATTTGCAGACAGTGCTCGAAAAAGAAATATCTGTCATCATCAGATGCATTTTGAAGTTTCTACACTAAAGTAACGTAATAAACCAAAATAAACAGTAAAACCGTCAGATTCGAGAAGTAGACTTAAGTATCCGTGTTTGTTTAGCTTTGATTCCACGTTTTCCGTAAGTAAAGTGTCTGAATCAATACGCGACTAGCTTCCGATGCTGGTAGCAGAAGCATTAAGGTTCTATACTCATCTTGAAATTTAGATTTTAGCGTAGAAACGTGGAAGTCATGTATACTGTCGGGAGACCTATATTAAACAGGGGATTTAAGCTATTAAGAATGATATTGAAAATAATCATAGTATAATTTCTTATTTCACTTCAAGTAAATTAATAGTCCTTGCAATAAATGAAATAAGTACTTTTTTAGTTTTTAGAAAAATTACTAAAGAAAACGCTGATACGATTATATAGCTTCTGATAGATATCGGTATATGGATATAACCATAGACTTTAGAATGTCTATCTCGCTTACGTAAGATTTAAAAACTGCGACAGGAAGCTACTGCGCTACTACTACTAGGGCTACGATCGTCGATCCATCTGCCAACCGTGACGATCACGGAAAATCATCCCTAGTATTAAAGTTTTAAAATAATTTAGGTATATATATTTGTAAAATAATATTTATGTAGGTTTAATACTAATCCTCTCTTTTTATTAGCAAAGCTTTTTTAATACTTGGTGTTTTTTATTTTAAAAATTAATATTTAAAATTAAACAACTTTATCGGTGCAATCCTAAAACAAAAGTTAATGACATTATATATTACTTTATAATTTACAAGTCGAGTAAAAAAATAACCAAAGAGTTTGAATGCGGTCTCCTATTGCTCTTAACTAATTTTAAGGAGCAGATTTATGCAGCGTAACACCTAGTGTGATAGAGGTTTATATCCACCAATGAATTTTTAGGAATCGTTATTAACCTTATATACTAAACTAATGTAACAAAAGATTTAAAAATTTCAAAAACCGTGCTAGATTCCCGATTCCCTAAATTTAATAATGCTTATAATATCTTCCTCTACAAACAAAAACAGCAACAAAAAAGTCGATAATGAATTTTACATCTTATTCCGTTAGGCGAAAATATAGAGATAAAACTCATTAAGTCGTGTGTTCAGTGAAAATTAAGTGTTCATTTTTAAAAAGGCTTGGTAATACTTTAGCATAATGAACAAATTGTTATTTGCATTAACTGCATACTTTGTCAGTAATGTATGCATTTTATTTCCAGGTAGAAGAAAGTACTTCTGGTTAGTAAAAGTATTAACACGATTCGTTTTTGTTTTTATTTTCATTAGGTGTTTTAGCAAGCAAATAAGAGTTTTATATTGTACAAAAGCTGAGTAAGTATCAGGAATTGTCTCATACGAAAAAATACAAAACATAATATAATAATAAAGTAAACTACTGCTACTAAGCGTGCAACTTTTCTCACGATGTTTTTCATCAATCAACACTGATGTTAGCAAGTATTGAACATGTTTCGCAGAATTTTAAGGCGAGCCTTTGCCGATTAGGTAATAGTTTCGGAAATTATTGTTCATAGGCACTTGCCGTCTAATGAGTTGTTCATTACAATTTTAAGGGCTGATTCACCACGCAATCTGTTCTGCACAGTTGTTGAAGGAAAGCACTACAAGGAAACCTGCACGCCTTAAGAATACGTGAATACATGAAGTCCGCCTACATGACGTAATAGAGCAAGGCGTGCAGGGATTATCCGTTACAATTACATCCTATAAAACGTCTAATTTTGAACACAGCATTTCCCCACAGATTACCTTATAGGGGAGATGTTTATCATAGTTTCCACGCTCGGAAGCCGCTGTTTTTAAAAGTTTAGTTCTTACGAGGACAATTTCATTGGTGCCAGAGATAATCGAATCCGGGTTGCTCACGGAATGTGAAATTTACGGAGAGAACTTAACTTACTTAATCAGCTATATATATAAACCCGCGTTAAAGAACATATATTTAGGGTTTATATATATAGCTGATGTGAAGAATTGATGCTTCGGGAAGTCTGCAGTCTGTGAACACGTACAGGATCGCCCCCGTTACTACATCAGATTTGATAGACCACAAATCCTCGCTAAATAACACCGATTCCTTCCAAGGATGATTCGCGAGGCTATTGAAATCAAAAATCATCCTAATTTCAATAGAGAAGATGGCTGGGTGCTACCATCTGCTTGGGATCCTATAATAAATAAAATTAAATCCCAACCCAAGCATACAACTGCAAGACTTCATGATACCATAAGTTCATACTGTATAGATCGGAACAAAAGTTAAATTTTAATCTATGGTAACCGCGGTTAACTATGACATCTGGACGTTGAACATCTCAGTCCTTCCCGTGACCATGTCCCGTCCCGTCTCACTACATTCACGATACGAAAAACGCAGTATTGAGTTGCTATTTTACGCTGGTGATCTGTTAGAGCGTGGTCCTTCCCCCGTTGGGCCGACCCATTGGTGCTACAACCATAAATAGCTGTAGCGTGGCTCTATCACGTACCAAAAGTTTCGTGAGATGGGGTTTAACACAATGATTAATCCTAAGCTGTAGAAATAAATGAGGACGTATTTTGGAGATAATATTATCATTACAAGTATCCATCAACCATCACCTTTACTTGTAATAAGTAGAAGAGCCACGTTATTAAATCGTAGTCAGAATCTCCACGACCACATCAAAACACCAAGGTCGCTAATCTTGTCATGCAATTTTGAATAAAAGCTTCACACTGGTCAGAAAAGCTTTATCTTGCGCGGAGGTACTTAGTAATATCTAGTCCTGATTTATGCTTAAAATGGCCTCAATGCTGATAATAATGAAGTCCAAAACAATTTTTAGTGTTGCCAAGATAGATATTTCTTAGAAAAGAATCATTAATATTATGATGAGAAAATATGTTTACTGATCCGCGTGTCATTATAAAATTATCTACATATGCCCATTACAAAGATCACCCTCCCGTCAACAATTGCAGGCCCTATCAAATATTAAAAAAAAAAAACCTTTAAAAGTATAAGCCATTTATTTATTATTTAGTACGTAAGGCGTTTCCCTCATTTATTTTACTTAAGTTATCCCCACGACATTTCGAGAATAATCGTCGAGTGTGAGAAAGAAGTCAAAATGAAATGCGATAAAATACGTAAAATTAGGTTTTCAGTTTTTTTGTTTCATAATAAAACACTTTGAATAAAACTAAATTTACGGATTTTATCGCGTTTATTTCACTACTTTTACTTTTTAATTCCCGACGTTTCGGGTGCTTTACAGCAACCATGGTCACGGGGGGGACTGACGTGTGACGAGTGAGTAGTGAAATAAACGCGATAAAATCCGTAAATTTAGTTTTATTCAATGTGTAGTGTTCGCGTAAATTTAAGAAATCATTAATAAATTATTTTTACGTGGTAGAGCCATGCTGCAGTTATATTAGTAGTATAGTTGTAGCACGAATGGGTCGGCTCGACCGGGGAAGACCACGCTCTCACAGAATACCAGCGTGAAATAGTAGCTTAATGCTGCTGTATTTCGTATGGTGAGTGTAGAGAACCGGAGACCCTTTTTACTGGAAACGAGGCATTCCATCTCAGTCCTCACGGGTGACAACGCATCTGCATTTTGATTTTTAATGGAGGATAGATGTAGATGTCTATGGGCCGCAGCAACTACTTACCATCAGGTGGACTGTGTGCTCGTTTATCACCCTATTCTATAAAAAAAAAAAAACACTTTTTAAAACAAAGTTTTGAAAATCGGCAAGTCTATAAAACCAATTTTCAAAAATATATAATATTATGCACATACATTTTTCATTATCTTTTTAATTTATGTTTTGAACTCATGCTAAAAGCTAACCAACGTGCCAACACAAAACTAGTTCTTAGTTTTATGAGGCGTCTGAACTCACTACACACTTCAGTACACTTCGTTGTTAATAAGAATAAAGTATCAATTTAGAACAATTGTACTAATTATTACATATTATGATAAAGTAATAAATCAAAGAAAAATTATTTAGTTGTAGTGTGTTGGAAGCAGACGTGGGAACGAGTGTAAGCTTCACTCGTCTGCTTCCAACTGAGCTGGAATTGCAACACCGATAGATCGCATATTTAACTAGGACACGGTGACACATGCGCTGTACGAGTTACTTACTAGCTCGTGTGTATGATATAAAATTGATTTTAATATTTCCTTTTAAATCTGACCGCTTTCTTTATTTGTATCATAAAAACGAAGTTACACTAATTCGATTAACATTTCGAAATTTGCTTTATCTGGATAAAAAGTAACACCAATATCATTTGGTAGAAAATTTAAAATATGTTTTTATTTTTAACTTTAAACTGAGAAAAGTATCGTTAAATTTTCCTCTCAATATACATATATCCTCTTCATTTTTAAAGCCCATCGCAAGTCCACAGTTGAACATAACATTGGCCTCTCCAAGGAATGACACAAAGCTTGATCCTGATCAATCTGCATACATTGACTTCCTGCATCGCTTACCACATCGTCACTCTAACTAGTGAGGGGCCTTATACTTCGATATTGTCACTTGAGAACCTTTTTTCCAATCGATTTTCAATTCTTAGAGTTACTTAGCCGGCCCATTACCATAAATATACTTTAAAATATGTATTTGCAAAAATATTTTTATAACTAAGGCACATAATTAAGTTTAAGAAGTCCGAATACTTTCAATATTAGATAAAAACATTTCACTACTTCTCTTTTATTTAGATAATTTATCGTGGTTGGTCTCTCTGCAGGAGTGTCTCGTTCATTAGCTCGTTTAGCCAAACTAAATATTTCTTTGGCACTGTTAAGCTGCAATGGTTTAATAAAAATAAAATATTAAATAAAATCGAATAAAATGATATAAATAATCTTAAATTAATGGTTCGTCTCTTTACAAAACTTTAATAAAATTATATGAATTCGCAACGTATACTTTTGTTACTAATACTATAAGTCGTCAAAACAAGTAAAGAAGCAAATAAAGAGGTACCAAATGTATACTTACCTTCGTTTATCCACATGACAGTAGAAAACTTAAGCAATGCGTATTAAGGAAACATCTGATGCAATGTAGAACTGCAATTTTAATCTAACTAAAACCATAGTGCAACCTCAGACTAACAAAAAAGTTAGACGGAGTGCTGCGTACATTTCAAGTGATGCCCACATTGATGACACGCACTCCTGCACACATCTTTCTGTTTTCTTTTATCTGCCCGTAAAAGTTTACTAAAACGATGCTATTTGTTGCAAATGACTTAATATCTTCCTTCTTTCTTACAATAAGCTGAACATGATTTTGGCTTCACTTGAAATGTACGCAGCACTCTGTCTTTCTTTCTTTGGTGATCAGAAGTTGCAGCGTAAAGTTGAGCTGTGTTAAGTATGGTAGATAACGAGGGCCAGAGAACTTTTATACTGTTAACAAAGCATTCTACTTCAGTCCTCAGGTGTGATAGCACATTCGCATTTTGATTTTTGATTGAGGATAGATATGATATGTCTGATATCTCATTTATCATTCCGATCGATATTACTAGTATCGATTGAAGTCAAAATTTGACCAGTGCAGGAAAATCAAAACTGCAAACTGTTAAAGCGGCAGTATGGACAGTTTTTATGCATACATAAAAGAGAGTGGCCTCCTTGATGCGCCACGCGTGTGACATTACCAACGGACTCCTAAACACCACATTGGGAAGGCTTGATTGCCCGGTTATGCAGCACTGGAACATTGTTCATGTAGACCCCCTAGTGCCTATATATTTAATACAAAATAAGTTTTCTCTTTTATCAGCTGTGTACTTATAAACATTACATTCTCAGCTTATTATTATTAGAAAATATGAATATTTTGATTTCAGAATTAAATATTAATATATATTACACAAGTGATGTGAAAAAGTTTATAGGTATGTCAAAAAAGTGAAAACTCATCTTAATTATATCACACAGTAACAAAAGCAATAAAATTAAAATGAACTCGAAATCAATACATACTACATACACGATGAGGTAATCATCCATTCCAACCTATTATAGTCAACTGTTCAACATAGTATAGCGAACGAGTCGGCAAACACAGTTTTTTTTATTATTTTGAATCATTAGGAAGAAGCTGCTGCCCATCTCTCGTTTCAGTTTTCCTCTGTTGTTCAGTAGGGAAGTTGTTATAAGTGCTTTTTGTACTCAAAATTAACGTTGCAGGTGGCACACATACGGTGACACCTTTCTGGAGCTATGAGATTTAGTTTTGCTACGTCTTGGTTACTTATTTAAAATATATAATATATATCTAAACCTAAGTACCTATATAGTATATAAAATTGTAAATAGGTACTTAGGTTTAGATACTCAGTCGGAACATTTCAGTTAGAATCATTTTATAATATAGTAACATTCAACTGTAATCTTGAGTTTATATTTGGTTGTAAAGAATAAGTGTCCATAAGATTTTATCGTGAATCCAATTTAGAGGGGCTACGCAGCAGGCTGGTAAATAAAATTTAATTTACGCCCCCTTCTTTTAGGATATATATATATATATATATATATATATATATATATATATATATATATATATATATATATATATATATATATATATATATATATATATATATGAAGTGCCTGTGGGTAATAAGAACTATCGGCTTATTATGCTTAAGTAACAAAATTATTTATAATAATCGCACTTACTTAAGAAGATAATAACGAATTCCTATTGCACAGTAATGTCTACAAGTTTGCAAAGAGGTGCTCCCCCGCGTCCTGCTATACGCTACGACCACACATGCGGTCTCGCCGTGTTAGAGCGAACATATGCGCAATGTGGTTGGTAGCAGCTGAATGCGTGATGCGGAAAATATGATAAATGACGTGTCTTAGGAGATGTCTATACGTCAAGCAGGAAACTGATGCAGGCTGTTGATAAATAAAAAGCGTCCAGCCACACTTTCTATTAAAGTCATAAAAGCAATCTATTTATTGTAAAAGGAAATGATGAAATATCTGCGAAACTAAACTTTACCGCAGACACATTGCGAACGAAGACGTATGTACCAAAGTGAACGAGAGTACTGAAGTTTTATACAAGCGTCTCTCAACGCATGCACAAAAGCGCGGTTAATCTACAGTAGCAGCAATGAAATTAACTCAATGCCCATGTCGTTAGAACTAACGGATTGTTTTGAAACGCTCAGACGAATAGGCACGAGTACGAACATGTAAACGACTTGTTCGGTTGTTCTTGCTACTTGGCCCGAATATTCGCCCGTTCTTTACTCCATGTCGGTTTTTTAGCACGAGGCAATGGAAATTCCGGTGTGTATTTGCATCGTTGTTTAACAAAATACATAAAAAATATAAGTATTTACTTTATTCAGTTGAAATTTAAATTTTTACAAAAGCGAAACTAACCTAATATCTCGAAGCGTGAGCTCACTGGCGGCGTGTCCGGTAGCTATCGATATCTTTAGTTTGTTTACTTTAATGTGTATGCAGTGACGGTTTTGTCCGGTTCATGTCGACTTGTCGAAGGGTCGCTGTCACTCTCTGAGCTAAGAGTCGTCATATGAGATGATCACAAGTCGAGGGCTAAGTTGTCCGGTCCAAGATCATAGAAGATAATGACTGGTCAAAGGGGAAGGAGGGCTTTAGCTAGTGCTAGTTTGCATGAGGTCAAACGTAATCACCTTGCATATGTGTGTGTACATCCGACTATTTACTATTTCAGTTTCCCTCTGTTGTCTCGGAATAATCTATCCCTCGGAATAATATACGTTAGTGGAAAGCTTGTATTGCTTCTGACCCAAAAGTTTTGCTTTTTGTAATTTATTATGTACTTAGTTCTCTTTTTAGAATATATTTTTCAACAACTTAAACTTCTTGTAAGGGACTTTTATCATATTTTGTTCAATTTAGCAGTGGCATTGTAGCCGCATTAACGTAGGTCTACTCCTTATGAATCGGTGGAGTGACGACACGCGCAAGGTGGTACTACCTAAGAGACATCTTGAGAGGCCTAATGTCCAGCAGTAAACAGCTACAGGCCGCTGATCAAGAACTAAATCCAAGCGATTTTAAAAGAGTACAGATAAAGAGAAGAAAAAAAAACTGTACTACGTTTGTATGTAAGACTTTTAAATTATTCAACATTATTTGAGGAAAAGTGTTAGTGCTAGTGTGTGTTTTACAAATATCCCAAAGTGAATTCAAGAGTATTGAACAATAATATAATGTTACCAATTTGCTTAGCAAAATTTTGCGGTGGAAAAAGAGTTTCATAAATTTTAAATCTTTCTGCATTTCAATTTATACAAAATTGCATTTGGATACTTAGGGAATTGAGACTCTCGTGGCACAACTTGTTTTCATTTCAAATTTATGTTATTAAATTTCGGCCTGATTTTTATGACTATATTAGACAGACAGAATTTGTTCGAAAGATAGCAATTGAATTTTTTAATCGTCATTTATGCTTTACTTTACGAATAACAAGTTATTCATGCCAGTTATTTGATAGCTGGTTTAATTCAGTTAAGTATGATGTAAAAGTGATCTTTTAAATTTAACGTGGTAATTTTGATTTTGCAAACTATATTTTCTTTAGATTTGATGACCGATAGTATATATATACCAAAAGAAATATCACAATCCCGAAAATTTTAATTACGAATCAACAAACAGGCGAATGATCTTTCAGTCGAAAATAAATTGTACTCTAGACTCAAATATACTTGAAGTTCAGAAGTGCAATTGTCTTCAATCGGTTATTTCATTTTTGATGTAAAATTGTGGTTAATTTTTATTGTGGTAATGAATTAACATAAGTTTACAAATATTGAAAATGGATTGGAATGGTTTTATTCATTTTTTTATTAATAATTATATTGTTTGATTTATTAATCAATAGCTTAAGTACAGTCTTTTAGGATAATAGTTATTTTGTATTGGAATTTATTTTATCGGCTTACGGTACTTCGTATTTCGTTAAAATCACTTTTATGAAACATTGATTTTGATGGATGATCGGTTATTCAACTGCTTGTATTTCGGTATAGTTTAGTAGATGTATTCGGAAAATGCGATAATACTAAAGGTGACATATGGAACTACCATTAAGAAGTAACGCACCAAAACATAAGAAAACATAATAAAACTAAAGCAGAAGAAAAGTTTCATATATTACATGCGTTGGAGATGTGGAATGGCACAAAAGGGTTATTTCTCGGGCTTCATAGCCTAACTAAGATCTATTTGCCTATCGTGTCAACTTCGGTATCCAGTGAGCGGTTATTTTCAGAGGCTGGATCTACAATCATCCAGGAGAAACCGCTCACTAGGCGCCAGTTTGTTAAAATTGTTATTTTAAATTTCAATTCGTAAGTAATAAACGTAAAAGTAAAAAAAAAAAATTCTAGTTTTCTGATAATAATTCGATAAAAATAAATAGTGTAAAACTTCCCAAAATAACATAAATACGAGTATAATGTTTGACTATTATACTTCTTTTTTCATTTCTGTGCAAAATTATCATTCGAAAAAAATCAATATATCGTACATAAGCTTCCATGTTTTAATGAGCGATATTAATTCCTATAGATGTGCTTACTCGGACAAATTACAACTCAAGGTCACTCAAGTTGAAATTCATGCAACTCAAACTAAACTCGAGTTAGCAGCACGAAACAGAGTAAATGATTTGTTACAAATTACTTTTTATGAATTTGTTTTTCTATCTAACTCTTTGGTAGGTTGGGTCAACTATCATTACTAAACTTAGTAGGTACTAAAAAGGTATTTTTAGTATGTATTATATACTTGTGCATTTTTGGTTTTAATCAATATTAGTAAGTACCCATGTTTAAAACAAAATAAGCTTTATAGCAGTCTTCACAAAACAACATCAGTCTCATTTTAAGATGTAGGTAAATAAGCTGTTTAATAGTTAATTCTTAAATAACTTAGTTATCGTTAAATTCTAAATAACAAATTATTATGGTAATAGCTAATACTCTTTGTAACACAAAGCGCGCACACAAATACACGCACATAAATCGCCAGAAATCTTAGTCACAAATAATCATTGCCTACACTTACACTCTTTCTTTAAATCCTATTTTGTTTTTCAATATAAACTAAAGAGCTCCTCGAACTCTTCTTCCCCTATTCTCAGTTATTCGAAATTCATTGGGCTCCAGAACTTCGATAATCCGCATATTTGAGTGATTTTACCTAAGTTTTAAATAGTCTTTCACCCATATCTTTCTTCTTAATACGACAATAGTAAAGAAAAGAAGTCTTTACTATGATTTGTCATGTTTTTTCGTCTTAAAAACGTCCAGTAATAAAATTTTGGCCCTTATCCTACTTCATCATGCAAAACATGAAGAGATATCGATATTAATCACGCAATAATATTGATAGTGTTTGAAAATATCGACTCAATATATATAGATAATTAAAACCCGTAAAATAAAAAAGTGAAATTTTCAAACAAAATAAATATTAAAATAAATTCAGTAAAAGTGAACACTCTGTTTAGACAACGTACCTTGACCCCTTGGAAGAGTGACAACGTTGCAGGCGGGTGGCACGCCGACAAAAGACACCGCTGTCGATATGTCGCAATACCAATAGTTTGCACTGCGTGGCAACGTCGCTTTTTAATGTTCAAGGATTCAAGTTCATTGAATCATTGACTTAGTGATCCAATTCTATAGTGTGTTCGAATTTGCTTAAAATTAAAACTCTACTTTTTGACCTAATTACTGGACCGATTACGTTCATTTTAGGCGATAACAAGTATATGGTTTCATTTATTGCATATATGTGGGACCCATTCTGTATATATATATATATATATATATATATATATATATATATATATATATATATATATATATATACTTTTTTCACATCCCTATGAATGAGAAAGGGCGTAAAATCAGGATAGTGTTCTCAGGTCCCTAATCAGGGGACACGCCCACCCCCGGGCGTCAGGGCCCCGATTCAGGGTAGTGTAATAGGGGCATAAACAATACGAGTCGTAGATTATAGTTCTGTTCTGTGCACGAGCCTAAAAACTCTAAAACAAAATACACCAACAACAACTAGCCAAACATAACCTCAAACATATTATGAACTATAAGGTGACACTTGATAATTGTAAGTGACGTTTTTGCATCAAAAAACGCAGAATATTTCTTTTCTACGATTGAATACTTCAATGATGATGAAACAATGAATATACTTTTTATCATATAAACGTAAAACAATATATTATAATATTTCCATTAAAACCGACGTTTAAACGCTGCTTAGTTCTTTTGAGAAGTATATTTAACTATAAATACCCGACGTTTCGAGCGCTTTACAGCACCCACGGTCAGGGGAGGACTGAGATGTTCAACGTCCAAATGTCATAGTTAACAGCGGTTACCATAGGTAAAAATTTAACTTTTGTTCCGATCTACACAGTTCATTTCAATTTCAAGTTCATACTGTGTAGATCGGAACAAAAGTTAAATTTTTATCTATGGTAACCGCTGTTAACTATGACATTTGGACGTTGAACATCTCAGTCCTCCCCCTGACCATGGGTGCTGTAAAGCGCTCGTAACGTCGGGTATTTATAGTTAAATATACGCGATAAAATCCGTAAAAACTAGTATTATTTCAATGTGTAGTGTTCGCGTAAATATAAGAAATCATTCTATGTTTCTATTGAGAACATCTTAATTAACATCGTTTAGATCCGTAATTCTATGTCGGCTGTATTAGGTATAATTTAGTGCTTACTATACCTATCGCAATGGTAATTAAATGAACTAAATTTAAATTCCATAGCAACTCTTTTTAAAATATCTTACTTTATCTTTGTTATTTATAGGAATATAAAAATATATAATTAATGTAATGAATTATATCTACCGATTATTTGATACACATATCAGTTACATTTTTCTGTAAGATAGTACAATGACAGCATTTCAAATATTTGAAACAAGGTACGAAATAAAGCTGCAAGCGGCCGCAAGTAGAGGTTAAACTTGTTTTATTTACCGTAGAGAGTTTCAGGTGGGTAACGTTCTGAGCTAAAAAGCTTTGTATCGGTTAAATCGCTTGTAAAGTATAGGAAACCGTACTTTTATCTATTTCATGAATATTTGAGAATTTTTTTTCTAAATGTTGCATGAACTCATATATTAAACGATTTAAAGCATTATTTAAGGAAGTGAAAGATAATAATGCGCACTTGAACATATTATCGATATGGTTTTTAGTCATATTTTTATTATTAAGTCTAAACATATTACAATAATAACTGTTCTGTTAGCATAATAACACTTAAGTCGTGCAGTGTCGGATAAAGAGAAACCATCACCCAATTTCGTCCCATGGGTGTCATCAGAGACGAGTATGGGAAAAAACAAAAATTACTTATGAATTAAGATATTTTGACCTAGGTGGGTGATGGGGAATAGCATCAAAAGTGCGAGATGTCTGAAACTATGGTCATCAATTCACCTGCTAAGAGTTAGCGTACACGCCACTGTCCAGAAGTAGGCCCTTAGGGATCTATCAGAGTTCTGCGTTCATTGTGATGTATTACGTTACATAGACATTCCCAGACAGCAGGCATTCTGACCGAATCGGTCAACTACAACATAGGCGTTCGTAATTCCTGAGCAACTGCATAAAAGCATTGTATTAGTAAAAATGGGACTTGAAAAGGATTATTATTGTTACGAGCTTGAGGTTTGTGATAATAAAAACTGCCGATTGAATTACCAAAATTAATACTTTAATTCACTTTACACTAATTAAAACTTAAAAGACACTATTAATGAATCACACTGATTCACTTTATTTCGCTCCGAAGCTTCGCTTGTCTCGCCAAATTCAATACTTCCTCGATCGCATCTTGCAGCCCCCTTAAATACACATTATCACCGAAACATCCAGAATATTCAAGTAAATACACGCACCAATCGACAAGGCGCCGAAAGTTCGAGTATCGGGCTTCTAGAAGCTTAGTTCTTCGTTTCGATACTAGATAGTGATGAGACTGAGACTTCGTTTCGATAAGATTAGTGATGTCATTTTCTGGAAAGCTCCCTTCGCTCTCGTCCCCGACACTAGATGGCGCTAGTGCCGGGTACATGACGTCAACTTAGGCGCGCAACATTATAGTGGCGTGTATGCCGCTTCACGAGCAAATTGGTTCGAGGTAAACTTAGACTCGCTAACCGATGTGTCCTAGACACGCGCGGGTTTGTTGTAGCAATACGGCTTTCCCGTGGACCGATGTCCACGCCCATACCGTTTGTGGGCGGCACCGTAGCGCACAGCGATGCGTCATCCATCTATCTTTCGGATTGGGATGAGTGTGTTTGGTAGCACTTTTAAGTGTAACAAGCATGCTCAACTTCATGTCTTAGTACATTACACTGTGATACGTGGAGTTTTGTTCACTAGCGTCTTAGTAGCATGCTACTACGATACGTTGGTGTTATTTTTTAGTTAACAACAATACAAATTTTGTTACTAAAGTCGATAGGGATCACTTGGGTGTGTTGTGAAGGCGCTCTGCAGCTGCAGCACGAATAGGTCGACCCAACCTTAGTAAGACCACGCTTTTATAGAATACCAGAGTAAAACAGCAGAGCTGTGTTTTGTGTGGTGCATGTAGAGAACCGGACGGTAACGAGACATTTCATCTTAGTCCTCAGTGGTGGAATTTTGATTCCTAATTGAGGATAGATGGAGATGTTTATGAGCCAAAGCATCCTCTTGTCTTGACTGGACTGTCTTCGTTTGATACCCTTATTCTATAAAAAATTGGTTGACCCTGTAGGCCATCCCTGGAACTTCCTGCTAATTTCAAATGCAAAGCGCTCCAAATTTCACCAAATTGTGTTGCAAAATCTTGAAGTTATGTTGAAAAAAAAAAAAAAAGTTTTTTTAATTCTTTCCCGTTCGATATCTCACATACGAATGAACCGATTTTTTATTTTTCAAACTGCATTCGACATCATTTTTTGAGGTTAAGAGCTGATTAGTTTTTGCAATCGATCAGTAAAGCCGTTTAAAAGTTATACAAAAAATAACTTTTTCCTCAAAATCTACTCGTCCGAATCAGTTCATATTATCACTAAATCTATTCCACATTGAGATCTTTAGAACGCCACAAACCGCATCTCAATTGATCAAGACATTCCAAAGTTATAAAAGGTTTACATACTTACACACACACACAAATACGTACATACATCCGTACGGACGTCCACGTAAAATTAGTCAGAATAGCTTCCTGGGATCTCAAAACGTCGATATCGGATCAAAACTAATATTTCGAAAATCGTGGTGAAACCAATAAATTCCCTGTTTTTGCAAATTTTCAATTTTCTTTGCGGGAAGTTAAAAAAAAAACATTAGTTTTATTAACTTCTCAATTTGACATAAAAATGCTACGGTGCATGACAAAAATGAAGTGGAGCCCAGCTTAGGTTGAACCGCGTCAATAGCTCGTTACAGTAATGGGGGCATAATTTCTTGCTGTCAGATATGATTAAACCATTGGTCTTTTCTGCCCTCCTCCAACCTTTACAATTAGAGTGAAGGTAGAAAACACAGGGTGATATAGCATTCCATCCCAATTGATGGATAGCTTGGCGGGGTCCACCATTGTTAATGTTCTGATATTGTGCGAAAGCGTTCCCGTAGAACTAATAAAGGGCGAAATATGTAAGTATTAAACCAGTAGCAATCCGGCAAAACGACTGTGCCAACTGCCTACCCCACGGCGTAACAGCATCCATGAGGATTTCATACAAAAGTATGACATATGTAAGTTGAATTCGAGTTCTAAACGTATATATCTCGAGTTTCATATACATTTCATTTATTTTTTCATTCAATTATAGACTTTAGCGAAAAAGCAATATATAGCAAAAACCTTAACGTTTATTTTGCCGATAAAGCATATCTTATATTGAAATCCCAGGTCGCCAGTTGGAAGGACTTGTTGTTCGCAATTCGGCAGTTTTGGTTTTGTATTAAACATATGGCTCAATTTTGTGATCAAATGCTGTAAAAACACAACGTTATGATATATGTGGATCAGCGGTTGATATAAATTGCCAAACAACGCCATGCATCTGAATTCTAGTCAAAACATTGACATTTTCTTATTAGAAATAAGGTGACAAAAGTGCACATAGTACACCTGATGGTAAGCGGATACTATGTCATAGACATCTACTTGCTTATGCTTGAGTAGGAATCAAAATTTAGATGCGTTGTTTTATAGAAGTTTGGCATTATAAAATCTATACAAAATTTTCTATCCTGTGATCTAAACAAAAGCCATGTTTTACTTAATTACAAAAATACCTTATTGTATTTTGGTAACAAAAAACGGGTACATACCAAGCGGATGTCGGCAGCGTGAAAATAACTATTATTTCTGTATATTACTCGAAATTATTTACGTAAAAAGATAAATTATATTCAGACAAAAACTTTCATACCAATTTTGAAAGTATATATATACCATACCTACCATACCTACCTATATACCATACCATACCAAAAGTAGTCTCTAACTATAAGTATTTATGGGTTAAAGTGCTGTGGATTAGTGCGGCCGAATTCGGTCACTTGGTATTTGACGGAATATCGCCGCGACCGAATTCGGCCGCTTGGTAGCTAAGAGGTTAATCGTCCTTCTAGTATCTTAGGTAAGAATTATTATATGATAATGTGAGAACATTCATACGAGGTAGAGTCATGCTGCAGCTATATTATTGTTGTAGCATGATTGGGTCGACTCGATTGGAAACAGGCCATGCTCTCGCAGAACACGAGCGTAAAATAGTAATAGAGCGCAATAAGCTGCTATGAAACGTCAGGAATTAAAAATCAATTAAAATTAAACGCAATAAAATCCGTAAAAGTAGTTTTAATTAATTTAATTTAATTAAAATATAAGAAAAAAGTGTTAGCTAGTATTGAGTTATATGGTACCTACAAAACAACTGTTTATTTTATGATAATCCATAATATTAGGTATTTATATGAGAAACCAAAAACAGCCGTGTAAATAATTGTTTCCATATTCTTTGAGTTTATCTCTACTAACTATATCATTGTAATATTACGTGTTTCATACTTGATAGCTATTAATCATACCCATAAATTATGTCCGTAGTGAAATTTGACCCGGAAAACGTCATCACTTATAAAAATAATATTAAGTGGATATATTTATATAATTAAATTCGGTGTATAATTCTGATACACTTGTTTATAATTTTAGTTTATTTTTTTACTATTTGCTTCAAAGTGAAACGCCTTAATTTGAAATTCTCTTCTGAAATTCTCTCTTAATTTTAAATCTCGGAATATATAATAGCATGAACTTAAGCGTTGGTTTTAGAACTTGAACTAAAGGTTTCCATCATTTTCACATTTACTTACCGATCCTACTGTACGAGTATGTAGTGTAATACTCTTGCATTCACCCGCCTCTACTAAAATCAATATTATCATAAAGTTTAAATTGAAGATAACTAACAATCTTCAGCATATTTTGGCGCGTCAAATTTCG
Source organism: Parnassius apollo (assembly GCA_907164705.1). Lineage (NCBI taxonomy): Eukaryota > Metazoa > Arthropoda > Insecta > Lepidoptera > Papilionidae > Parnassius > Parnassius apollo. Next base: position 7,680,088 of record CAJQZP010001486.1, on the reverse strand, counting down.
ACTATTTTCCGAATAAATATTGGATTACTATCGTTAGTGTTATAGATTTAATCTTTACCTTAAGATATATATTATTTTATCATGTTTTAAATTTTACAAATATGAAGTAAAGCATTGGTGCTTATAAAAAAGTCAGAAAACCCCCTTGCTTCTTGGCTCGCTACTATAGCACATTGAGATTGAACAAAAACTCACCAATGTTGTTTACCACATCATCATAAGTTCATGGTCAAAGAAGATCTATTGCTTGATAAGCAGGGTACGAAACGATCTTTCTACCCTGAGAATAATGCCAAAGAACTACGTATCTTATATCCGAAAGAGCTCGGCGCAGAATCATCCGCTAACTTGCTGGACACAGTTGATATAATGTTTTAGTAATAATTTGCTATCACAATTCTTAAAATACTAATATTGATTAAATGTCTATAGATTAATTACCTTAAAAGAAACATTTTTTATTTTATTTTAATTTATGCCAGTCAACCCAACTAACAAACACATCAACAAATACGAAATGCAAGGGTCTGCGTTGGCGCAACCAGATTATGTAGGTTCTGCAGTTTGGATCCCTAAATACAGAATAATTTTAAATTTTAAGTGCCTACCTGAATCAGAGTTTTCACAGGTGAATGAATCTATTGTCATTTTAGAGGCAATCCTATATGCCGAATCTCACAACCTGGAAAATACCTTAATTCTCTCTGACTCTCTTAGCTGTCTCCAAAATATTATCTCTAGCTCATTCCACTCTAAAAAAATCTTTTCCCTACCCTCTTTATTAAAAACGCATTATAAAATTGTCACAAAAAAGGGCTAAAAGTTGTTTCGCTTTGATTTCAGGACAATCCAGGATACATGGTAATGAGTGTGCCGATTTCTTTGCTAAGAAAGCGACACAAACAGGTACCCTCTCTCGGTATCAAATTTTGTCCCATGACTTTTATCCTCATGAATATTCATCTTCGCGGAATATTTTACGGACATACCCATTTACTATTTTAAAGACTACGAGGTGGTCCATTAGTCTGCAGTCGGATACATTTAAGACACATTAAGTCATAGAGCACATTGTGTTTTCGCTGGATTTCTATTTTGTAATTTAAATTTAAAAACTAAACAAAAGCTATGTCAATCAATCAATATCATTATTAAATAAAAATTACAGTAATTCTGTAGACCATTACCTATAAACAAGCTTCTGTATTACCTTTTCCGTAATGTATCATTAATATTAATACACATCATTCAGGTCAAATCGTGTTCGGAAAAATGTCAATAAATTTTCACAACGTAATATCGCAGTTGTTGATATTAATTAATTCTATACCTTTAAACGAGCATTTATTGTATATATATATATATATACAATAATTGCTCGTTATACCGGACCGGTCCTGGGAGCCTTCTAATGGCATTGTAGGTGTCATACGGTTTGTCGCAATCGGTAAATTTTTCGTAGTCGGTTATGACTACGAAAAAAGGAGGTTATCTAATAAAGTCGGAGTTGGCCTTTCAGCGGCATTGAGGGTTGTTACTCGACTCTCTAATCGAATCTCTAAATCGATAGAGAGGAGTTCTCTTGGATAGGGTCGCCCGTCCGGAGGGCGAGTGTGTAGCGGCGCAAAGTTGTTGAGATGCATATGCGGCCCGTTGTCTGCGCGGTCGAACAGTCCGCGCGCCAACCGGGCCACAAATTCCTGTATGGTGTCAATCTTCAGGTTGGCCGCTATGACGTCATTCCGGACGTAGCGGCCCGCACCGACGATGGTTCTTAACGCCATATTTTGCTGGGCCTGCAGTCGCCGCCTCAGAGGCTCGCTCAGAAGCGCGTACCAGGCCGGAGCAGCATAGGTGATAATGGCTCTAATGTAGGTTTTGTATACTCGCACTTTGGTGTTAAGTGGTAACTTGGATGCCAGGACCGGACGTAGCATCGCCCGCGCACATCGTGCTCTACGGAAGACGAGGTCGACGTGCGCAGTCATGCGCAGCGCCCGGTCGATCCGGCACCCAAGGTAGGTCACGGCCTTCTCGTACGCGATCTGCTGGCCATTGAGGGTTAGTTGAGGTGGTAAGTTCCTGAGGCGGCGAGTGAGCAGAGCGGTCGTCTTACCAACGTTGACGACCATCCTCCACTCATCTAGCCATGGTGGCAACAGGTCCAGGAGGCGTTGCATCCTGGCAGCGGCAATATGGGCTCTTCTGGAAGAGGTGAAATAAGCGCTATCGTCCGCATATAACACCAAATCCACGTCGTCCTCCCATTCTTGCAGCCTGCCTGCCAGGGTAGGGATGTCGTTGGTATAAGCCGCGTACAGGACTGGAGACAAACAGCTGCCCTGAGGAACGCCGGCTCTGATAGTTCTGGTTGCGGACTCGGCGCCCTCTACGCAGACGTAGAACTTCCTGTCTGCCAGGAAAGACGCCACTAGCCGCAACATAGCAGGAGGGACACTGGTCTGTTCTTCCAATTTAAAAAGTAGTCCAGAATGCCACACCCTGTCGAACGCCTTCTCGATATCGAGAAAGACGCCCAACGTAGTGCGGCCATGGTTGTAATCGGCCGCAAGCAGGTGCAGCACTCTGGTCAGCTGTGTTGCTGTAGAGTGACCCCTCCTGAATCCGTGCTGCTCCGCCCGAAGTTGGATGCACGGGCGGAGGCGTCTTAGCAACAATCTTTCAAGCAGTTTAGCTATGTGTGGTAGCAGCGTGATCGGCCTGTAGCTGGCAGCTCTACGCCTGTCCTTCCCGGGTTTCGGCAAGACGATTACTTTGCCTTTCTTCCAGTCCTTCGGGAAGTGGGATGTCCGCAGTATCCCATTGTAGAGTCGACCAAGCTCTGCTAGGACTCTATGGGGCAGCTGTCGGAGTGCAGCGTTGGTAATCCCGTCGTGCCCCGGCGTCTTCCTCGGTTGCAGGCGGGTTGCTGTCCACCGCAGTTCAGCGGGGGAGATGAACCACTCTCCTGCAAGAGGCGGCGCGGGCGACGACAGGAACTCCTGTACGCGACTCTCCTTTTGGGCATGAAGCTCCAAGAACTCCGCACTTGCTGGGTTCGGCATAAATTGCTCCTCGAAGTGCTCGACTAGGATATCCGCTCTACCCTTGGCATCGTAACGACGTTCGCCCGCGTTGTTGGTCAGCGGGCATCATCCCTTCTGGTGGACATCGGGACGATCGTAGAGGCAGCATTGAGGGCCTCCTGTATCGCCTTTGTCATATTTGCGGCTGCGGCCTCTACGTCGTCCGCTGTGTTTAAGGGGTGGTGTGCTGGAGGTCTCTCCTGCAGGTGTTTGTGGTAAAGCCTCCAGTCGACACGTGTCTTCACTGTTCTGGGCGGCGTAGTCACCGCCTTTAAGCCAAGGGTAATTAAGATCGGGATCGATTCCAGGTCGTACAGCACCTCTACCACTATCGGGTAGTTGATGTTCCTAGCGAGCACGATGTCCAATACATCCGGACGACTTCGTGGATCCGTTGGAACATGTGTAGGTTCTTCGGGACCTAAAACGTCATAGCCGTGTCTTTCGGCGTCTTCAAATAGTGCATGACCCGGCGGGTTGATCAATCTAGATCCCCACGCCGGGTGTTTGGCGTTTAGGTCCCCGGCGATGATGGTCGGTGTTTCGCCTTCCATTACCGTCCGGACGTCTGAGGAGCAAAATGGAGTCCCTGGCGGGCGGTATGCTGCGTAGATCCTAAGTTCCTCGCCCGCCGCCTCCATTTTTATGCCGATAGAGCGCATCGTTTGGTATTCCGGTAAGTCAAGTTCTTGATGGACGATGTCCCTTCTCACTAGGACCGCTGTCCCTCTGTAGGCGGCCCCCTGAGAAGTGACCTCGTCCCTCCTATATATATGATAATTAGGCAGCTTAATGCGTGTGCTCGGATTTAATTTCGTCTCTCCCAGCAAGATGACCTGTACGTCTTGTTGTTGGGCGACGGTGCGGAGTTCTTGTAACTTCTGCTGATTCCACCTGGGTTCCAGTAGAGGAGGCGCAGGTTAGACTCCTCCACTGTAGTGCCGAGCTAGTAGATTAGCCAGCGCCTTCATAACCGCTGTGATCGGATCTGTCCCGGCTCTGATATCAGCCAGGACTTGACTGCCGACCTCGATTGCTATGCCAACCAAACGTTGGATGGCGTCAGCAGTCTCGAAGCCGGCTAGAGGTGTTCTAGATGCGTGTGCGGAAGGCGCTGGTCTCGGGAGTTGGTGTACGTTTCTTTGTATATGGGTAGAGCGCGCTCTGTGTGTAGAGCGGGCTCTATTTTCTGATAGAGCCCTTTCTGGCACTCTACCCATTCTGGCTTTCTTGTCATCCATGGTAACCTGCGTCTGGGCTATCGTTACCGTTGGGGTTGGGGTAGAGGTTGCTGCCTGAGGAGGAGGCTGCACCTTCTTCTTCTTCTTCCTCCCCCGCTTACTCCTCTGAGAGGTTTGGCGCTCTATGGCGTCGTTAGCGGGGGGCTGAAGAGTCGCCCCGGTGGTTGCCTTTGATGTAGTGATGGTGGGCACCACCGTTCCTGTGGGTGCCGTGACGGGTGGAGGGGGGGGGGGGCAGGTTGCCTTCCTTTTCCTCTAATTGTAGTCCACCCGTCTTCCTGGACCACGGCCCTGGGACGACTTTGGGGCACCCTCTTGGGCTCCTCTGGGAGTAGTCCCGGTAGAGTAATCCCCTGCTTCCTTGCAATCCTCCTCAGGACTGGGCAGCGGCGATCGTTGGCGGTATGATTCTTAGCGCAGTTAGCGCATCGCGGTTCCTCGTCTCTACCCCTTGGGCAGTTGCTGGCGATATGGTCACCGGCGCAGCGAACACACTTCACTGGCCTGAAGCAATTCGTGGACGCATGGCCAAAGGCCTGGCAGCGGTGGCACTGTGAAGGGCCCGCTCTTCCTTGCCAGGCCTCTATGATGACTCCTCTCATGAAGAGGAGCTCGTCCATCTTGTATAATTCATTGAGGCGCTCCAGGCTCAGGTGGTCCAGCTGCGCGTAGTAGAGGCACCCAGGTCTGCCTCTACGGGGTGGGATCCCTTTAACATATCTAATCGGGAACCCCTTAGCCCTGATAGCCCCCTCTATTGCAGATGGATCTGTGCCCACTGGTAGTCCCCGAATACCCACTTTCGTGGGCTTGTCCTCCTCGGGGGTGTAGCAGTACCAGGACATGGCTGGTACTTTCTCCGTAATCTCAATCAGGTACTTTTGTACCGTCCGGAATTCTTCCGGACTCTGGGGGGTGAATCTGACCCCCTTGCCGAACGGACGAGCATTCGGTGGGTGGCCCAGCTTCTTATTTAGTACTTCGAAGTGCTTCGTCCAATCCGGCAAGCACTCAGCCACTATAGGTGGGTACCTTTTAGCCGATTCTTCCGGCGGCTTTGGTGTTTCGGCTGTCCTGGTCCTTGGTACTGCCGGCGCAGCTACCAGTTGGGCATAGCTGGTCGAAGGCCTCTGACCATCGTCTGATGGCCGGCCCGACGGGTTGGTGGTAGGCGCGGACGATGAATGTCCGGCAGACGTACTCGGAGCTAGGGTCGCATACGTGGTGGCACTCCATCCGTATGACCCTTCCCCTCCTTGTTCCAGATCAGCAGCATCCATAGTGATGTGTTGTTCCGGTGTTCTGGGGGGGGGGTGGTTTTAATCGGCGATGGCGATTTTGGTGGTGATCTCCTAATCGGCTTTTCAGGTTGGTGGTCCGATTCTCCCTCAGATGATGAATAATCCGAGGAGTTGGTGGTACTGTAGCATCGCCTCTTCTCCTGGAGGGATGCTGCTGTTTCTGGAGGCGTATGCCTTCTCTGGGTCTTCTTGGCCCGCTGGGGTTGGGGGAACGGTTCCCGCCCAGTCGTATCTCCAGGTACGATGGGCGAGAGCGCGGTCCTCGGTGCGGGCTCTTTACCCGGTGAGGAGGGTTTCCTTGTCGGGATCTGAGAGTAGGAGGACACTACTCTAGTCCTTTCAGGATCAAAAATGTCGCGATACGCGATAGGACGGTCTAGTACACCAGGACGGTCGGGTGGTCTTCTGGGTTTGGGTTTAGGTGGAGGCTCCCCCTTGTCCTTATCGGACATATTGAAACCTACCTAAGTCAGTCAGGTATTCTCTAAGGCCCTGTCTAATAAATGCCAGCCGATTCGGCACGAAGCGCGACGCGGATAGCAGAGTATAAAGCGTAGTTGGCGTATTCACAACTGGGCACTGCCTACCCCTTTTGTCAACAAAAGGGTTGGGGGAAGTGCGACGGTGGCACTTTACGACGCGACTAGGCACAGGATGCTCGGAGCGCATAAAGTGCCCAAGAATCACCTAGGGGCCGGTGACCTCGACGCCTCACGGAATCACGGGACTCAACGTTCGGCGGAGTATGTCGTACCGGCGGTCATTTACAGCCACTGATAACTGCAAACAACGCACACCTAGGAGATCCTTGATGATATGGCTCCGGGTGAGGATGGAATTACAGCGGAGCTTTTGAAAGCGCGTGGAACACTGGTCCTTCAGAAGCTGTTCAATTCCGTCTTCCATGGTGGCACTACTCCAGAGTTCCTCAAGAAAGGAGACAGCGCTCAATTGAAGAACTACATACCGATTTCCCTTCTGAGTCGCGTCTACGTGCTGTTTTCTGCTGCGTTTCGAGCTGAGAGTCTTTACGAATCGTCTCGCACGCAAAAAAGCTTCAGTACTATAGACCACATACCTGCGGCAGATTGTACAGAAGATTGAAGAGTACAATCTGCCACTTTTCCCGACGTATGTAGACTATGAGAAACCCTTTGATTCCTTTGGAATTCGGGCAGTGCTACAGTCCCTTCAGCGTTGCCAAGTTGACTGTCTGTATATCGAAGTGCCAAATTTTTTGTACAGTAATGCTACGATGGCTATTCGAGTACAGAACCAGAGTACGAAACCTATACAACTGCAGAGAGGTGTAAGGCGAGGTGACGTTATATCGCCGAAAACCTTAACCGCTGCAATGGAAGACGTTTTCAAACTACTGGACTGGAGATGATACGGTATTAATATCAATGGCGAGTACATCATTCATCTTCGATTTGCTGAAGATATAGTCCTTATGGTAGAATCGCTGGAGGAGCTAAGCACTATGCTCAATAACCTCAATAGTTTCCCCCAACGGATAGGGCTTAAGGTGAACATGGACAAAATAAAGATCACGTTTAATGTGTCAATGTCATGTCACACCTATGCTGAAAGTTGTTGGGAGTACTAAACTCGAAATTGTTGACGAGTACGCTTATTTGGGACGAATAGTCCGATTAGGTAAATCCAACACATCTTTTCGTCAGGTATGCCAATGTATGCCAGTGCAAGTTACCAATGATGACTTATCTAAGACGATCGATGATGATGATGATGAGACGGTATCTGAGATGTGAACATTCACTGCTGGCCGTAAAAGGACGCTCAAGGTCGATCAGCGAGCTACGGAGAGGGCCATACTCGGGGTTTCTCTGCGTGATAAACTTAGAAATGAGGATATCGGCAGTAGAACCAGAGTAACCGACGTAGTCCTACGCATTATCAAGCTGAAGTGGCAATGGGCTGGACATATAACTAGAAGAAATGACAACCGATGGGCAAAAAGTTCTCGAGTGGCAGCCTCGTACCGGTAGGCATAGTGTAGGGCGACCCACTAGATGGAGTGACGACCTGGTAAGACATACAGAAAGTCGATGGATGCAGGTGGCTCGGGACCGCGCTTTCTGGCATTCCTTGTGGGAAACCTATGTTCAGCAGTGTACTTGTGAAGGGCTGTAATGATGTTGATGATGAACCTTCAATATGTCTGGCTTGCACTGTACTGGCCCTGACCTGCTTGAGTAGGCGCGAACTGATTGATTAAGCTTATCATTATATATTCATGGGATAAACAAATATTTATTTTTAAATTTTGCACAAAAAATAATATTCCAGTTTTTTTATATTCCTACATTGTCATTTTATTTTGAACTATGTTCGAAATTTCGAATCTCTACTAGCTCATCAGGAAGTGCTTGAAATTTGAGTTGCAAGATTCTACCCGGAACGACAGACAGACGGACAAACACGGAAGTAACTTAATAAAAACGTTACTACGTTAGAAAGTTACTAGTAAAGATATATAAGATGTATTCTCAAAATGACCTAACTAATAAGACTTTTCATTTCATATAATATTTAGTACCCGGATGACCGAGCTTTGCTCGGTTTTTTTAAGTTACATTTATATACAAATTACATGAATAATAGTTTTTTTTCTTGATCTTATTGACATAATAGAAAAACTGACTGGTTATTTGAATAAAAAATCATGAGTGCAATTAGATTAATTAAAATTTTCGTATTTTTAAAATATACTAAAAGAACGGCTCGAAATAATAGATTTTCTCACAAAAGAAGGGAACTTGAAAAAAAAAGGAAAAAAAGTCGGACTCAAGACGGGACGCGAACCACGGAACAACGATATCTCGCCCGAACAATATCCCATCTGAGCTATTACGATCGTTAGTAACCTGTCAAAATTTACCTTCTTATATTGGGCATTTTTTTATTGCCTGAAAACACGGACACAGAAGGGACATTTTCTAAAAATAAATCCTAGCTAGATCGATTTATTGCCCCCGAAACTCTCTGGACACTAAATTTTATGAAAATCGTTGGAGCCAGATTCCGATTATACACATATATATATACAAGAATTGCTCGTTTAAAGGTATAGGATTCGGTTCCATAGTGCTAGATTATTATACTGGTACCTAGGAAATTATAATGATTTAAAATGAATATGTATATAATGATAAGTTAAAAATTTACTATTAATAAAAGTAAAAATCTACTATAAAGTATTTAAAAAAATCAAATACGAGTTTCGCATTCTGAAGTACGAAAATAAACATTACTATAAAAAACTAACATTATTCTTTTATCTTTGCGCTGACTCTAGCATGTGATCTTATTCTTTTAGTTAGGTATCTAAATTTGGCATATAATTTTTTAGATATTTAGTTTTTAATCATTATATGTGTAATCCATAAACACCAGTAAACAAGGGAGCAGCGTACCTGCATTCAACATGGGTTTGCTCTTGTGTTCTGAATATGTAATCGTTGTGGGAATACCTGTGACATGTGATTTGAATAATTATTGGGAACAGTTTGCTAATGTCCTGGAGTCACGTATAAACCTTTAATAAACGCAGTATACTAATAATAAGGATCAAAAGTAACATTACAAATTAAAATTAGAGATACATATTGAAACACCGTTTTTCATTTTTTCATGCAATAGGCATCATCATTTTCTTTACATTTTAATTTATGGGGTAGTTTCATAATAATATAAGCTATACCAAATATTCATAATTTGACCTCTACCTACAATGAAAAAATAACCAAAAACCAATAAATACACTGATTTATCCATCGAATAGGCCGCTGCCTGGAGGTAGCTAGGGCGTATCTGGAGCTGGCGCTGGACGCGGAGGCATGCAGGCCACCAGCCAAGCACGAGGGGAACCCCACCAGATTGATGAACCGCAAAAGCAATAAAAGGTTATAAAACTTACTTGTATTCTACTTGGAATCTTTAAGACCGCTTTCTGTCGTTTTATTTGTTCTAAGTTCAATAAAATTATTTATAGTACGTTTATGAGTTCACAATATTGTGTTAAGTTTTATCCTTAATTTTTCGGAGTTGTAAATATAAAAAATATTCTTCAATCGTAGCATAATTTTACTTATACTTTGATTTCAATTAAATATAAAAAAGCAAATAATACGAGTAAATAGGAGAAGAAATCGAAATTACATAGCATTTTCCAAAAATATTTTGTACAAACGAAAAAGTGTAACATTATTTGAACTTAAATCTTATTTTTTTTCTTCTTGATTATCTGTCTGCCACTAAAAGTTTCAACAATTGCTGATTGATTCGGCCAAAATCCACATTTATATTCTCGTAAGTTATTGTAGCTTTAAAAAATATGCTTACCTGTTGTAAAACAGATTTGTGATGATTATAGACCGTATTTGGGAGTGATATATTATTATGTAATGAGTATATAATTGCAGTATTACCAGTATTTATCATACCTTCCTCCTACCTCATGTGTTAAATAGTAACTGCCATATTTTATTAATTCTCTAGATATATTATCGTCTTCATTTCATCATCATTCTTCATTCATCGTATCTCTTCTATCTATCGATGCAATGTCTCCATCTTGTTTCCATTTACTTTTAGTTACTCTCTTTTATACCAACATTTATAATTTTATATCTAATAGAAAATTTGAATTAAAGTACAAAATCATTACATACTACATAGAAAAATATTCAGACTATTGTAAAGTGGATAAAACTGAAAAAATGTCAAAATTATTTCCTTGCGCATATAGCTTGTTCTTAATATAACTCGTTGTGTATCATTGACATCTTTATGTGAGTAATTTTTATAATTCGTTTTTTTTTAGTAAACATAAAAAAAACCTAGAGATTCGTAAATATAGGTAAAATAAAGTATTTTTACGTAATTTATTGATCTTATAAAGTAAAAAGTATGTTTGATCTAAATAGCGTACAATACTTTATTATAAAGTACGGGTGGCATATCTACAAGCAAATAATGACGAGTATGTAAGTATATAAGTATGTATTCATACTCGTGTCTATTCGTCTGTGCTCGGGGAGTATGTAAGCGTTGTATCAGATACTCGCCGAGGACAGACGAGTTGGCACGAGTATGAGGATGTATATGCCTTGTTCAGGTCTTCTCGCTACTCGGCCCGAGTATTCGATTTCGGTTTTTGGTACGAGTAAAAGGAAGACCCGTGTTCATTCTTATTGGTGTTTACATACTCGTCATTATTTGCTTGACTCGTGAACTTTTATGGCACGTTTACATTATCGCCACAAGCAACTCACCGAGTACCTCACCGAGTTATTCGTAGACGAGTACGACGCGTTAATATACGCGTCTGTATTCATTCAACGTAGATCTTTTATACAAGGATGAAGTGCGTCTCATTGCCACGAGTTTTTCTATTTAATTTTTATAGACTCATAAATAAAATTATTTCAGTAAATAGCAATTATAGAATTATGTCTGCTTTCGTTCGAAGTGGGGGTCGGATTAGTGATGGACGTTTGTATCGGAATAGTAGTTTGTGGCTAAAAATCACAAATAAGTCCTTGAATTTGGCACTTTTAAAAACATTTAATACATTTAACAATGACTCAATAACACTAGAATGAATATAGCTACAAACGCTGGAAGTGACATTCCTCGATCTTCCTTCGATCTTTTACCAGTCCTACAAACTCCACGCATATGGACGCAAAATGCTTAAACATAAGAGTCAAATTCGCAAGTTATTTTATAATAATACTGATAGTGATAGTTGCATATTATATTAATAAAAAAGTTATGTGCATAAAAATATAGTAAATTTATGAGTGCTGTGGTAGCTCGGGGGCTAAGCGCTCGCTGTAAATTTCACAGTACACGAGCAACCCGGGTTCAATCCCAAGGAAATTATTAATTGAAACTAATGTTGATTTACCACGCGCTCGGCTATGAAAGTAACGACAGTACGAAGTTTCGACTACATGTGAAGTTCATCAAGAATCATTGGGGCCGCGTGGCGGATATTCCCATGCTCAGAAATGCGAGGACGGATGCGCCCAGCAGTGGGACGTATATAGGCTGTAACTTTATCTTTTAACTTTTAAACAAAACCAATGAAACCACATTTGATGGATGTACAAGCAGCTATCGAAGAGTTCTATAAGCCACCTTCCGGCTTCATGAGACTGTTGGCGTCGTCATCAGGCTAACTAACAAGGACTCACCAAATTAAAGCAAAAAAGTTACAAAAGCTACTTACATCGTCATAAACCCTCTTCAAACTTCCTTCTTATGTGTTTAATGTGAGTATTTCTTTTACTCGTGGCAAAAACCGACATCGAGTGGAAAACAGGCGAAAACTCGGGCCAAGCAACGAGAACACCCGAACAAGGCGTTTACATGCTCGCACTCGTGCCTATTTGTCTGTGCTCGGCGAGTATGTAAACATTGCAGAGAACAGGCGAATACTCGGTTTGATTTGCAAGAATAACCGAACAAAGCGTTTACATACTCGTTGGTAGGGCGGCGGGCCTTAGGGATGACGAGTCAGATTCCCCGGTCGATCTTTGACTCTATTACGCGAGATGTTATACTAGATGGACTGTATACGCGGTAAGCTTCTTCTGCCTCAACAAGATGGCAGAGGTGTCACGCGGTTCCTTGACAATGCACTCGTTCTTCCGAAATCTATTGTTTGCCAAGGTTATGAAGGAATCCTGCTTGAGCACATTAGGAGGAATGAAATGGGGCGGGTTAACTAACAAATAAATACTCAAGCAGGCATTGAGTTACAGGAAAAAGAAACACACTTACTGGGGTGTGACTTCGATGCTGTGCTTCTGTTGCTGCGGTTCGACTTCTGGCGGATCTCCTGGGGCCCTAGAGATGCGGTCCTGGCCAGTGGTGCGATGGAAGAGAGCGGTACGCGACGATATCTCACACTAGGTGAGGCGGTTACTCCTGGAGCGCGACTGCTCCAGGTTGGTGCAGTTTCAATGAGTGGCGCGTGGGCAAGAGCCCTCTAGGACGCGACTGTCCCAGGCGGTGTCGTTCCAACTAGCGGCGCAAAGGCAAGAGAGAGCGCGAGGGCCGTACGCGAGCTTATATTGCTTCGGCCCTCCTATCAATGCATCTCGGTCGGGCGCGCTTCTCATTGGTTGCGAGAATCACGCAACATTCTAGAATCTCTTCTTTCCCCTCTCACTCCACCACAGTGTGTACGGAAGGGATAGGTCGAAGGAAGGACGCTTGGCACAATATACCCTCAAATAAAATTAAATACACTAATCGTTTTCCGCGCAACCATCCCCCCCGGCTTGAAGGGTCCCCTTTAAAACAACTAACGCTAAGACTAAACCTAATTTTCGACTACAATTTCTAATCTAGAAAGCTAATTTAAACTATTGAACGGGCAAAGGGCACAAGCGTACAACAGGACGCATGTAAGACCCAGTCGTGGTCCTAACGCGAGCTACCCTAATTACCCCGTCGGAACCGGGAAAAACTTCTTCGACAATCCCTAATGGCCAATGGAGAGGCGGCGTATTCTCCTTGGTGAGCACAACCACAGTTCCGACAGTTAAAGGTTCAGTTGCTGTGTTCCATTTTTGCCGAGACTGCAAAGTATTCCATCCTCCATGGAGTGCAGAAATACTAAGTTTTTTCTCGTCCATGTCTATGGCGGGCAGATACTTCAAAGGCGTTAAATTCAAAAAATGTGCTGGAGCTAGAGCCAGCGGCTCCGAGGGATCACTTGACAGCGTACGACAAAGGGGGCGACTATTATGACGCACTCAATTTGAGCGAGCACAGTACTTAACTCTTCGAAGGACAAAATTTGATCTCCTATTACTCGGTTTAAATGACTATTTAGACTCTTAATATTAGTCTCCCAATTTCCCCCATTATGACTCGCGGCTGGGACGTTCAGAGACCACTCGATGCGGTGCTCGGCTAGGATGTGAGCGAACTCCGGATTATAATACTTGCTGGCTAAAAGCTCATGTAGTTCTGATTAAATACGTTTCGCGCCGACGTAGTTCGTACCATTATCCGAATACAATTTACTTACAGGGCCACGGCGAGAAAGAAATCTTTTAAATGTACCCATGAAGCCCGCTGTGCTTAGATCACCAACGAGTTCTATATGCACAGCCCGAGTAGTCAGACATACGAAAATGCAGACGCAAGTTTTTGTGGATCTTATACCACGCCCGCGAGTGAGCGTGACCTTAAACGGACCAGAAAAATCAGACCCGGTGTGCATAAAGGGCTTTACGGATTGTGTTACTCGACAAGACCTAAGGTCCGCCATTTCCGGAAATGACGACTTAGGACGTACTCGAAAGCAAGACATACACCTGTGAACCCGATTGCGGATTAAATTACGTGCTGAAAGAATCCAATAATTCTGACGCAAGATTGACATCAGCAAGTCGGGGCCAGCGTGAGAATTCAATTTATGGTGGTAATCTACTAATAAATTCATGATATGGTCCTTACGCGGTAAAACTATAGGGTGCCGTTGGTCGAAACTCAACTGCGAGTTAGATAAGCGCCCACTTACCCTGACGATTCCATCTTGTAAAAATGGCTTAAGACGTTGAAAGGCGCGAATACAAGCTCTATTAATATATATTCGTTAGTAAGTTTATATAATATAAAAAAATTATACAAACACTTGTTTCATGCAGTATTTGAACCTGGAAGTATTTTGCATCGGGACTTGCAACGACATGCTAAATCGTTATGCCGCCACGCCGGAGAAATTATTATTGTACTTGGTGATAATTAGTTTAAAATAACTCGCTCGTTTTAAAAAAATTACATAATAATATTATAAATAGAAAGTAATCAGTAATCACTCGCGCCCTTTATGTGATTCTATCTTCATATTCAAAATCCTACCGATAGCGGTAAACTATAATAGCTTTTGGGAGTCCGGATTTCCTCAAATAAAAAGGACACCAAAAGCCATATCAACAAAACAGACAGAGTGTAACTTTATTACACCTGTCGTAGTGATAATTTACTCCAGTGAATTATCTTTCTTTAGATAATCAAAATTATGCTCGATACACTAATGAATAAGTTTTGAAAAATGCGCACGTTGAAGTTCACGTAATACTAGCAACTCGGCACAACTACAATCGGACGTAACGATATACGAACAAACACTACTTATCGACTTTTAAACTACAAAGGCTACACTGTAACGACAAAAAATGATTTAAATGTAACACAGCGTATTGCTGTGGCGCGGCTAAACTATACTATTTTATTTTTATTTTTATGGAACACTAACAAGCTAAACAAATACTAAGAAAATACTAATATATAATTCTATCAACGACAAACTAATATTTAAATAATAAAACTATCCAATCACAAGTATGCAATTTCTAAGCGACTAAACTATAATTATTAATAAGCGGTAAACTATGCGATGAAAGCTTCGGAACAACACTGCTTATGGCTTGTTGCTCGCGAAGCCTCACTTCCTTCCGCCAAGCAAGATTGGCCTCAGCAGGTCTATTCCGTAGCCTCCAGTGAGGCACGCCTTCTGTCTCAGTGGCTCGGCGTCTCCATGCGCCGCGACCGTGACCTCGATTCGTGCCGCGCGCGCATCCGCTAACGAGATCGATTCGAGTCCCGGGTTTCGAAACACATGCACTGAATATGTCACCTGACGGGTTGCGGAGCGATCTAATCTTGCTAATTTGGGCCTTGTTCGCGGTGTCGGTAAACCTAGCTCCAGGGCTATCCCTACTCAGCGTTCCCTTCGGCTGCGACCAAACTACAACAGGTTTACTAACAACAGACTCTAACGTCTTACTTCTCAACCCTTCGCATAATTTATTACCCGAGCTAGGTAAGGACGGGATGTTCCCCTCCTCTATTTCCCGAAAATTGCGAGTCAATAATTCGGGAGGTTCGACATCGACGGTGCAACAACAGGATGTTGCCGAAATATTATCCATGGTAGGGGCGGAACCAACGATGACGTAGCCCAAGATGGTCTCCAGTGCGTAAGGCGCGGTATGCGAGGAGTTGCCCCTGACCTTATTGTGTAACAAAAGATGAGGGAAAAGCGATGCTCCAATGAGCATATCTACGTCTCCGGGGACGGCGTAAGTATCGTCTGCCAGCGTCAAATTTTCAAAATCAATCATTGCCGAGGTGTCAACCGAAACGGTTGGCAGACGTTAAGTGACTCTATCTACTACTAACGTATTTATATTAAAGTTAATGTTACGATCTAGCCGAGAATAATTTTTAAAATTTATAGAGCCCTGGGTAATTTTATTAGTACCTCCGATGCCTTTGACTACAGGACATGAAGGTATTTTATTTATTGGCAGTCCTAAACGCTGACAACATTGCCGCGCTATAAGGCTACTCTGGGATCTGCTGTCTAGCAATGTACGGACACTTTGTTCGTTTCCACGCGAATCCCTAACTACGATACGGGCTGTACCCAGTAACACGGTTGAAGGAGACTGTGTTCCCACATTCGACAATGAGTACAGAGCGACGTCACCAGGTCGACCGCTAGAATCGTTGACTTTAGTAGGTGTGATTTCCTTGTCCGATTCACTCGACGTGAATACGTTACCACCTTCGAAATGTAATAACGTGTGATGTCTGCTGGCGCACTTGTTATACACGGAACTAGAATTGCATTTAGCAAATATATATAAAAGTCTATCGCTTAGACAATTTAAATATAAGTTGTTCGTCTTTACGTTTCTATAACGATTCTATAACGTTCGCTGGGTGAATGTTTACGAAAGGTCGCACAATTATATAAATTATCGTGTTGTTTATTTTTACATAGATCACAGGCGCTATGAAGCGATGCAGGCGCAGCGGTTACGTACATTAGAGACTCTGCGGTTCTAGATGATGAAGTCTGTCTGCGGTCGACACATTTCTTAACTTCTTGTTTGACATTCGAGGAGCGCTGTATCACTTTAATTTGATCTCGCACTAAGGATGCTAATAAATCGAGTGATGGCAACTCAAAACTACGATGCTCCATTTCAAACGCACGCACGGTGTCCGAGTCTAATTTCTTTAAGGCGATATGGAGAAACACCACGTCCATAAGGTCATTAAATTTCAGGTTCTTAAGTGCAGCCACCGATGCCACAAATTTATCCAAAAACTGCTTTAAGCCGGTGATGTTCGCGGATGATATAGCTTTAAGATCGAATATCTGGTCTAAATATGAAGAGGATAACATTCGCTTATCTTCATATTTGTTCTTAAGTGTTTCAAATATTAACGAATAATGGTTTGCTGTTGGTGTGTTTTGGATTATTATGTATATTATGTTCAAAACTATTTATGAACAACGGCCAAGTTTTAATATCTCCATTGAATACCGGAATATCTATGGGAGGCAATCTAAGTGAATCACGTGGGCGTACCTGGACTTCCGGCCTTGCTTCGCTTTGGGCTGGAGACTGTAAGAGCTTTGCCATTCTTTTCACGCGACACAACATATCTTCAAATGATAGAAGTGGCTGATAGTTCACTGTATACTTAGGGTCGACTTGCAATTCTATATTATTAATTTGGTCTAATATCTTTTCGTAATCCGTCCGCAAAGAGTCCACCGTTTCGATTTCACATAAAAACGTTTCCCGCGCTGCTTTTACGTTAATATTTTTTATGTGATCACTTATATATTGTATACATGAAAAGAGTACGTCCCTCTTGGCGTAAAGAGTTTTAAGTTTAATTTCATTTCTACTAACTGCCATTTTAAATCACTTTAATTAATATTAGATTAATCATAAGTAATCGCACAACGTTGGAGGATGGACACAATGTAATACAACTATATCTCACAACACTATTGTCTTATCGTGCAGTATTACGTCGTTAAATTGAACACCTTTGCAACCAAACGAGACAACGCGCGTCGACAGATAAGAATATAAAACTCACACTATTTTTTACAAATGGT
The DNA here is from genome assembly GCA_907164705.1 of Parnassius apollo. Classification (NCBI taxonomy): domain Eukaryota; kingdom Metazoa; phylum Arthropoda; class Insecta; order Lepidoptera; family Papilionidae; genus Parnassius; species Parnassius apollo. The sequence goes on along the minus strand of CAJQZP010001486.1, from coordinate 7,662,483 downwards.
GGGTAAGCCGAATAAGGCCAAGTGCAGCCAAACTATTTTGAATAAATAAGTCGATTTACTTATGCGAGTAACTAATAAATTTTAAATTTAAATTAAACAAAACTACATAATCTATCCAATATTAAATTAGAGTGCATTGTCTAAGGAATCAATTCAGCAGTTCGACTCGATGAGGCTACAAAGCACCAGTTCCAGAAATAGTTGTGAGGCTAAAGACATTCCTGATGACCAGAAATTGGTTGGGCGGCGGGCCTTAGGGATGCCGAGTCCGATTCCCCGGTCGAGCCTTGACCATATTACGCGAGATGTTATACTAGATGGACTGTATACGCGGTAAGCTTCTTCTGCCTCAACAAGATGGCAGAGGTGTCACGCGGTTCCTTGACAATGCACTCGTTCTCCTGAAATTTATTGTTTGCCAAGGTTATGAAGGAATCCTGCTTGAGCGCATTAGGAGGAATGAAATGGGGCGGTTTAACTAACAAACAAATACTCAAGCAGGCATTGAGTTATAGTAAAAAAGAAACACACTTACTGGGGTGTGACTTCGATGCTGCTTGGACGCTTCTGTTGCTGCGGTGCGACTTCTGGCGTATCTTCTGGCGTATCCCAGGGATGCGGTCCTGGTCGGTGGTGCGATGGAAGCGAGCGGTGCGCGATGATATCTTACACTAGGTGAGGCGGTTACTCCTGGGGCGCGACTGCTCCAGGTTGGTGCGGTTTGAACGAGTGGCGCGTGGGCAAGAGCCCTCTAGGACGCGACTGTCCCAGGCGGTGTCGTTCCAAATAGCGGCGCAAAGGCAAGAGAGAGCACGAGGGACGTGCGCGAGCTTATATTGCTTCGGCCCTCCTATCAATGCATTTCGGTCGGGCGCGCTTCTCATTGGTTGCGAGAATCACGCAACATTCTAGAATCTCTTCTTTCCCCTCTCACTCCACCACAGTGTGTACGGAAGGGATAGGTCGAAGGAAGGACACTTGGCACAATATACCCTCGAATAAAATTAAATACACTAATCGTTTTCCGCGCAACCACTCGTACTCGTGCCTACTCATCTTTGCTCTGCGAGTGTGTAAACGTTCCATTAAACTTTAAGAGAATACTTCTCTTCTTCTATTCTACTGTTTCTTTTCTGTTATTTATCTTCTTTTATTCTACTGATTCTACTGTTTTTGTAGAAATTTATTAAGGAGAACCCATAATATGATGACCTAGAAACCAGTTTTAGGTACATAAATATTAATAAAAATAAATATTTCATCATCATCATTGATCACAAATTCACTGCTGATTATAGACCTGCTCCAAAGAATGCCACAAACCACAGTCCTGTGCCAATGCATCCATCGACTTCCTGCATATCTTACCAGATCGTCTAGTGCGGGGGCACTCCACGCCGCCCAAATAAATATTTGTATGTCTATAAATATCAAGTGGACATAAAGTTACGACAACGAAACGCACGTCATCCATGTTTAAAAGATCTACGTTGAATGAATACGGATGAATATGTAAACGCATCGTACTCATTCACTAATAACTTGGCGAGTTGTTGTGGCCTGTCAATAATCTAAATGTGCCATAACGGAACACAGTTTCTGCCGCTGACGGCCGAAACAGGTAATGAGGTGATGTTGAGAGTGTTAATGTAGTTACTTATACCTAGTGATAAGAATCATTTTATGACTAGGTTTTAAATAATTCTTTTAAATTTAAAATGTTAATCTATAGGCTAATAATATAGGCTAATAATATCTTAGCTGCGAAATCAGTCTACATTCCTCAAAACTAAAAATAAATAAAATTCAGCAATATTGCGAGAGAAAATAAAAACCCAAATTGAATTCCTAATAAAAGTTTTAATTACGTAAAGTCATCATTGCTTTCTTCCTTCAAAAATATATTAAACACTTTCGGAAAAAATAATTATATTTTGTTTGATTTTGGCTTTGTTTCAGGTTTATACTTTTTATTCACTGAAATTCTACATAATCCAAATACTTATTAAAAATACATTTCTAGACTTAATTAATATAATTACTGTTGCGTCCTTTCGTCCTGTGGTCTAGCAAGTTAAGGCCCGAAATTGGGATGTTCAAACACAATGAAATTTACAGGAAACGAACAGTCCCTAAGCTATCACATTAATATGAAATTGACAGAACGACTATAACCTATAAAAGTTCTTGTAGTCTATTTGCAATATCAAAGTGATATCACGTAATAATTTGTTACAAATAAACAAATAATAAACCAATCGATACCAATATTTACATGAACTGCTGCTGGGTAGCCCAATGAATTAAAAAAATACTTATTCAGTAGTCCGAGCCGCTTTAACTGAACATGGCGGATTTTACTGCGTTTAGATTTAATGGCATATCAATACATATGTTTTAGTAAGAATATTCATGATTTAAGTCAAACAAAGATGTTATTTAAACCTAGCTACTTTTAATTAACTCTACGTACGTTGTATATTTCAAAGTTTCTTTTAAAAATAGGAAAAATTCTCCTTTAGGAGTAATAGTCGTTGCTTTTAAACTTTCTTATCAAAGTACCGGGAGCCTTTTATCCTTTTGCACCGGGTTCTCCGTTTGTCAACGTAACAGAGTGAAATATCACGAACGTTGCTTGACGTGCTGTTGTTAAATAAATTGTTTCTTGTTTGTTCACTATTTTTCAGTTCAAATGAAACTAAATTCTTTGTTATGTTTTACTTTGACAATTTCAAACAGGTCATTTTATGCCGTCTCAAGCTGAATCTATTCACTGTGCTGGAGATATTTAGTGAAGCAAGTCTACACGTTAACTCAGATGTCACGTCTTATCCTTGCCTGACCACACCCGATGTAAAGTTTATGCAACAAAATCATTTCGGAACAAATTTACTGTTTTATTTGATTTTAGTTTAACATAACTCAAAATTAAATATGAAGAAACAAATATAAGTATAATTAATGAAATTAAATTATAATATTTACAATTAATACTAATACTAAAAACCTTAAAAATATATATTATAATAACTAAATTAAATTATTAAAAAAAGAGGTCCTTTAGGCAAGGTTCCGAAGATTCGGAATGTATGTAAGGTAGGTTAATTAGGAAAAAATCGGGAAATATTTTTCTCAGTAAGACGTTTATTACTTCTTTTTGTCGTTGCTCATGAAAACTACCATTCTTGGCAGGAGTTATTATTTATTTTTAGACTTTATTTGAATGATGCTGGCGTCCATATCCTTGTTTAATTGTGTGTCCACTGTCGTTTCTTACAATGCCTGCGGGATGATTAGGGGTAGTGGAAATTCTTTTACCGCCACTAAGTGGTAAACACAGCCTTTACACATATACCATCCTCACCATCTGGATGCTTGGCGGTTTACCACTGTGCGTTTTACTAGGAGTTTTCTTCCTCGTACAACTTCTCTATGGAATTGTTTACCACCGGTGATTTTTCCGGACCGATACGACTTAGGGACCTTCAAGAAATCCCCTGGTGTTGCGGTTGTTCATGGGCGGCGGCAGTCACTTACCATCAGGTGAGCCACATGCTTGCCCCTTTTATATAAAAATATATATATTTAAATGCAATAAATCTGAATAACTATGTACCTATTTTTTAACAGATTCCTTGCGAATTATTTGCGTAATATGGTTGTCTGGAAGAATTCCCTACCAGGGCGATAAGACCGCCTATTGTACCTCTTTAATTTATTTCATTTTGTTTTTCAATGTGTATTGATGTACAATAAAGAATATATTCATATATTAAATACCGCACCAAAATTGGTTACCATTTTATAATAGCTATCACTTTCTATTTTCCTGTTAGGGATGGAGATTCCAAAATCCTCAATCGTCCTCACCATTATATAAGATTTGATAAACCACAAATCGTCGCAACGATTCCTACCAAGAATGATATTCGAGGCTATTGAAATAAAGAAAAACATCCTATAATTAACAAAATTAAATCCCAACCCAAGCATACCACTGCAAGACTTCAAGATACTGTAAGCTCGTTCTGCGTAGAATGGACTAAAAATAATATTTAAAAACTGAAAGTAGCCGGGCTAACTGTGACATTAGGATGTTGAACATCTCAGCCCCCCCCTGACCATGGGTTGCTGTACTGTATAGCACCCGAAACGTCTGTTATCGAAAATAACTTACATAAATGTGATAAAGTTAATTACAGACCCTTAATGCGCAAACGTAACACTCATCTGGGAAACCATGTACTCCGCCCAGGAGAAGCGAAATTGCTCACGGTTAAGTAATTCCTTGTATTCATAGAAGCTTAGCAGTGAACTATACCCATAACATTGATCCCAATAGATCTTTTAGGTCGCAGTGATACTGGTCTCCTTTCCTGGACCTGCAGAGCTGCTCGACAAAATAAAAAATAAATAAACCTCGTGACTTACATTCACTGTGGCTGGATTTTATCGCATTCTTTATGGCATTTACACGCATTGACATGTGACCAAGAGACCAAGCTCTCTTGTAATAGGTCGCCAGTTATTTGGCTGTGGACTATGATCCAGATCCCAACTTCAGGGGGAGCGCCTTGGTTGGTTGGCGGGAAGCACACGGCATGTGTAAGGCCGTGTACCTGTCCCACTTTTTTTAAATGTCCCACGTGCGAAGCCCTTATATCGGGTATTTTGATAAAAGTATTGTGTATGGTTTTCCAAACGGAAAGGGATTAATTAATAAGGAAATGACTGATGTGAACCAATGAAGAGTGTGGACAAGTGGAATAGGGACGATTTAATTTTATTAACCTTTTTGAGCCCTTTCTTTGCGAATGGGGTTCTTTAGCTTAAACTATTTATAAAGCACTACCAACAGCTTTCGACTGCTCGAGTGAAGAAAGCCGCGAAAAAAATTGTTTATTTTAAAATGATGTCGGTATTCATTTTTGAGAATTTGTTATTTTAATAATTACTAACCAACTTATACAGATATTAATTTTTGTAGCTATAATAAATTATATATTTTAAACAAATATTTAAAACACTTAATTTTTAACATTACATAAAAAATACGGGGTCATTTTGCAATAACCGGCCGAAGAAGATGAACTTTATTCTATACAAGCTTGGGTCACTAATATATACAATTCATTACATACTCATAAGCTAAGTTATGATTGTAATTTGTATATATTATTATGTAGTAATTCATAACTAGATGAAACATTCATTGAGATACAATGTAAACACCAGACATATTTATCAACGTAATAAATCTTATAACCTCACGGTTGACACCAATTAGTTTGAAGCGACACCTAACGGCTTGGCTGATAAATAACGCGAGACGTGTGAACACTGAACACCTTAATTAGCTTCTGGCTGCCAAGTTAAAACATGTTTTATTTTGAAGATTTCAACATTTGCTACTTATATCAATAAAAACTGTTTTTGAAGGACCTGTGGTTTAGTTTTTATTTTATGTCTTATGATTTGTAGGTTAAGTAGTAAAAGCACTAGTTCTTGTGATAATTTTTTTGAACAAGTTGATAAAGACACAAAAGAGTGCAGTCTTGTAGTTATTATAAAAATATATTAAAATAGAACTCAATCTCTTCTAATTGTTTAATTATTTTTAACAATAAATTACAAAATTTAATTTTGTAAAGCAACCGGAGGCTTTAAATTATCTGTTTTATTCCTCTCATAACCCAATTACAACATTATTGTCATTATGTGGGCGCAACAACCTACTGTCCTATAATCGGAGAGAAAAGTCAAGAGTCAAGTTTAATAAATCCACGAATGCCAAATGCGAATGACAAGTTGAAACTTTAAATTATCAAGTAAGTCTCCTTCGAAACAGACAATGATCAATGTCCATACAACCTATTCATCCGTACCAGATTATATTCAAATGTTTTTTTTTAGTTTAATGATATAGTCCATTCAATCGTTTTTCTAAAATATATATATAAATTATTCAATATTATATACTAATATAATAGATATTAATATATAATAGATAATAGTATTACAGAAATAAAAACTATTTATTTATGTTTTTAAATTATCGTTTTATTACCTACATATTTTTGTATAACAGTAACGTATGATGCCAAGCACCCAGTTTCATACATCTTCTTTGCAGATTAGGTTAAGAATAAGTAATATAGACAATGTAAAAGAAAAGTTAGTTAAAAAATATAAAAAGATTCTGTCCTTTTCATCTTTTTTAAATCAAAATGCGCGGTAATTCATTATTACTACGCACGCACATATTCGTAAGGGTCGATTGGTAGGCAAAAACGTTGTTGCCCATAAATCGCTATAAATTTGAGATAATATCAAAGAAAAGTGGAAGCCTTATTTACTCGTATTTTGAAAATGTATTTATAATTTAAAATTTATTTATCAATTTATAATTATTTATATATTTGAACTTAAACATATATGGCTACACTTTGAAAGATAAGCCTGTATATTAATGTATATCTGATTTAAACGAAAGTTGCAATTTCAATTTAATTTTTATATCTGTAAAAACTTGTAAAGAAAATGAAGAGCAAAAGTAAACAATATTAAGAAAATAGGAAATTTACAGAAACAATAGTTATTAGGAACATTAAGGTTTGGGCTTTACGTTTATTATTTCTGCTATTTCTTTAGAGCTCTAATTTGTTCACAAATTAAATGTAATTTTTAATTATTTTAAGACATGCTTGTACTGAATCCACAAATCGATCTAGCTAGGATTTATTTTTAGAAAATTGTTTTTTGTCCGTGTTTTCAGGCAATGAAAAACTGCTACATATAAGAAGGTAAATTTTGAGACTTTGTTAATGATCGTACTAGCTCAAGTGGATAGCAAGCGGTCGCGAAATCGTAATGCCTTGGTTCGCGTCCCGTCTTCGGTGCGATTTTTGTTCCTTTTGTTTCAAGGTCTTTTTTTTTTAGTATTTTTTAAAAATAAGAAAATTTTAATTAAACTAATTGCACTCATGATTTTCTATTCAAATAACCAGTTCAGTTTTTTCTATTATGACAATAAGATCAAAAAATATTATTCATCAGTATTTCGCGTAGTGTATATATTCTTTGTCAGTATGTAATTTGTCTCTAAATGTAATTTAAAAAAAAAACCGAGCAAAGATCGGTCATCCGGGTACTATAATAAATGCAAAGTAAAGTTAATTTATTGCAAGGATAATAAATTACTCTATGATTATTTCCAATATTTTCATTATTAGGCTCCTTTTGAACATAGGTCTCCCGAAAGTATACATGAAGTTTCTACGCTAAAATCTAAACCTCAAAGCGAGAATGGAATCATATCGCTCCAACTACTAGCGTCAGTGACCAGTTAAGTATTAATTCAGAAACTTTACATAAGGAAAACGGGATAGGCTGAAATTTGGCAATCAAAATACACGGATACTCAAGTCTACCTCTCGAATATGACGATCAATAATCCAGTCAGAAAACTTAATTTTGGAATAGGGTTTAAGAATGACGTCGAAAATATTGAAATATGTAGTAATATTACGTGAATAATTACTGCGATGATTCTTAGCGATGAGACCATAATGCCCATCAGTTAATTGCGAATGTTACTCGTACGTAAATAATTATTATTTTTAACATGATATATAAACTTATAAATAAAACTGAAGTGTCTCTCTGTAATAGTGAATTAACTGGATTCTAATAAGCTCTGTGAGTTACTTATATGATGTTAAAACATACGAGTAAATAACAATTTAAAAAAAAATTTGTATGTCCTATATTGATGTAGCTGAAACGGTTGTAATGACACTTTACGCACATATAGAGAGCAAACCTAGGAGGGATATAGACTACATTTTAGCCGAAAAATGTATCTAAAATTCACCCGGCGTGGATTGCTTGTTTGTAATGAAAGCAGTCGTTTGGTCATTCATCCTTTAGAAGGAAGCTGACAAGGTAAGGCAAAATCATTCGTAAAAATATGCTAAAAATATTGACATTATGGGTAGGTCATTTTCCTAATAAAATCATGTAAATATTTTAAATCAAATCAGACACAATATATTTATTTGGAACATTTGCATGCTGAGAAACGAAGTCAGCCATGGGAGCGCTGGAGTGGAAGCTGCTTTATGTTTTTTGACCCTTGTTATATTAGTAACTGATACGAGGTTAAGGGAAATAAAAACTATTTTTTTTTATAGACAAAAAAGCACACAGTCCACTAGTGTTATTAAGTGGATACTGGGCTCACATAAGTGTAGATCTAACTTCGATTAAAGATCAAAATGCAGATGCGTTGTCATCCCAGAGGACTAAAAAGGAATCCATCGCTTCCAGTAAAAAGCGTCTCCTGTTCTCTACGCTCACCATAGTAACCACTAAGCTGCTATTTCTCGCTGGTATTCTTTGAGAGCGTGATCCTTCTCCGGGTGTGCCAACCAATTCGTGTTATTACCTTAATATGGCATGGCTCTACCAAGTTAACATTCCGATCAACATACAAAAAAAAGTAATGCTCGTGTAAATATAAGAAATCAATACGAGCCTCGTTTTCTTTTCCATAAGCAGAATAGAGTTAGATCACGTTACGGTACAGGACTCTCCAGCTACATCCGCATTGGTTTAAATAAGGTTAGAAAGCCTGTAAAGGCGATATGTAATAAAATAATGAATTACCATTCAATTCTATAAATAGTTGGACAAATTGAAAAAAAAAAACATCCAAAAATACTTAAAAAATATGTGGCAACTTTGCGTAAGTCGTCATTTAAAATTATTTCTGGAATCTGAATTTAAAAAATTTAAACTATTTACACGTAGACGAGATTTATACTATGAGAGTCGTACGAGATATAATTAAAATGTCAGTTCCATTATGTACATTGTATTCGCCTGCTATAGGGTAGTACTCGTTACTTGATTGTCCATGTAAATTGCCGTTAATGTTCACTGTGCCTATGTATTCATTATCGTAGTTAACGGTAATAGCTTTTACGTCGGGGGAATTATGATTTCATTGGAAATTAGTAAATGTATTCTAGTTTCGTTTAAATACAACCCCTGTGTATCTTTACCATTATTCACAAATGGAAATGATTATTTTATATTCCAGCTTGATTGTTACGTACATTTATTATTCATTGATTCATTACAACCTACCAAAAGTCCGGTACAGAAAATAGACCTCATATATAATATTATAGGGAGGATATTTGTCGTTGTTGCTTCGCTTGTCAGGCGGGTTGACAGCCACAGGTTTTATTAGAAGATGCTGCTGCCAATCTCCTGTTTCAATTTTCCTTAGTCAACTTTTACGACACGAAGTGGATTCTTCAACGCCGCCATTGCACGGCAAAATACATATTGAATACTAGCGAACGCACCAGCTTCACCTGGGTGGAATCTAATAATGTAGTGTAATTTAGATTATTAAAAATAATCATCAATAACCATTTATTTTATCAATTTCACAAAACATATTTAGTCCAAGTTTTTCGAATGAAATATAGTTATGATCACTTCAGGCAATGCTCTCGATAGTTTAAACAGAATCCTCAATTTTATTTATATGTATAAATAAATTTTAGTTTCGGCACAGGTTCAGAACATATATCAAACTATTATATTTTAATTTGATTACTGCAGCAAAACTATGACGAACACCCGTCGGTACCTACCGACAGGTATTTAACCTTAAATCGGCAGGACGAAGTTTAGATGCTGTTTAGTGATATTGCACTGAATGCAAATAAGGTAGTTTCTTACTTATTTTGTGCAAGTTTGAAGTTCGATACGGCTTGCCATATTATGTACGTGATCTGAGCACTAAAGAACCACGCTAGTAAATCGCTAAACCCCAACTAAGTAAGAAATAAAACAGGTGTTCGAGAAAAAAATCCTTTTGTGGTTACACTATCCGATGTATTTCCATGATTGAATCATCTATCGTGATTATTTTTGTTAATCGGTTATCAATACACATTCACGTTTACACACAAGTTTTCTATTATTAGTAGAAAACCTTTATTAAAACGTAAGGACTTAGTTCTTATATTCCCTTAAACACACAGTTAGCACACGATATATACTCGTATATGTCTGGCGACGTGTAGAATGAGGGACCAGTAAACACTAAGCTTTAAACAGTAGCTGTCTTAAAACTGCGCCAATATATATATAGCCCAATGTCTTTTTTCACACAATCCTTTAAGACTTCTACGTAATCTTCAACTGAAAAAATTACGAGATAAATAATTTAATCAAGAAATTTTCTCTAATTTATGAAAAACATTCTGTAGACTGAAGGACCACAGTTTAAATATTTGTTACTTTTATATTTACCTAACACTTTGTTTCTTGGTACTTAGTAAAGCAAGCTTAAAAATTCTTTACGAAAATTCTTTCCGAGATCTGAATGATAGACTGTGCCAACTGAGAGACCACACTTTAGGGGCAGTAACTTTTTATATATTATTTTACAATTTTCAGGATTCGTTCTAATATTGTCTCAGGCCTACTACTAAATCCTTAGCAATTCATTTCGCGAGATTCCTTAGTGTTCACACACATCAAACTTTGATAGCGTATAGCGGACATCTTGTCAAAGCGGTAGCTGTCGAATTTAACAAGAATACTTGTTTATTTTTTTTTCAAATTTGACATTTGAAATTTTACCATGAAACATTATACACTTCAATAACACGTTGAAATTGTTAAAACCTATTATAAAAATCAGCACTCTGTTCGTCTTACGTTCCGTGCGTTGCGTCCAATTTATGGCATTCATGGCCATGCTGTAGAGTCCGCAGCCGTCGTTTAACGAGGAAACCTAAGATAACCGGGTAGGTGATCGATAAAACAGTGCCTGTATGTCATAGAAACGCAAGATCGTTAGACAATATTGTTGCCGATCTAGACAATATGCGAGAAAGCCCCAAACAGTCCATTCTGCATCATGCACAAGGGCTGGGTTTTTGTTGCAACATCAGCTTGGCAGATTTTGCATCGAAACTTAAATTTTCCTTTATATATTGATTTGACTTTAGAGAATTTAGAGGCTGACTCTGCTTTCGGTAAAAAAACAAGTTCTGTGATGAAGCTCCTTTCTCGTGGAGTGAATTTTTCAACAAAAAAACTTTCCGGATTTGGAGCGAAAAAAATCCACGATTTTCACCAGATGCCTCTACACTCCGAAAAAGTCACTGTTCGGCGTGGATTTTGGTCCGAAGGTAAAATCGGCCCTTATTTCTTCGAAGATGCGCAAGGAGCCGCACTCACTGTCAATGGCAACCGATATCGGAAGATGATAACCAATTTTTGTAGCCTAGGATAGCTGGTATGGATCTCATAAACATGAGCTTCCAACAGGACGTTGCCACTTTCCATACTGCATAGCAAACACTGAATTTATTGGATGATAAATTCAAAGGCTTCGTCATCTCCCGTGGAGGCGACATGAACTGGCCACTGAGACCAAGTTAACATCGCTTGATTACTTAGTTTGAAACCTCTGATCTATACAGACAAATCACAGACAATTTTCGTCCTGAAGGCCAACATAACTCACGTTCATTTATGCGCAGATGTCGTCCAAAATTAAACCTGGTGGTTTAATTTTGGTGGTTTAATGTTACACCACCTACAGCGGTCTCGCGGCGACCATTTAACTTAAATTATGTTCCATACATAAGGTCACCTAACTTCCTTTAAAAAAAATGAGGAGATATCACTATCACAGGTTGTTTTATTTTATTTAAAATTTGAAGCGGTATTAATGAAATCCTCTGTATATTAAGATATTTTTAATCAGGAATCTTGGACCACTCAAGTTTACTTCTAATTCAAAGTGGCCATTGGATTCAATTGGCAACTTCAAACTTTAATCTCTAATAAAATAGCTCTTTTGAAATCAGGCAATAGTACGAACCACAGAACACTACAGTACAGTATTATAGTACTCTAAGGTAGGATTTATTATTTTATGATCATGCTTATATTCATTTGAATATTTTCTTTTGTCATTTTCCTTTCATCTATTGTGGAGTTATCTCTTAAAAGGTTTTTAATCAAGAAATTATTCATTACGGTCAGTAGCCTCATATCTACTTCGTTCTTTCTCGTTAGTTAACATTTGTAAGTATTAAAATACGTACAGTTACTAACTTGGAATACAGTGGCATATGGTGGTTAGATTAGACTGAAAAAACATATCTGATGGTAATGAAATAAATGTGTTTTCTATTTAAATTTAAAATGCTTATAATGGAAAATTTATTTAGAATGTGTAATATTATAATGCATTAAACAAATGAAATTATTAGGTATCTCAAATCCAGAAGCACTCTACAGGAAGAAAGTTTGCGATGTACCCGCATTTAAAACTTTCATATAAATTTTGATAAAAGAGTACACTTGAACTCGTTTATTAGAAATATTATTCAGAATCTCGATTTTCCATAGCCTTAATAACCGTTCGAAACAAAAAGGTTCCCTTTTTTTTTTTTTTGGTTTAAAAATGCCTTACAGCTTGTTTTTTTCTATGGTTACCAACTCCGGTTTGTATAATATTAAAACACATTATTATATCTCGCCTTTTATTTCATAGTATGCGCGCAAACTTGGTTCAATTCCCGCTTGCGCAAATGAGTTGATTGCAATTATGGTAATGATTTAGATTAAGGTAATGATTAAGGTAATGATTTACAACGTACAATATGTCAAAGTTATGTTAAGTCTGCCCATACGAGCAAGTGGAGCAATACTGGAGAAGCTTGTCGGACTGATTGCTCTAAAATGCTCAATGTTCCTATATAAGCTGCAACTTTCACTTAAAATAATTCGCATTGGTCTAAAATAGGGTTGCCACCCGTAGTTTATAATAAAGTATTGTACGTTATTGCGGGCAAACATACTTAATATTTTATGAGATCAATAAAGTATGCGAATATACTTCATTTCACAAATTTTCATGGTCTTATTTTAATATTTAGTTAAAACACGAATTGTATACATGCAAAATATCAAAATTGTGTGTCATATCTGCCATTCATTTCTATCACTTGTGCGTTATTTACAGAGTTTATTCTTTAATGAATGCTAAGTGATGGGATGAATAGAACAGAGTATAGCATTTGGTTAGAATTAAATACTATATTTAGCATGTCAATGTCATAAATAATACCTTATTTTCTTAGTTTTTAGCTTAGAAAACTATATATTATAATTACTTTATTTACTGCCCTGGTACTCAAACCACAGGTTCTACTAATGATATATTAAAGTTTAGTAATTATGGTGGACTTTTAATAAACAATATTGCGGTTGTCATATATATGTCCAATGGCCTTCATGTCTTTTGTTTTTTCCTCATACATTCCTCTGATCTAGTTACTAGGAGACATTACACATAATGTTTAGAAATGCAGTTATTTAAGTTTCTGTGTAAACATTTAAACACAAATAACAACATAAAATATATTTAAAATAAATTGACACACCAACTGCATGCGTTAAATACTTAATTTTTATTTATATTTAATATTTCTTTTATCCATCTCCCTTATGGTGGACTGGTAGAGAATGTTCTAGGGCATTAACTTCGCCCTTTAATTGAAGAAAAGTTGTACAAAAAGGGTTATTATAATACCGAAGAAAAATGAATGAAAATAACCCCCCGGGATTGAGGAGATCGCCACAAAGCTGGTTTTATTAAAATTCATTTAAATTTGTACAAAATCATTGTAAAGTGAAATATGCTGGACAGAATTATTATCCGAACCAGCTGTAAATAAAAAAATGACTTTCAATAAGTATTATGTAAAAACCTATATCCCGAAGTTTCAGGTGCTTTTCAGCACCCATGGTCAAGAGGATTGATGTGACTGACGTCAGGTTGTCGGTGTCAACTCGGAGTACCTTCAGCTTTTTGATTATTATTTATGGTCCGTATGAGCCCTGCAGGCTCAGATGGTTAGCTCTCGCTATAAATTTCACAGTACGCGAGCAAACCTGGTTCGATCCCCACCGGCACCAATGAAATTGTTATTTGCGATTTGTAGTGCTGATTTACCACGTGTTCGGTGGTGAAAGAAAACATCTTGAGAAAACCTGCATGTTTGAGAAATAAGAGGAGAGAGGAGGTGTGGCTTGAAGGCCGTGCATTGTCTAACGTCGTTTCTTTTCAATTCTTTTCAATTATTAAATTACAATTTAGAGATCGAATGTAAATCAAATTGATATAAGCACAGACAAAAATAGCGGAATATAAATAAAATTTTGAAAAAAAAAAACGATCTCAAAATTTTATTAATGTTCCGCTAATTTTATTTGTACTTACATATGTCAATTTGATTTAAATTCGATTATAATTATATTCTCAGACGTGCAGGTTTCCTCAATATGTTTTTATTCACCGCCGAGCACGTGGTAAATCAGCACAATTGCAATTAACAATTTCATTGGTACCGGCGGGGATCGAACTCGGGTCTGCGTGTCTGAGAAATTAAAAAATAATATTTCGAAGACATGTGAAGTTCGCTAACACGCTTTGGGGCAGCACGGCGGACACTTCCTTTCCCTAAAATCCTCTCTGAAATGAGGGGAGGCCTGTGCCCAGCAGTGCGACGTATATAGGCTGTAACTTTGAATTTAACTTTTATGGTCCTATCTACGCAGGATGAACTTAATATGTCTTCAATTTTTGCAGTTATATGCTTGAGTTTAGTTTAAATTTTATTAATTACATGGTCTCAAGCAGGTGGTATTGCCTAGCCTCGTTCTCTATTGAAATTAGGATGTTTTTATTCCAATAAATTTTTTAGAACCCGCGTAAAAGAACATATTAGCTGACGTGAAGCACCAACGTTCCGGGAAGTCTGCAGTTTGTGATCATATCCTAGACGTCTCCAAACGTTACATCAGATTTGATAGACTACAAATCCTCACGAAAGAAAATTGATTCCTCCCGAGGATGATACGTGACGTTATTGAAATTAAAGACATCATAATTTCAATAGAGAAGGAGACTTGGTATTACCACCTTTTTGGGACCCTGTAATTTATATAATTAAAACTAAAACCAAGTATACCATTCCGAGACTTCAAGACACAGTAAGTTCATTCTGCGTAGATCGGACCATAAAAAATTATAATTAAAAGCTAAAGGTACTCTGAGTTGACACTGACATCGGAACGTCAGTCATTTCAGTTCCACGTGACCACGGGTGCTGTAAGACACCTGAAATATTGGAAATTAAAAATAAAATAAACAAACGCGACAAAATCCGTTATAGTAGTTTTAATCAATCTATCAATGAACTTCAGTTGAGTGCAAAATAAAAGAAAGTTTCTATGTAAATATTTTGTTGATGATAAAATACTTGAATTATTTTCCTTTTTTTAAGAAGTTTCTAGAAGTTTTTATTATTTTTTCATAAGTATTCATGTTTTCTTTTCATAGAGTAGCTAAAACAGAGCGTTCAACTTTTAAAATTTTTCTGGCAATAGTAAAATAGAACTTGAATTTGCTACATAACACGTAAATGTATATAAATATATATTACTCGTAGCTCTTACAGTGCCATGCAATCAAGATTTTATGCAATATCCGATATTTCAAATGTATCTGGTACAGCTATGCGACAACTATATAGTTGTAGCATGAAAGGGTTGGCTCGACCAGGAAAGAACCACGCTTTCACAGAATACCAGCGTAAAATAGCAGCTAACTACTGATGTGTTTCGTAAGGTGAGTGTAGAGAACCGGAGACCCATTTTACTGGAAACGAGGAATTCTGTCATCTTCCTCAGAGGTGACAACGCATCTGCATTTTGATTCTTAATCAAGGAGAGACGTAAATGTCTTTGAGCCAAAGCATCCACTTACCATCAGGTGAAAAAATATAAAGATTCGAAAGTTCTATTTATTTTTAGGTATTTTTGCAAAAGACTTATTAGTCATATCATATCATCTTCATCGTCATTATAGTAAAAGTAGCTTATATACGTCCTACTGCTGGGTACAATAAAATTGTTTTTTCACCATAATTTTAGACTACTTCACAACTACTTTCTGCCACTCCTGCCTGTTTTGTTAGATGTGACCTTGGTATCTTATTAAGTCGGATTGCTGTACGTGAGTATACTACGAATATTAAAGTCTTTTTTTCAAGACTGTTTTAATTTTTGTGAAAAGTTTCTAAACTTAGTACAGTATACATGAGCAAGCTATGATTATGTTTAATCTAAGGCTCTAATACACATAATACATTTTTCTTAACAACACTTACTAAACTATCAATATAAAATCATATATTCGTTACTTGGCAATGGATAATGTAACTAGTGTTAAATCAACTGTCTTCTTTTTCTGATCTGGCCGCAAATTTCTATTGCTGAACATCGGTCTTTCCCGGTGTTGGGGTATATACCACCATCTGCAGGCATCCATGAGATTCTTCTAGAACTTCCCGTACTTGCCTTTTATTTATTCATTTTGGCTTGTGAGTGTGCTGTTATTATTACTTTTATTATTTTTCTTAACATTTTTAGATATAATAGATTTATTTGCTAAAAATTTATGGAAGTTTTTAGGTTTAGGTAAACTGCTCATAGAGTCTTCTTTTCCTAGACGAATAATTATTTTTATAGGACAGGGTGACAAACGAACACACAGTCCATCTGATGATAAGTAGTTGCTGCGGCCCATAGACATCCACATCTATCCTCGATTACAAATAAAAATGCAGATGCGTTTTCACCCGTGACGACTAAGATGGAACGCCTCGTTTCCAGTAAAAGGGGTCTATGTAGTTCTAATCTATCTCTAAATTCTAGCGATAGTTATAATATTATTTACAGTATCTGCTACAGAATTAAGTCTATAGTATAAATAAATAGATTGAAACTAATGCTTTGCGAAGAGCAATACCAAAACAATATTAGAACCAAAAATAGCATGAAATGTATATTATTTACGTTCCTCAACAGCAAATAGAGACTACCAAATAATATGAAAGATATTTGCCTAGAGCATAATACATTTTTATGTATGGTTTTATTGACAGTTATATCCAGTGATTTGTTAAGGTTGTTGTTTTAGCGGATTCCTATTGTATCTGTTAATAAATGACTGAGCAGAACCGTACATAAGTTACAATACATAACTATACTCGTAGGTGTACGGCAAGCTCACATCTATCGTATGTTGCTCTGGCTCCAAACAAAAGAAGAATACAAAGGAATGTCGTATGAAATTGGCCATCTGGAAATATTGTTTTGTTTCAAATGCTCTTTATTTGTTAATTTGATATGGCTGTTCCATTGTCACTCAATCTTAAAGATTCATTGGGCTATGTATTACTAATTAGTGGTTATTACTTTGTTGTTTGTAATGGGTATGGTACATTAAACATTTTTTTTGTAATATCTTAATAATTATTGTTCTTTTGAAAAATAAAGCGAAATATCATTAAATTGTTTTTTAAGAAGTTTACACCTAGCTATACAGACAGTATCGCAAGCAAGCTGCTTCCGATTTTAAACCTCTTGTCTGTAAAATATCAGCTATAAGACGCACTGGCTGCATATTTAATTTATACGTGGTAGAGCCATGCTGCAGTTATATTAGAAGTATAGTTGTAGCACGAATGGGTCGGCTCGACCGGGGGAGGACCACGCTTTTACAGAATACCAGCGTAAAATAGTAGCTTAATGCTGATGCGTATCGTATGGTGAATATAGAGAACCAGAGACCCTTTTTACTGGAAACGAGGCATTCCATCTAAGTCCTCACGGGTGATAACGCATCTGCATTTTGATTCGTAATCGAGGATATATTATGTAGATGTCTATGGGCCACAGCAACCGCTTACCATCAGGCGGACTGTGTGTCGTTTGTCACACTATCCTATAAAAAAAAAATAATTTCGAGATTTTTGAGGTGTTTAAAGAAGAGTTGTCAGAGGTATTTTCAAAGTTATTAAAATGTATGGAAAAGTTTATTACGTGCTTAAGGTAAGTACTTGAAACAGGTTGATACATGAGTTATAGAATATGTTACTATTTCATGGCTATAACCCTCATAGTGTTAACAGTTTGAGATATCTTTAAAATATTTGATGCAGGAATCTTGTTTAACGTGTTTTACCAGTTTATCCATAACATATTGTGTGTATAATATACGCCACAGAACGCCGTAAAGACGTATTAGTAATTATCATCTTCATCATCATTATAGTTAAAGTTACAGCCTATATACGTCCTATTGCTGGGCATAGGCTTCCCCTCAATTCTGAGAGGGTAATATGGTATCATCATTTTTACAGCCCATGAAAAGTCTACTTTAAACATGGGCCTCTCCCAAGGAATACTACGATATTGATAATGAATGCTCTGGATAACTGTGGAAGATATAAAAAAATATCCCGAGATAATCTTTTAATAAAAGGGTTAGAGTTAATGCATAAAGGGTGACCTCGAAAAGTGTCAGATCCGTTATTAAAACCATATTTTCTTTGTCGGTCAAAGTTAGCCCTAGAAGACGGTTGTATTCTGCGAGGCCACACATTAATCATACCGTTAATATTCCGCGAGTAGCTATTAAACGAACTACATTCTTTACACTTTGGTAGTAAAACAAAAAAGCAGGCGAAAACCCGGATATGGTGGCCACATAAAGATAGGTATATTGAGGAAAAAATAGCCTCGTGTTCAGTGTGTAATAAATTGCGATGCGCACCTCCGGTACAGATATGGGATCGTTTGCATATAGATATTTTTTCGTTATATGGTATGAACTTTCTAATTGCAGTCAGTCGACGCATATTCCAAGTGGGTAGGACGCTTCCAAATTTCCTCTACAATTAGTGAGGCTGTTATCACTAAGTTATATGAGATATTGAGTCGGTTTGTTAATAAATTTTGTGTTTCTAATGGAATATAAGATTGACAATCGCGCCTAATCGCCCCCTTTTAAATGGACAAGCAGAAAATAGCGCTAAAACTGTAAAAAGAGAAATCAAATTAATTATAGAGGAAAATTGATTAAATAATCAAATTATTTAAAAAAATTAATAACTTTTAATTTGATTATAGGAACAGTCGGCAATGCACTACCGGTTTTTCTCTAGCTCAGTTAATGTTAGGGCGCTCCTTGTGGTGTCGACGCGACCTGTTATCAGTCATTAATGAATCGTTACCGCTGCCATCGAAATCCGCTTTGTCACTTTGTTATGTAAAAAATTAGTTGATCCAAATTATATCAATTTTAACCCTTTCACTATCCCGTGAACTACTTATTGGTTATTGCTATTTTCTCACTATTGTGTCTGAAATTGACAGCGAAATTGTTAAGCTTAAAGCTGCATACGTTATGTATAAGCCGCAGATTAGTCGTTAAGTTCCATCTGTTCATCCTATGGCTAGCTAGGGAATAGCTTCGTGAAAACGGTTTCATTGCAGTGACTGTGACATGTGACTGCTTAATGTGTTGATGAAAGTTTAATTCTCTTTACTAGGTTCCTTACCCAAAAATTAGGACAGATCCTCATAAATGTTACTCTGTCCATCCGTCCGAACGTCACGGATTTCTACCGCGTAGACGAAAAATTTTACGACAGAATAAATTTCTTTTATTTACTGACGGACGAAGTTCAGAGAAATTATGTTTTGTTATAAATATAATAATATAAATTTCCGTATGCAAATGATATTACTCTGCTAGCTCGTAGATGACATGAGTAATAATCCTGAAATTTGGATATTGAGTAGGTATCCTGGCGGACTCCTAGGCAGAAATTGAGTCATACCTCCTAGTAAGCATGTAAAGACATAAGACACGTATATATTTCATATTTCTAAGGTGATCTTTCTATGCAGTCTACGTATGGTATGATGGATGTAAACCGTCATCGTCATCAACATTAAAACCCTTCATAAATTTAGTCGGATATAAATGAAAACATATAAGTTTAAAATAGCTGCTTGTTACAAATTGCAGTTCTTTCTTCTAAGACTACACTTTTTGCTTCAAACCAAACCAACTTGAAAATACACCAGCTAAATAGCAGGTACTTTAAATGAAGCAACGAAACTTTTAAAACACTGCGCTACTAGTATTTCAAACGCCTGTCTGCTGTCTAAACTTTTCTATACAAATAATTAATCTTAGTCATTTCCAGAATAGTTAAAATCTCGCACTTAACTCCATAATTAAAACAAATTTTCTTTTCTAGAGTTAAAATATTTTTTTAATTCTTGTCTTCTTTACGTCTTTGTTTTTTTTGTCAAGCATGATTTTTTGTAAATACTAGCAATGCTAAAATAATCATTAATTATATGCCTTTTAACCACTTCCCGTAAGCTTAAAATACTTGTGTTAAGATTGGTCCACGACAACATTCGAATGGCGGATTCAAACCCACGCCCTTTAAAGTTTACGTTCAACACCCTACGACTAGTCTACTGTCTGTAGTATCGGTACTGTACTGTAGCTTACTTACTATAACATATACCAAACCAATAAAATAGCAAGCAGTGCCTGATTGCTAATTAATTATTAAGCTACATATAAATATTTATTTTCAAAAGACTGGCTTTTACGATATAATACCTAAATTTAAAAAATACCTATTATTAAAGTAATAATAAAGTTATTTTTTATCGTTTTAAAATAATGACTAGAAATGTTTTCGGCGATTGGAGTCTCGGGTTCGATACCCGGGTCGACCCTTTTGCTTATTGTGCTCGATCAATTCGCTAGACTGTATGTGCGGGTTCTTGCAACCAAAACAAGATGGCTGACGTGGCACGCGGCAGCCTTAAACGATGCACTCGCCATTCCAAAATCTACTGTGTTAAAGTGTGACAAGGAAATAAAACGGTTTAAATCAAATTTAAAGGAAGCACTTATCGGGGTAGGGTTTCTTGCAGCTTCATGGACGACGCTCCAGGTCTTGTGGTGCGTTGGAAGTGGGCGCTCGACGGCAGTAGGCGCCCCTTTATGCGTCGGCCATTTTACCGCCTCCATCTCGGCGGGGCGCGTTTTCATTGGCCGAAAATCGCCTCATATTCTATACCCCCCTACCCTTTCAGTGCATGAGGAATGGAAAACATAGTATGACGGAAAGAGACACTGGCAAACAATAACCAACCGAAAAAAAGATAGTACCCGATTCATTTTTCCGCGCAATCAGATGCAGTCTTTGTACAGAATTTTTTCAGATTAATTCTAAATTTAATTGCCTTATTAATGGAAAATTTTAAGTTTCGTGTACCTTCGAGATTACCCCGCAGCTGCATTGCATCACTTAGTCTACAATTAAGAAGAACTGTACTGGGAAGGAATTCTACTTATGCCAGGTTCTGCAAAGTTATTTATGGATACAGCGTTCAAATTGACATTCACTTTGAGTCAGCCAGAACATTCTCTAAGTGTCTCCGTTAATGTATAAGTTAATAGCATAAATTAAAATAGATTTAAGTTTTTTTAAGTTCCTTAAGTTTATGTAGCACTATTCTTACTAATAGATATACATTTAATCTTAGTTGAGGCATAACTTATTGTTTTTTTCTTCAGTTTATGTTTTTTATAAAGTTATATGCATGCGGAGTTTACCTTTAAGTAATTATAGCACTTGTGTTAATATTTTTAAGTAATTGTATTAATTTGATGTGTTATTCTTAGCAATTGTTAATAAAGCTAATAAAGAGAAAAAACACTATAAAAGACTGCCAACAGCATTTTTATATAATTGAGGGTTATTTCGATAAAGAAATAGTCAGCAGTTTGAGAGTAAATAGAAGAAGAGGCACGTAATATAATCTTATAAAATATATCAGAACGGAGGTATATCGCTATCCTAAAACAATCTTTTCCTGTCCAATCATTACAGATTAGGACAAAACCAGGTAAGGAAATCTGTGTAGAAGGGAGTGATGGCTTGAGAAATGCCTCAGAAATTAGTACAGCATCAAAATATGTACTGTTTATGGATGCTAGAAGATCGGGATAATGGCGAGTAACACTCTAGATGTTAATGTGTGCAACATTAAAATTGTAAATTATAATTAAAAAAGTAAATATTTAGATGATTTTGTTACGTTGCCCTTCATTGTTAAATCTCAATCAACTTTATTTGATTAATATGTTGTAATTCATTATTTGAAGTAACATATCACTCTTAAATAATCTTTATGCGTAAAGAACAATATTTTATTTTAAATTAAATGATGAAGAAGGTGTCTAGCCCGAGAGACCAAAATAACATCGTAAATTGATTAAGTATTGATGTCGGTTGATGAATTACTTGAATCTATCAACAAACATTAGCGAAGTACAAATATTTTTACTTTATTATTAGTATGAAATTTCCCGTTTGAAAACTATCGATCATTCTATTTAAGGTGAATAAAATTTATGTATTATTATTTATTTTATTATTAACAAGCTGTGTCTATGACTTTATTCGCATAGACACTGTTTATTTTTCGATTTTTTTAAAAATAATTTACTCGATTTGCTGCTATTTTAGTTTGGATCTAATTTATACTCTAAAGTCGATGCCGCTATTTCAATTTAAATAGAAATATAATAATATGTATATTAAGGTACAATGTATTACTTTTAAGGTGGAATTATCGTAACAAACCGATCAAGAGCGTTGACTTCAATGGGCGTGGTACTTATTATGTAAATTAACAAGCCGAATGATTTGTCAAAGGTTTTCTTCTAGACTTTTCAAATATACACATGCGATATTAAGGGGCTTATTCATAAACAAAGTTAAGCTTTTTATTTTGTGGTTCAAAAAATCAGCATAGGCATCGCGGACATGGGACAGCGCTACGAAGAGTATCCCTAGCCAACATTAAATACAGCACAATAAGGGTATAAGAGATACGAAGAATTAGGAACTACATAGTAGAAGATGACAGTATATTTTGTCACAAAGGGATATCCAGACGAAGACGACGAAGACGAATACCGTAACGTAAAAAAGAAGTATAAACGTAATACACAAACCACGGGGCTTTCGGAAAGAGTGTGTGTATATAAATTACAGTGTCAGGGAAAGGAATTGTCTATTATTCAACACATCTGCACTAGACCCCCTATTTCTAGTATATGTTAACCAAATCGCAGAACTAGGACTACATGATCATATAACTTTGTACACTGACGATATATGTCAATTTTATTTCGGATCTAATATACATGATATTATCTTGCAAGCGTAAGAAGATCTAGAGCTATTGTTTTAGTGGTTCCAATATAATTTGCTAAGTGTAAACATTTCTAAAACGTGTTACATAATTTTTAAAGCAAAGAACAAAACTATACCATTACATGACCAACTGACAATTGATAACATCCACATATATAATACATTTAGAACAAAAAACGTCCGAAAAATACCTAGGTTTGAGAATTGACAGTTACTTAACATGGAATGAGCAAATAGATCACATTAAAAATAAACTTTCGGCACTTACTTGATCACTTCACAATATTTCCCATTGATACGAAAAAAATATGCGTTACACTATTTATAAATCATTATAGTGAAATCAAATTTACTTCATCTTATAGAAATTTGGAGCAGTGCTGCTAAAAATAAGTTACAGGAACTTCAAAGGATACAAAATAAAATCACAAAAATTCTTTTTCACTATCCGTATCGAACACCATACTATAAAATTCTCAAAGAAACAAAACTTATAAACGTTCAAATATTTAATATATATAATACCTTTAATATTAGGAAAATAATTGATAAAACCATCCATACTAACTTGTGTTTTATAAAAAAATAACAAATTTGTAAACGCAGTCTTCGTCTACCTAGCCTCTCGTACTATGTCGGGGTTATTTTGGCCAATATGGCGCATCTTTCGAGCACTTCCCGAAGTACTTCAAGACTACTTCCTTTCCAGCGTGCGAATTCAATTTATGATGGTAATTCACTAATAAATTCATGATATGGTCTTTGCGCGGTAAAACTATAGGGTGCCGTTGGTCGAAACCCAACTGCGAGTTGGACAAGCGTACACCTACCCTTACAATCCCATCCTGTAAAAACGGCTTAAGGCGTTGAAAGGCGCGCTCTATTCGATTGTAATCTTGTAATTTCTTCAGAGAAGTGTGCACGTTGAAGTTCACGTAATACTAGCGACTCGGCATAGTTGTAATCGGACGCTAAGACATACGAACGTCGCGGTAAAAGCTTCGCGAATCGACAAACGTAAATTACGCTACGCAATAATTTCGACTAAGAGTAAAAGCGGTTCGCCAAAGCAATGATTGGAGAAACCTCGCTCGAAACATTCGCCACTAGAGAGTGTCTCTTCTCTTCCGGCGGTTGTGACACTGACGAAGGTTCGAAATCGGTTATTGGCCATTGCGAGGGATCCAAGTGAACCCAAGAAGGTCCGTGGAACCAAAGCGGGTGGTCCATTATTTGCATCGGGGTGAGTCCACGGGATAGACAATCGGCAGGGTTTTCCGTACCGGACACGTGATAAAAGTTCCGCGTTCCTAACTCGTCTTGGATCTTGGCCACTCGGTTCGCGACAAACGTATCCCAACGGTGGGGTGAAGAATGAACCCAGCATAAGGCGACGGTGGAGTCGGAAAAGGCAAATATCCTTTCTATGTGAACTCTATCCCTATGTGCGCTGATAACTGCGGTAATAAGCTTGGTGAGTACTAATATTGCGCAAAGCTCTAAGCGCGCCAGAGATACAACCTTACGGGGGGAGACTCTCGACTTAGAACTAATGAGGCTAATCGAATTTCTACCATTATTCTGAACGTGGAAATATACAACGCCCCCGTAAGCCTTCTCGCTGGCGTCTGCAAACCCAACGACCGTTATGACGCTATTTCTATCGACGTTTATATGACGCGGTATTTTAATTTCTCTTAGTAAAGGAAGTTCCTCTCTAAAATGCTGCCACAACCGAACAATGCTGTCAGGCGGCGAATCATCCCAATCGCATTCAAATAACCAAAGTTGTTTAATCAAAAGCTTAGCGTATAATACCACCGGAGCTACGAAATCCATGACATCCCATAATCTAGCAACGCATGACAGTATTGTGCGCTTTGTGCATTTCTCTACGGGCGGATTTACCTTAAGGCTAAACACGTCGGACTCTGGTGACCAACACAGACCGAGCACCTTGTGTGTATCAGAATCGTCGAATTCCTTTATCGCCGAAAGACGGTGTGATAGTGGGATTGTATCTAAAACCGGACGCGAATTACTTATTCACAAGATCGAATTGACCTGATGTCACGAGCTTTATAACCTCGGCGGTGGTTAGGGTGGCCTCCTCCACGCTATCGACCGAGTATACAAAATCATCCATATATAAACCGCTCTCAATTGCCCTCTTAGCTTTAGGGTAAGAGGGACCTTCATCGTGGGCGAGCTGTTTCACCGTGCGTAAAGCATGAAATGGGCTCGACTTTAAACCAAAACAAACGCGGTTAAATTCAAACACCATTAGAGGTTCCTTTGGGTTGAAACGATATAAAATGCGTTGAAATCTACGGTCGCATTCACGGACCCCTATGCAAAGAAACATTTGGCGAATATCGGTGGATAGTGCTATACTAAACAAACGAAAATTGGCTATTATATTAAATAAACTGCCCTGTAAATTTTGCCCACTATAGAGGATATCGTTAAGCGACAGGTGAGTGCTAGTTTTAGCACTAGCGTCGAGCACTACACGTAACTTAGATGTAAGTTTGTCCTCCCTAATGACCCCGTGGTGTGGTATGAAATACGACGGTGTGTCTTCGTAATTATCTAATTTCGAAGCCACGAGTGATATGTAACCTTCTCTTATATATTCGTTAATGACGCCGTCATAAGCTTCCTTTAACTGGGGTGAAGCGAGCATCCTACGCTTCAAGCTGTAGAAACATTTTTCCGCCATTTGACGCGAATCGCCGAGAGATAACACATCTCCTTTAAAGGGCAGCGCTACACTATATCTACCGTCTCGATCACGAACGGTCGTGCGGACGTAAATTTCCTCGCATAGTCTGTCATCTGAGCTAGCTATGGGTGGGACGTTCACCTCCTCCATCTCCCAAAATTTGCGGACTAACGACTCGAGCGGTTCGACAGCCATACCACAATAAGTATACATATATAATATATATGTATATGTATATATGTATATATGTATTGTACGTACTTCTCATTACACCTACCTCTTTTATCTCTGCACTACTCTAAGGTAGACTGGTAGATAATGCCTCAGGCATTAAGTCCGCCTATATACATCTAATGTGTATATGAAGTTAAATAAATAAATAAATAAGAGGTTTCCGAAATACTATCTATGATGGGGGCGGAGCCAACGATAACATAGCCCAATACGGTTTCCAGTGCGTAAGGCGCGGTATACGAGGAGTTGCTCCTGACCTTATTGTTTAACAAAAGATGAGGGAAAAGCGATGCTCCAATGAGCATGTCTATGTTTCCAGGAACGGCGTAAGTGTCGTCTGCTAGCTTTAAATTCAATCATTGCCGAGGTGTCAACCGAAACGGTTGGCAGCCGTTCAGTGACCCTATCCACTACTAGTGCATTTATATCAAAGTTAACATTACGATCTATCCGAGAATAAAATTTTAAATTTATATATCCTTGGGTAGCTTTACTAGTACCTCCGATGACTTTGACTACAGGACATGAAAGTGACCTATTTATTACTAAGCCTAAGCGTTGACAACATTGTCGCGTTATAAAGCTATTTTGGGCTCCGCTGTCCAGCAGTGCACGACCTTTGTTCGTTTCCACGCGAATCCCTAACCAAAATACGCGCCGTACCCAGTAACACGGTTGAAGGAGGTTGTGCTCCCATATTTGCCAATGAGCACAGAGCGACATCACCAGGTCGACCGCTAGAATCGTTGACTTTAGTGGGGGTGAATTCCTTATCCGCTTTACTTGACGCTGCTATGTTGCTATTTTCAAAATGTAATAGCGTGTGATGTTTCCTGGCGCACTTGCTACATACGAAACTCGAATTGCATTTTGCAACTAAATGCTTATCACTTAAGCAGTTCAGACATAGGTTGTTTGTCTTTACTAATTTGTAAGGTTCGCTTGGTGAATATTTACGAAAAGTCGCACAATTATATAAATTACCGTGTTTATCTTTACATACGATACAAGCATGCTGAAGTGATGCTGACGTAGCGATTACGTAAGTTAACGACCCTGCTATTTTAGATGGTTGAGTCTGTCTACGGTCGACGCACCTAATCTCTTGTTTAACGTTCGGAGAGCGCTGCATCACCTTTATTTGATCTCGCACGAACGATGCTAATGAATGAAAGGAAGGCATCTCCGAGCTACGATGCTCCATTTCAAACGCACGCACGGTGTCGGGGTCTAATTTCTTTAGTGCAATATGGAGAAACACCACGTCCATAAGGTCATTAAATTTTAAATTCTTAAGTGCAGCCACCGATGCCACAAATTTATCTAAAAACTGCCCTAAGCCGTTGATGTTCGCGGATGATATAGGTTTAAGATCGAAAATCTGGTTCAAATATTCGGAAGCTAACATTCTCCTATCTTCATATTTAGTTTTAAGCGTTTCGAATATTAATAAGTAATTGTTTGCTGTAGGTGTAAAACCCGAGCAAATCGACTGTGCTCTGCCACTAAGTTTACTAATTAAGTAATATAATTTTTCAGCGTCCGATAACGATGGGTTATTGTGTATATTGTTTTGAAAACTACTGAAGAAGAAGGGCCACGTCTTAATATCACCATTGAATACCGGAATATCTATTGGCGGCAACCTAATTGAGTCACGTGGACGTACCTGCATTTCCGGCTTTGCTTCGTTTTGAGATTGTAGGAGTTTCTCCGTTCTTTTCACGCGCCACACCATATCTTCGAAAGCTAGCAGCGGTTGGTAGTTCACTATGTATTTCGGGTCGATTTGTAATTCCAAATGATTAATTTGGTCTAATATTCTTTCGTAATCCGTCCGCAAAGAATCTACCGTTTCAATTTCATTCATAAAAGTTTCCCGCACTGCTTCTATATTGATGTTCTTTATGTGATCACTAATACTTTGTATACGTGAAAAAAGTATGTCCCACTTGGCATAAAGCGTTTTAATTTTAATTTCATTTCCACTAACCGCCATTTTAAATTATTGTAATAAAGTTATATTAATCACAATTAATCTCACAACG
The DNA here is from genome assembly GCA_907164705.1 of Parnassius apollo. Taxonomy (NCBI): domain Eukaryota; kingdom Metazoa; phylum Arthropoda; class Insecta; order Lepidoptera; family Papilionidae; genus Parnassius; species Parnassius apollo. The sequence goes on along the minus strand of CAJQZP010001486.1, from coordinate 7,634,263 downwards.
CACAAATAATGAAGGATGGACACTCGTATGCCGTACTACGTAATTAAATCGAACACCTGTTACAGCGAGTCGAGGTGACGCGTGTCGCTCGCTAAACTCAATATATTTTTATCAAAATTGTCGGGTACGCGTACAAAACGATTGCTATTACACTGTTTCAATTATTTAAGCGACTAATAAGCTTTAAATTTAAACCAATTACAAACACTATTTAAATGGATAATTCTGTTTGCGAGTACCTAACCAAAATTTTAATTTAAGCGAACACTATTTAAGACTACTCCATAAACTAGAGTGCATTATCTAAATAATTAATTGAATAATTCGACCAGAAAATGGTTGAACGACTACTAAACACCAGTCCAAATCCTGCCGAAGTGACCATAAAATGGTGGAGCGTCGAGCCTAAGGTCGCCGAAGTCGAATTCTCCGGTCGAACCTTAAACCTATTACGCGAGATATTATTCTAAGTCGACTGTATCTACAAAATGTTTCTACACTTATATAAACGGCGACTATAGCATGCGGTACAATGCACTCGCTCTTCCCTAAAACGAACTATTATTTGCCAAATCGATGAAAGGAATCCTGCTTGATTAGGAGAAAACAAAATTGGAGCGGGTTAAAACACAATTATATCAAGCAGGCAATACAGGCTATAATATTAGGAATATTGACTCACCGGGGTGTCTCTTCTCTGCTGTTGGGCACTATAGCTGCGACTTCTGGAACTTCTTCTGGACAGACACTCTGGAGAGAGGCGGTGCGCGACTATATCTCACACGAGGTGAGGCGGGTTTCCTGGAGCTCGACTGCTTCCAGGCTAAAGCGGTTCTACTAGCGGTGTGGTTCCAACAACGAGCGCGGCGGGAAGAGACTGCGCGTCGGTCGCGCGTGCCTTTTATATCTTCGGTTGCGATGATTACGTGATATTCTAGAATCATCTTCTTTCCCCTCCCACCCCACCACCCAAATGTGTCGATAGGAGGGTATGAATGATATCGTTTTGGAAAGGGATAACCGATTTGGCAGCCTACCGTCAAAATAAATAAATACGAATGGTTTTCCGCGCAACCAGCCCCTTCTTGTAGCGGAAGTGGTAGCAACGGCGACATAAGGTATTCGACTGAGTGTTTGTTTGTGTGTGTGTGTGGGTGTGTGTGTGTGTGTGTGTGTGTGTGTGTGTGTGTGTGTGTGTGTGTGTGTGTGTGTGGTGTGCGTGTATGTGTTTGCGCACGCGGGTGTGAACGTGTGCTTGCGCACGTGGGTGGGTGTGTGAGTTTGTGTGTGCGCGTGCGTGTAGGTGTATGTGCGTTCATGTGTGTTCGTCTGAATACATGTGCGTGCGCGAGTATGTTAGTGTATGTGTGAGTGTGTGCACTGTTATGTTTTTGAATACGTGTGTGTGTGATAGTGTGCGCTTGTGTGTGTATGTGTGTGTGTGTGTGTGTGTGTGTGTGTGTGTGCGTGTGTGTGTGGATGTGTGTGTCTGTATGTGTGTGTGTGTGTGTGTGTGTGTGTGTGTGTGTGTGTGTGTGTGTGTACGTGTGTGCCTGTGTGCTTGTATGCACTGTTGTGTGTGTGTGTGTGTGCGTGTGTGTGCGGCAGTGTGCGTATGTGACTGCGTTTGTGCGTGTGCGCATGTGTGCATGTTTGCGCGCGCGTGTGTTTACCATAAACCAGTTAAATGTTTTCTACATCTTCATAATCAAGATTTTTAAGGACGCGTTTACAAAATTGATAGGTATAGAATCTAACTATTACATGAGATATTATGATGAGACCTTACCTCCGGTCTTGATGGGGTGACCTCAAAATGTATTTCGGGATTACTACTGGAACTCCTGGACTAGAAGAACTGGGTTTGTCGAGTTTGGGCTCGTTTTGTTAGTTATGATGAGTCCTTACCTCCGTTCTTGTTGAAGTAACCTGAAGGTGTACTTCGGTAAGTAATACTGTAACACCTGGACTAGTAGAACTAGGTATGCCGAGTTTGGGTTTGTTTTGTTAGTGATGATGAAACCGTCACAAAACAAAAGTTCTTTTCACTTTGTCTCTAGTACCAATAAGTAGCCAAGCTGATATTCGGAAAAATGAATAACCTCGTAGTAACATCTTTATGGCCAGTATCGATATCCACTTACTAGCCACACTGTTTTTCGCTGTAACCAACCGTCCTTTATGTGAAACTCACTTGCTCTCTCGCGGTACCCACTTTACTGCACTCCAATGCACCCACCACCACCTCTGCCACCTACGCCTCCACATCTACCACCGCATACCTCCTCTCTAAGCCTTCGTTCTCCATCGCCGCTACCTCGGCCTCCACCATAAACTCTACTCCCTCTGCCTCAACAATAAACTCCACTCCCTCCGCAGCCACCACCACGGCTCGTCACTATTCTTTCCGCCTCCGACACAATCTAAGGTTGACCCACTTCTGACCCCACTCTCCCCGTTTCCACTATCTCCGACTTCACCACAAATTCCTCTCCTCTGCCTTCTCCACAAACTACGCTGCATTCATCTCCGCCTCCACCACGTCTCCATTCTCCGTCTCCGTTTTCTGCGCATACACACACATACACATACACGCAAACATGCACTCAGATGAACACACACGCACGCACACACACCCGCACGCACGCCCACGCACGCGCATACACACACGCGCGTTTGCGCGCACTCACATAAACACGCTCACACACGCACACCTACACACACACACACACACACACACATACAAACACACACACACACACACACACACATACACACACCGAGCACACATACATACACGCACGCGCACACATACATACACGCGCCCGCCCACATACATATACGCGCGCGTGCTCGCACACATTAACACACGCGCGCGCGTTCGCACACACACACACACACACACACAAACACACACACACCCGCACATACACTCACATACACGCGCGCGCTCAAACGAACACACAGATATACACATACGCACAAGTACACACACACACACACACACACACACACACACAGCACACACACACACACACACACGGACACTCACATACACCCACACCCACACACAAAACGCGCACACACACTCGCACACATGCATCGGCACACACGAACACAACTACTCACACACGCGCGCACACATACGAACACAGACATACACCCACATGCATGCAAACGCATGCAACACTCACACACACACACACACACACACACACATACGCGCGCGCACGCACATGCGTTCAACGAACACACATGAACGCACATACACCCACACGCACGCGCAGACACAAACTCGCGCACACACGCATAAAAGCACGCACACACGCAAACACATGCGCACGCACTAAATGGCACCCCCCACCCTTACACACACACATACTCGAGTGATAAATTGATTTGTAATAAAGTACTATCTATCATCTTTTAATTGATCCATGAAAAATCAACAAAATAACACAAATTCACTCACACGATAACAAAAACTCGAACAAACGTTTTTCCACAATAATACCTGCCAAAGTTTGATTCACAAAATCAGCAGATAACGCATTTTCTTACCTTATTACTATAAGGAAGTAGCCTACTGGGTTCTCTGTCACACACAGAACGCGACGTTGCCGCTTCGTGTTCGCGTACCAATTCGTCAGTTATGGCTCCGGATCCACTTAGTCTAAGTAAATGTCGCATATAAATTATTTATACTCTGGATCTAAAAAATCATATTCAGTATGTTTTTTTCGACCGTTGACAGATCAACAAATGTTGGTCAAATCGCTGACGAGTATATTGAAAACCTGTTAGTGCAGATCCACCGACGTCACACGCGCATCAGGGATGGATCAAAGTATATCAGTTTGTGCGACGAGGAGCTGAGCAAACACGTCAAATAGGTGGATCAACAATTGTTCTAACTTCTCACTGGATCAACATTAACACGCATACGGCATACGGTGCGCACGGTTAGTGTTTCGTTAAAGCGTGGTAAGACTCCTGTTGTCGTGTGAAGCGTTGAACTTGTTGATTGAACGATATCGAGAACGTCTTGTGGAGCAGTCAGCGTGTTGCAGCTATCTCCTAATGGTAATGTCAGGTTACATTTTAAACCTCACACACCACACAATAACAAACATTTACTAGCCCCTGACGCCACCTCGTGGCAGATCCTACACTTCACGAAAAATGTAAGTGACCCTCCCCTTTGTTACCCGTCGAGCTGGATTAATCTCGGCCTGAGTTCAGTCAACTACAGTCAGGGTAACCTTGGGACAGTAACGTCTGTTAGGAGAGCGTTGTTTCTTGATTGGTTTGCAATCACTTCCGGCCGTGATACGTAATAATAATTCTTTGTATTGTTCGCGGGCTGTTTGTGTTGCTAACGGAACGGTGTATAGAACCACGTAATATAAAAATATTTTGTTTCTTTTCTTTTCTCTTTTCTTTGTAAGCTTATTTTATTAGTGGTAGGTAGACTTGACAGCCACGCGTCGAGTAGGGTTGTTATTTACAGTTGCCACATAAGCGTGGCAATTGCAATTTGTTGAATTATTGTATTATCGTTATAGTAATCGTGTTTGATTTAATTAACCGTAATTGTACTAATTAAATTAATTGCGTAGTATAATTTGTTTGATTTGATAAATTAAAGTATTTTGTATTTGTGTTAATTTGATTGTATTAATTAAATTAATTGTGTAGTGTAATTTGTTTTGATTTGATAAATAGTAATTTGTATTGAATTTAATTTAGTAATAATCCTATCTAGTAATGATGCCTTCGCACCGGTCACCGACGCTCCGCTTGCAAGCGGAACTGCGCTGAGCTGCGAATGCTCACGGCTTGATAGGGAGACCAGATCGAGTCCATAGTTTGGAGAAGCGGCTCGAGCAAGTCATGGCCCGAAGGGCCGTAGTGGAGGAGGCTTGCTCCGAGCTTATGGCCTCGGGAGCGGAACAGGGAGTCCTAGACTCCTGCTTCGCGGAATATGAGCAATTTTTTTCGCTCATGGAGGACCTGATCGAGGCGGGGGCCAAGCATACTAGTGACGCGCGTGAGGCTCGGCTGAGTGGCCTGCTCGAGTCCTCTCGGAAGCAGCCTACTCATCCGGAGCTGTTGGGACGACTTCCAACTCTGGACCTGCCAAGGTTCTCCGGAGTCCTCTCCGAATGGTTAACGTTTGTGGGACTTTTTGATAGCCTAGTGGACACCCGGAGGGACTTAACTTCAAGACAGAAGATGGCTTATCTCCTTGCCTCACTGGAGAGGGAGGCCCTAGGCGTCGTCGGCCATTTGAAATTGTCGGACGACGTCTACCAGACCGCTCGGGTTCTCCTTGCCAGAAGGTACGCCAACGTACGGCGAATTGCAGACGAGCACGTCAAACAACAAGCGAAAGAGAGAAAGACTGTAAAAGTTGAATTCTTTGAGGCGGCTGGATTTACCGGTGGACGAATGGTCCTTTTTGTTGCTCCACCTTGTGCTGTCCCGCCTGCCTCTCGATCTTTGGCTCCATTTTGAAGAAGAAGAAGAAGAGGAAGAGTTTTGAAGCGGAAGAAGAAGAGGAATATAGGAGACGCCGACCCCGCCGTACCTCGGCGGGGTCGGCGTCTCCTATATTCCTCCCTTCAGGGATCTGCTGCGGTTCGTGGAGGAGCAGTGCCGGCAGATCGAAAACGCAGCGGGCACCGTCGAAGACCTACGTGGTAGTAGTAGTAGTAGATAGTGGACTGCCAACCGAACCGTGCCCAGGGAGAAGCGGAACCCCCCGGGCAAGTCGTCGTCAACCCCCCTCAGTCCGAGCGGTGCTACTGCGGAAGGGCGTCGCCCATTCTTATAGTGGCCTAGTGGCCAGGGAGGCGCTCCCCTGCTCTTATTGTAGAGCATCCGAACACCGGGTGACGTCGTGCCCTAAATTATTAGGCAAGCCGGTCCCAGCGAGACGAACCATCGCCAGGGAGCGCCGCTGGTGCTACTCATGTTTGGAAAGGCATCTGCAACGAGACTGCCCGCACCAGCGGCCGTGTCCGCGCTGCCAGGGCAATCAACCACGCCGTTTTGTGCCTGGGTGCGAACGGTGCTTCCTCTCGGGGCTCTGCCGGGCTCGCATCCCCCACGGGCGGGGACGCTCACCTTGGGGTGAGTCTCGCTCCCTGCCGGCAACCTTGCCCCTGGTTTTGTAGGGGATCCCTCCCACGACCGGTCGGGAGGGTCGTTCCCCCAGGGGCGGGGGAACACAACTACAACAACAAATACAACCCCCCCCCCTTTGGTCGGTACCGGTACTACAGGGTTCCTGCGACCTCGAATCTGTCCCGGGCCTCAAGGTCGAGGTTCCCAGAAGCTGCCCAGGTCGGTCCGTTCGGCGATTTCCACCCACGGGTCAGTGAGATGCCGCCGGAATGCCGCTTTCCGGACCCCCGGCTGGAGTGCCTGTCCGCTGGAGGCAGCTCCAGCTAGGAAGCTGCCACCCTAGCTCCCACCACGGCCGCCTTCGCTGATCCTTTGAGCCGTCCACAGTCCACTTGTCAAACTGTTCTATTGCCGACGGCCTCAGTGAAGGTGTACAACGCTGTGTGGCCTCCACTCGGTTGGTGGGAAGACTGGGGCTCCCCTGGAGCTCTGAATCATGTCTAATAGAAGGTATCGGAGGTGCCGAGCTTCCTGCTCCTAGGGGACAAACAAAGCTGGTGTTTGGTCCTGCAAGCGAACACCTCCACATCTTAGTTAAGGTAAGTGTCCTCGATGACATTGTAGGTTTTCTCCCTAACGTCCGTATAAATGACAGCGCGGTTCGTTGTTCGTCGGGCTTGAGACCGGCAGACCCTCAATGGTCCCAACCTGGGCCTATAGATTTGTTGCTAGGGGCCGACGTGCTGGGGTTCATCCTGTTAGGCGAGATACGAGCCCTACAGGCCGATGGCTTGTCAGCCACGTCCACTGTATTTGGGCACAGCTTCTTTGGACCGGTTCTGTGGTCTCCATCGCCTCAGACGTCCGACCCGCTCTCTGTAGTGGGCGTGTCCCTTTCGTACGTCGTCCAGCGCTTCTGGGAAATAGAGGAGCCACCATACGCGCCTCGAGTCAACCCTCTGGACCATGAGTGCGAGTTGTTCTACCAGAACAATACCGGTCGCTTTGTCACCCGCTTACCCTTTCTTGACTCATGGTCCCCTTTGGGCCAATCTCGTATCCTGGACGAAAAGAGATTGCTTTCTATGGAGCGCCGTATGCGGCGCGACCCAGCCTTTCGCGACAAGTATGTCGATTTCATGCGCAAGTATCAAGAGCTGGGTCACATGTCACTGTCTCACTTCGACTGGCGGTCACAGGAGCACTACTTTCTCCCCCACCATGCGGTCTTGGGGACCCCTGGGAGTAAGATTCGGGTAGTTTTTGACGGCTCCGCCCCCTCGTCAAATGATGTGTCCCTGAACCAGTATCTCCACTCTGGTCCTAAATTAATCAAGGACATATCCGACATTTTGACCCACTTCCGTCGGCACCAAGATGTTTTTGTAGCCAACATTCAGATGATGTTTCGACAATATGTATATGTCCATCGTGATGACCGTCGATATCAGCTGATATTGTGGCGCGAGAAGCCCAGCGATCCGATCCAAGTGTTTGAGTTGAAAACCATCACATATGGACTCCGGTCCAGCCCGTATATCGCCATGCAAACCCTCCTCGAACTTGCTGAGAGAGAGCGTCTAAGATACGCTCGGGGGGGCTTATATCTTGGAGACTTTGGTCTACATGGATGATATTTGCACGGGCGCCTCCACCTTCGAGGAGGCTCTTGTACTGCGAGACGAATTGATTGCCATCCTGAAGTCAGGAGGCTATGAGCTGCGCAAATAGTTGTCGAACTCCCCTCATATTTTGAAGGACCTCACAGGAGAGGATCAACAAGACCCTCATCTATTCGAGCACTCTGACAATCCTAATTTGTTGACTGTGCTGGGCATTCAATACCAGCCTGTTCAGGATACCTTCACGTATCGAGTCAAACTCGATCCCCCTCCTAAACCATGGACCAAGCGCTCTGTGTTGTCGACTGCAACCCGCACCTTCGATCCTAATGGATGGATCATTCCGGTGATTTTTTTGGCTAAATGCTTCCTTCAAAAACTCTGGATATCCGGGTTGGGCTGGGACGACCCTATAAGCGGTGCTCTCCTGCGAGAGTTGCTTTCCATTGTGTCCTCCCTTCCGGACATCCACCGGGTCTCCATGCCAAGGTGCTTTCTACCTCCAGGGAAATGCAGGGCTACCTTGCATGGATTTTGTGACGCCTCTGAGAAAGGCTATGCTGCGGTCATGTATTTGCGGACTGTGAGCTCTCCTGGCCATACTTCCGTCCATCTCGTACTTGCTAAAAGCAAGGTTGCTCCCATTAGGTTCCGCTTAACTATCCCTAAATTGGCACTGTCCGGAGCCGCTCTTCTCACGCGACTCCTCAACTGCGTTCACTCTTCTTTGAAGTCTGTAATGGACATTACGGACGTCTACGCTTGGTCGGACAGTGAGATAGTACTTTGTTGGCTCCGAGCTGCACCTCACAATCTTGAGGTCTTTGTGTCTAACCGCATGTCTCAAATCCAGAATTCTGGCACGCCTCTAACCTGGATACATGTCCCAGGGGAGTTGAATCCCGCAGACTGCGCTTCTCGCGGCTCTGAAGCCCCCTCTTTGGTTTACCACCCGCTGTAGTGGGGGCCCAGTTGGTTGACTGAGTCTCAGTCGTTCTGGCCCCAGAATAAATACTCTGAACCGATTGAATTGCCTGGTCTACGAGCCCGAGTAGGAGTGGGCAGGGATAAGCCCACTCGGGATTTCTCCCTGCTAGAACGGTACAGCTCTCTCGATAAGCTCTTGGGAGTGACTGCTTGGTTGCGTCGATTTGTCCGCAATTCGAGAGATCCATCCAACCGAATATCTGATTCCGCCTTGTCCCCTAGCGAGCGGCGCGAAGCCTTGATGCATTGGACCCGTATGGTCCAAGCGGAGCATTTTGAACTCGTGATTGATACCTTGAAGCGGGGCTCCCTTGTCAAGAACGCCTGAACCTCTTCCTGGATGACGCGGGGATGCTGAGCGTTGGCGGACGTTTGAAAAATTCTCAACTGCCGTACGGGGCTCGACACCCGTTACTGCTCCCCAAGGACGGCGCCTTTGTTCAGTTGCTAGTAACTCATCACCATGTTCAGAATGCCCACACTGGGTGCAACGCTCTTTCGGCTATTTTGCAGCGGGAGTTTTGGATTTTGGCTGGCCGACGCACCATTCGCAGCGTCGTCTTTAAGTGCATATCCTGTTATAAATTGAAGGCCACCATATCACAGCCGATGATGGGTGACTTACCACCCGACCACGTCAGGGCCATCCGACCATTTGCTGGAGTCTGAACCGACTTTGCTGGCCCCTTCCTCGTCAAGTCCTCCAACCTTCGTAATGCGCATTCGCATAAGGCTTATCTTTGCGTTTTCGTGTGGCTCTCCACTAAGGCCGTTCACTTAGAACTTGTAAGTGCCTTTGCACTGAAGCCTTTGTGGCCAAGCTGGGCCGCTTCGTATCGCGTCGCGGTTTACCGGGCCTGATCCGGTTGGATTGCGGAACGAATTGTAAAGGCACAGATAGATATTTGAAAAAGCAAAAACGCATCTCCGTAGCGTTATTGGCGAAACTATTTTGACATTTGAGAAGCTTGCCACTGTATTCTATAAAATTGAGGCGGTCCTCAACTCTCGGCCCCTCTGTCCCCTCTCGTCCGATCCGAATGATTTGGAGGTTCTAACCCCTGGCCACTTCCTGATTGGCCAGCCGCTTAACGCCCTGCCCGAGTACCCCTTCAGGGAAATAAGCTCTTCGCGGTTGAGCAGATTTGACCTGCTGCAACAAATGACTCAGAGTTTTTGGCACCGATGGTCTCTGGAGTACCTACATCTTTTGCAGCAGCGCGTTAAGTGGTCTGACAAGACGGATCCCCCTCGGGTTGGAGACCTCGTGTTAGTTAAAGAACCTAACGCCTTGCCTTTGTATTGACGCCGTGGGCGCATTGTTAAGTTGTCGTATGGACCGGATGGGGTGCCTAGGGTGGCCGAGGTTTTGGTTGGAGATTCGGTTTTGCAACGTGCCGTCGCGACCCTATCCCGTTTGCCAATTTATTCGCGGACATAGGTCCTCATGTCCGGGACGGGGGTTTGTTTAGGCATAATTTTAACGCTTTGCAACCTGCGTCGGCGCGCGTTTTCGAGCGGGAAACTGGCCTGACGGCGATTTTCATAAAATTTAGTGTCCAGGGAGTTTCGGGGGCAACAAATCGATCAAGCTAGGATTTATTTTTAAAAAATGTCTTTTTGTCCGTGTTTTCAGGCAATGAAAAACTTCTACAATATAAGAAGGTAAATTTTGACACTTTGTTAATGATCGTAATAGCTCAAGTGGATATCGAGCAGTCGTGAAATCGTAATGCCTTGGGTCGCGTCCCGTCTTGGGTCCGACTTTTTTTCCTTTTTTTTCTAGTTCCCTTCTTTTTTTCAGTATTTTAAAAATACGAAAATTGTAATTAAACTTATTGCACTCATGATGTTCAGTTTTTTCTATTATGTCAATAAGATCAAAAAATATTATTCATGTAATTTGTATCTAAATGTAATTTAGGTCATCCGGGTACTATCATATATATGTTACAAATAGTTTGCTATCACTCGACGCCATATTATGGCGTTTGAAAGATGCGCATATTATTTGAGACGCCAGAATATGGCGTTTGGATAGCCGAGGGGCTAGCTTACTTGTACTACCAAAAGTACGAACAAACTAAGCAAGAAAAGAAGCATCAACTTTGAAGGAACACAGATTTATAATAATGTTACGAGCTTAGTGTTCGTGACAATTAAAAATTGCCGATAGAATTACCTAAATTAACACTTTAATTTTCTTTACACCAATTAAAACTTAAAACACTAATAATTAATCACACTGATTCACTTTATTTCGCTCCGAAGCTTCGCTAGTCTCGCCAAACTCAATACTTCCTCGATCGCACCTTGCAGCGCCTATAAATACGCATTACATCAAAACATCCAGAACATTCGCGCACTAGTCGACAAGGCGTCAAAACTACGAGTGTCGGCTTCTAGAAGCTTATTTTTCCGTTTCGACACCAGATGGCGCTGTCGGTTGAAAGATTAGTGATGTCATTTTCTGGAAAGCTCCACCCGCTCTCGTCCCTGACACTACATGACGTCAACTTGGCGCGCAACAATAAATTGCCTTGTAATATAAAAAATGTAGGCCCATTTAGTAGTTTTAAGTCTCAGCCGTTTAAATGTATAATTGAACATTTTTCACCATTAAATTGAGTCTATGACGCTATTGACATTCAAAATACAAAATTTGTCATCTTTGTAGATTTTAAGTACTTTTACTGATAATCTTAGCTAGTCCATATGGCAAGTATGCAGACATTTTTATTCTCCATTATTATCTCTCCAGAGATAAGATTTTTCCTTTTTTTTTACGTTTTGTAACACATTGATACTTGTATTTATTTTTCCCTATTCCGACTGGTAAGAAATCTCAACTACAATCAAAATAACTATAATGAGTTAATTATCTGGTATAATAATAATCTGCGAACTTTATACTAATTGAAATATACTGTACGAAAGTAAATACTTCCAACGATAACGGGCAAAATAGTAGCACAACGGTAATCGACGTATATTACGATAATATCGAAACGAGACGGAGCGCGCGAAATGAAGTGCAACCTCGAGAACCAATAAATAAATAATAGTAATGATTTAAAAAGTAAAAATTATAGTATAGTTTACGCAAATATTGATGATTATGTTGGTATAAATTTTACGTCAAAATGATGTAGAACTTCAGAGATATTAGGGCTTGTATTGAAGCTTTTTCGGGCGTTAATTGAATTATGTCGATTTTTTTCCTCAAGTGAAAGGCATAATATGACAAAATATATTTTATCTTTATGCACGTGTATAGGATATTTGTGAGATAAAAATATTTTTTGATGATCGATATTAAATAGAATCTTCAAATTAGAGCTGCCAAATCATGTTTCCCAGAGTTTTGGCCTAAACATGCAACGGGAGAATTATTATTACTAAATAAATAAATAAGTCATCTAAATTTTGCTCTGAACTTATTTTAGCAAAGAAAACGAACTATTTTTACCAAGTAATTATTATTTAAAGCAAGGAACGAAAAACATATAACTTCAACGAGGAATCCTTGTAAAGTCGCGTTTTTTTTGTAATACTCCTCGTAATGAATTTTAAAGAAAAAAAAATTGGAAAAATTTGAATATAAGGCGCCCAAATAATTAGGATAATTGCCAAAAATACACAATTAAAAAGTGATATGGTTAAGTTACACGCTGGTTACACCAGTGTGATAAAAAAAAAGCAATCGGCTAGAGAGAACGGTTAATGAGTTTGACCAATGCAACAAGGAATATCTCTCAAGTATATTGCTGCATTGAAGTTACAGTTAAATGAGGCTAATGAGCAAATAGAATAATTTAAAACATACACAGATAACCTAAAAGCCTTCCAGACTCAAAGCCTTTTCTCTGAGCTTGTGAAATGTAATATCTCTAAAATATTACAGAAATCTGCAACAACAAATTTGACAGGTGACGACTGTTCTACTTTAGGAAAAACAGTAAGGGTTAATTGCAGTAAAACCAAATTGAAAAAATATACAAAAGTTAATAAATACATGATGAAAATACAAAAATTAGTAAAAAAATAACATCAATACCAAAAATATGTATTTGTATGTAAAGAAAAGCAAGTATTGATATATGAACTTAACCTCTCTAACGGCAAGCGTCCAAATTTGACCGCTTCGATATTCCGTCAATATTCAAGAGGTCAAATTTGACCACACCCACCCACAGCACTTTAACCCATATATACTTATGTTTAGAGACTACTTTTCTAAGAAGAAGTTTGACATTATAGGACCAATATGAAATTTTCTATCCTTTAGTAGAATAAAAAGTCAGTTAGGCTATGGATATTTATTTATAATCTACGTTAATTTCGTACGCCATTTTTATGTGAACGTTACTGTGTTGATTTTTGGATTTTCTAGTGTTTTAGTATAGTGTTTTATTATGAAATTGTAATGAAAGTTTTTGTGTGAATATAATTTATCTTTTCACGTAAATAAATTCGAGTAGTAAATATAGAAATAATTGTTTAAATTTTTAAATTTTCACGCTGCCGACATCCGCTTAGTGTATATTTTTTGTTATCAAAATACAATAAAATCTTTTGTAATAAGTAAAACCTGACTTTTGCTTAGACCACAGGATAGAAAATTTTGTATAGAGTTTATAATGTCAAACTTATTCATGGAAAAGTCGTCTCTAAATATAAGTTTTAATAGTTTAAAGTGCTGGTTTAAAGTGCTGTAGTTGGGTGCGCCGTAAAACATATTTGGTTAATTTGCTTCTAGCAAAAATTCGTAAAGACCGTAATGTTGCACTTGCAGTGGCTTCCTCTGGGATCGCTGCAACATTTCTGAGCGGTGGACGGACGGTACATTCGGTTTTTAAATTACCCCTTAATCTGGCAAGCGAAGAAACCCCAACATGCAACATCAGTAAGAACAGTGCCCGCGGCGCCCTGTTGCAACAGTGTAAGCTGATCGTGTGGGACGAGTGCACTATGTCACACAAACGCGCCATTGAGGCACTTGATCGCTGTCTACAAGACATTCAAAGCAATCAAAAGTTGATGGGTGGTATGGTAGTGTTATTGGCAGGGGATTTTAGACAGACTTTACCTGTTATAGAGAGAGGCACTGCATCAGATGAAATTATCGCATGTCTAAAAGCCTCATATCTGTGGTCTAAATTTGAAAAGCTTTTTCTTACCACTAACATGCGAGTTCAGTTATTCAGCGATGTCGAATCAGGAGCATATGCTCAAAAACTGCTAGATATTGGTAAAAGCCACCTAGACACCGACCAAGAAGGTAGGGCTAAGGTATGCTGTGGAGTCAGAAGACGAATTTATTGAACAAGTTTTTCCGAATCTGCAACAATATATTCTTGACGAAAACTGGTTGTGTGGAAAAACCATACTGGCACCGAAAAATTAGACTGTTGCGAAAATAAATAAAAAAATCTTGGCCGAAATAAACAGCGAAACATCAGTCTATAATTCCATTGACACAGTTATGTCATCGGGTGACACTACAAGTTATCCCGTAGAGTTCACTCTTTGGAGTAGTTCGGGGTGCCATGACACAAGTTGGAATTAAAGCTAGGTGTACCCGTTTTGTTATTGCGTAACCTGGACGCACCAAGATTAGCAACTGTACTCAGTTGCGAGTTACCGAACTAGGAAGGCACACTGTGAAGGCCACAATTTTAACTGGAGAAGCCAAGGGAGACAATGTCTTATACCGCACATCCAAATCATACCCAACAACTTGCCATTCAATTTCAAACGCCCGCAGTTCCCATCAAAAGTTAAATTTTCAATGGCGATCAACAAATCGCAGAGTCAATCCTTAAGCCATACATTTGGGCACGCCATGTTTTCTCACGGTCAGTTCTATGTGCCTTGCTCACGTATTTCCAAAGCGAAAAATCTGCATATTTATGCTGAAGGAAAAAATCGTTAAGTATAGATTATAGGAGCATATTGCAGTAGCTACCTATAGGCCTTTTATATTAGACAATATTGTTACGTTATTATAGAGCGACTGTAACATCTCAATATTGTCAGGCTGTTATATTTTTCAAAAGCGATCCAAAATTATTTATGTGATGATTTCAATGTCATAATGTTAGTTCTTTTCTACGCCACGCTAATATATGCTTTCCAAATTGAAGAAATGAACTCATTAATAAAAAGGAGAATAGAACTTTTTAAAATTGTAACAGTACTTATGACCATACCATACTAGTTATCTTTTTGCATCGATTTCATTTTTCTCTTCGATTCTATTAAAAGTTAATAAAACGTATAACAATATTGAAATAAGTATATAAAATAATAAATATGATAAGTATTTCCTTCAAAAGAGTTTAATATAAGCGATTTATTTTACACTATCAAACCCGCTGTGATTCTCATTGTGAAAACATTACCATTCTCAGTACACCTCAGTGCATTCGCGCTTAATCCGATGGCCATGCAAATGAGAAAATATTTTCACAGTTATTCGAGTTACTGAACTGTGTTCAAAAGATAATAGTTCAATTATACAAAAAAATTGTTGTTACATAAACAACTTTCATTCATCATTAACATCACCCCATTATAACCCGTCTATACATGCAGATATTATTCAAATTGGAAATGGTACAATTGATACAAGCAAAAAAACGTTTTACTGGTATCGGGTTGTAATATTGGATTATCAACGAGAGACGTTTTGCTAATAGCATGTGTTTAGGGACTATAGTAACTCAGCTCAATGATTTCTTATATTTACGCGAACACTACACATTGATTAAAACTACTTTTACGGATTTTATCGCGTTTATTTTACCATTATTTTTAATTACCGACGTTTCGGGCGCTTTCCAGCACCCATGGTCACGGGGACTGAGATGACTGACGTCCCGATGTCATTGTTAAACCCGGAGTACCTTCAGCTTTTTTTAATTATTATTTATGGTCCGATCTATGCGAAATGAACTGACTATGTCCTGAGGTCTTGCAGTGGTATGCTTGGGTTTAGTTTTAATTTTATTGATTATAGGATCCCAAGCAGGTGGTAGTCCCCAGCCTCCTTCTCTATTGAAATTAGGATGTTTTTTAATTTACTCATCGTATCATCCTTGGTAGGAATCGGTGTTCCTTCGCGAGGATTTGTGGTCTATCAAATCTGATGTAATGGTTGGGGCCGTCTAGGATATGATCGCAAACTTCCGGGAAGTCTGCAGTTAGCGTCGTATGCTATTTACCGAGGTTAGATACTTATTTCATTAGGCTTATCATATTTATACCTATTTCTTTACCCCA
Organism: Parnassius apollo; assembly: GCA_907164705.1. NCBI lineage: Eukaryota > Metazoa > Arthropoda > Insecta > Lepidoptera > Papilionidae > Parnassius > Parnassius apollo. Next base: position 7,618,241 of record CAJQZP010001486.1, on the reverse strand, counting down.
ACCAAATCGATTCTTATTTTTATTACTGTTATTTCCCATTTTATTTTACGTCGTCCTGTTGCGTAATGTGTATTCTGATCGTAAGCGACACAGCTTTCCCGTTTCCCGAAAGCCGAAGCAAGACTGATCGGGCAGCAGGATATACAGTACGTTTTTTATACGTGGTGGGGTTACGCTGCAGCTATATTATGGTTGTAGCACGAAAATATCGGCTCGACCGGGGAAGGACCACACTCTCACAGAATACCAGCGTAAAATATCAGCTTAATACTGCTGTGTTTCGTATGGTGAGTGTAGAGATCCGAGGACCGTTTTTACTGGAAACGAGGCATTCTTAGTCTTCACGGGTTACAACGCATCTGCGTTTTTATTTATTATCGAGAATTAATGCAAATGTGTATGGGCCACAGCATCCACTTACTATCAAGTGGACTGTGTGCTCGTTTGTCAACCTTATTCTATAAAAAAACTTGGGTTTTTTCTTGAACTGTGCTTTTTGTAGAACCTTATCCATCTTATTACAAGAAGTTGTTATTAATAGTCCCAAGTTTAAGGAAGAGTCTATAACAAAGAAAAAGTGCCTTAGCCTCGGAGCCAGTCTTCGTGAAATTTGATATTTACTGTCATATTACATTACTAGTTCTAATATTTTCCACGTGGCTTCTACTGTAAAAGACTCCTTTGATCCTGAGACTAATCTTGAACTACTTTTAGTATTAAGGCGGAATAAGTTTAGAGCGCTTTTAAACGAATTTACAATATTGTTCGATTCATTTATTCTTCAGTGAAATCAAAATTAAAAGAACCTCTCTAAATTAAAGTAGAAATATGTCTGATTCCGGCTTTTTGTTTTGTGACGATGCTGCAAGCACACTTCGTGATGAGCGAGGACATTTAGGAGAACATATAGGATTTTATTAGGATTGTTAGGTACATCGATGTGTGTGAACCACAGAAATCAATTTCTGTGGTGTGAACACACTTACGATACTGTAACACACTTACGATATTGTAAATACAGAGTTCTGTAATCTTCTACAACCCACCTTGATAAAATTTACCGTACTTATTTGTGCTACAATATTTTTATAGCGTACTCATTTTTATAGTAAGCAAAGGGTTAAAATAGAACAAAAAACAAAAGAAAGTTTTAAATTTTTGTCTACCCTTAAAAGGAAATTATGCACGTATAAATGACAAACAATGAATTGAATTAACGGAGCGACATATTCATATTGTGAATAAGCTCATTAATAAAGAATTTAAAAAAAAAGATAAACAGATTTGAGATAAAAAATATAGAAGCAGTGAAATGTCGTAACCTTGAATGATTATCTATACATAAAATAAAATTGGAAATGTCTGTTTTTAATGTTAAAATAACAGCGTTTTACTAAATGTTCAAGTTTCAAGAGGCCGATAGTTAAGGTAATTTCTTTTTACAGCGAAAATAATGGTGATTTAAAAAAATAAAAAAACATAAGCCCTGCTTTATAGTTAGCTCAGTCAGTATGCAAAGTTTCATGATCTAATTTAAAGTATTTTTTGAAAACCAGCGGTTTATTTTTCAGTTTGAAGGTAACTTTGGATTTTTTTCTATCGAGAAATTGTTACAGAATCGTGTTTTCACGATTTTAGTCTAGGAGGCTTGTTAGGATTAATCTTGAACCTATTACACTGTTTTAAGATGTCGGACATGCGTTTTGAATTAATTACGATAAAAACAAATTTCACAAAAAATTTTGTAATAACGAAACGCAAATATGTCAATCTGTTCTCGTATTATGAAGTAGATGTCCGGTACTTGATTTTTTAATTTTGTTTTCAATTTCGGAGGATTGTCAGAGTTAAGCTCAAACCATTTAAACGGTTTTTGGATTTCGGAAATGCCTTTTGAATTAATTACGATAAAAATAAATTTCACTAAAAATTGCAATTACGAAACGAAAATATGTCAGTTTGTTTTTTTAAACACAGATACACTCATAAAAAAGTTAATCACTTGGACCCAGATAATCCATTTGTCGCAGTGGAGAGCAGTGAAGAGGTTTTTCAGAAAAGAAAATTATAACAATTCACATTACATTATTTCATTTACCACTATTATAGCAGAGTTTAAAGCAACCATACTTTATAGATAAGATTGGTCGAATCGGTTCTAAAACCGAATTAGCACACCCCGACTCAACGTAGACTACGTTGCCAGCCCTCAGGAGAGCAGCCCCCGCCCGCTGCTCGCCTCCGCAGCGGCTACGGCTCACTTAGGTGCCTGCGATTTCCTACGCAAGGGCACATGCACTTGCAGCAGTGCCGAAGCCGTTGTAGAAGTAACTTTGCGCCAATATTCCTGTATAAAAAAGTTAGGTTGTAATTTTATAAAAAAAAATATTACTCATAAACTATACATTTCGGCAACGGCGGAAGGGTAGGGGGCTTTCCATGAACCCCCTCCCCCTCCCCCTCTCAAAACCATACGGCCGTTGCAAAAGTAACTTTTTGTCAATATTCCTGTATAAAAAGTGAGGTTATAATTTTACAATAAAATTATTACTCAAACTATACATTTCCGCAACGGGGGAAGGGGGGCTTCCCATGAACCCCTCCCCTCTTCCCTCCCCTCCCAACATCGTACGCGAGTATCGGACGTCTATAGTTTACCCAACATAGTAAGTACTTAACATTAATCCTCAACTTTACCATATTTTATTTCAAAATTAATGCTGCAATATTTTTGGCATAACGGAGGATCTTGCTAAGCCATTTGAGCTAGTATTTTTACCATTTCCCCTTAAGATGTTTATATATTATGAATGTGCTTGACACATCTGGTGCTCTACAAACACTAATTCCGAGAAATTAAAAATATCTCAATAGTTTCTACAGCAGGAAATTCGATTGAAATTTATTACTGTTTATTCAAATATTGTAGTATTATTACCGTTCTCAGTTACAACTGAAAAAGTCCGATATATATATATATATATATATATATATATATATATATATATATATATATATATATAAGTTATAGAAAATTATATTCTTACATTAATATTATCTTTTATGCAAATGTGTGTGCTCCAACTGCAAATTTACATTTGCAAATGGAGCACACATAGTGGTGTAGAACAATGTATGAAATAACTTTTTTCTTCACTGCAAAGTTAATAAATCCGACTTACCTTTTCGTTAAAATAATGTTCCGTGCTTATCAAACGTAATAATTCCCAGCATAGGTGTTATCTATATACATAATTAAGTTTTAACGAAACCCTTAAGTCCTGAGCTTTACTCGCACTTGTTCGATTTCCTTATTTCAGATGTAACAATTTTACTAAGAAAGTAATTTTATCTCTTATCTTTTACATGAATTTTATGATGTTATTTAGAATACCGAACTGCAATTAAATTATCTTTTAATTACCGTCATTTAACTTGATTGAGTGTTAAGTCATAGGACTTAATATTAAACAAAGTAAACACTTTTATTATGTCCGATGGTAGTATTCAATCACTCGATTACGATATTAAATATCCGAAGTAAAGCACGACCTTATAATCTTACATACGTGTGCATTGTTACACCGTTTACGTGTAATATTGGAACATGTTTCGTGCCCACGCATTGGCTCACGGCATTGTCGGATGGTTACAAAAATTTAGTTGCCGCTCGTCACTTGGAATTCGAATATTCGCAGATAACAAGTAGGGATTCTGAACGCGCAATTACCCGTTAATCCTTCGAACACATCTGTTTCTTTGGAAAAACAAACATAATGGAAGAAAATATTTCGCCTTGCGGCACAAAAGATTCAAATTCAGCCCATGTATAATAACAATTATGGTATTTAAGGACAGATAGTAGAATACCATGATTAAAGTTTATGGAAATACCTTTATACCAAAGCAAAAATACTTTTATACAATTTACATTAGGTAAAATTCTCTACTCCGCTGTAATATTACCTAACGAGCGAAAACACAGAGCGATAAATAAGGCGCGAAGGCAGCAGCGTGCGCGGGTTTGTTTATTGTTCTCTTTTAAAATGTGTGCAATAGAAGTTAATAAATACTATTATTTATTTTGGTGACATTAAGTTTTTTTTGCCCTAAGCTATAGTGAAATAATTAAAAAAAAATGAATTTCTGGACATACGAAACATTATTATCATTGGCACGACTAATAAGACGACGATTTGCTACCTGTCACTTTAGTCCAAATAAGTTGGTGATGCTGTCCCTTGTCCAATAAATGTGATAACTGTCAAACGTTATTTCTTAGATTTGGTGGAGTATAAGTCCGTTACACATTAAGATGTATCTCCCAAACTACAATATATAATAATAAAGACAGTTTACTGAACACACTTGTAATTTCCCATAGGACCACTTATGACCATTTTCTAAAAAACTTACTATATATTTTTTTTGGCTCCTTCCCCCCTGGATGTGATTGAGTATAGACGTGTATTTTGTTATTTAAATAGTTATTTATTTCAGCGATTGAAGTAAGTTAAAATTTTAAATAAGTGCCATAGTACCAGGAAAACATAATTTTATAAAGAATAATTTGCAACTGGAAGTGTATCTGCTACGACCGCTACGGGAAGCCACGCCCCACAGATGCTACAGCACCTACTATCTGCTCACGGCAAAGTTTTCATCCGTAAAAAATAAGGTGCTCCATCACATCGGATTGATGCGGAAAATGAACTAAACCAATTGCAGTCGCAATCTTCTTCGTGACTAAGCAATTTACTTTGATTTTTATATATTATTTTTAACATAATTTTATTACTCTCTAAATGTTTAAATCATTCGTATCCTTTTGTTTAGGTTGATTTAAAAACTTACCACATATTACCACAAACATTTATCATTGTTTTTCTTAATTGTATAATTTTTAATAATACATACTACTCTCACACACTTACACTACCTAACCTACATCCTAATTCATTAAATCTCTATATCACTAATACTGTAATTCAACAGACTTCAAAATACAAGCTTATAGTAAATAATCTATTGAATGTAACAACGATATGCGCCTTTGAATATTAACTTATTAATAGTTATACTTGATAACATCTCTAATGACATTGATTCAGCTTTTGTTTCCAATTCCATGATATACACTCCACAAAACCTAGTTAATCAAATTAATCAGACCAGAAATTCTTTGATAGTGTTTCACACTAATATACGCAGCGTAACTTGTAATTTTGATGCATTAGCCATATTAATGGAAAGAATTTGTATTCAATGGGATGTCCTTGTACTGACGGAATGCTGAATAAGCAAATTATCAGTTATACCTGAAATTGCTGGGTAAACGTCTTATTCTTCTGAGTATAGTAACCAAAACGACGGTGTCCTGATATATATAAAATCTGAAATAAAGCATAGTATACATAAACCTTTAATTTCTGATGCGAATGGTCTTATCGTAAATTATGAAAATAAATATGCCATTTTAGTATATCAATAAATTTTGTGATAGCCTAGATCTCTGTCTTGCATTTTTAGCTTTTGTAAGATCAGTTATCTTGATTGGAGATATCAATATAAATATCTCTCCTAATAATAATAACCTTAATAGCAGTGAATATTTGGATTTAATGGTGCTCCACGGATATGTAGCAGCTCATTTAATCCCCACTCGTAACGAAAGTTGTATTGACCATGTAATGTTGAGATCAGATAGATATTCTGCAACATATATACTCGATTCGTTTATTACTGATCATGCTCCGATAGTGTTTCACTTAGATTGCAAAATTATAAGGTATCCATCTAAAAGCAAAACTTTCAAAATTGATTATCCATCAGTATTAAAACAATTATCTTAGAGCTTTATATACAATATCAAAGATGCCAATGAAGCCGCTACCGCTTTAACTAAAACTATGCCATAACTGCTCATTCCAATAAAATAAAAATTCCTCACCGTAAACGTTGTATCAAGCCATGGCTAACTCCAGGATTGGTACAAGACACAGGGACAAATTGCACAAGAAAGCAAAGCACGATAAAAACAATGCAATATTACAAATTACGAGGGGTGATCCAAAAGTAATGATAATGAATATGAAACTCGTACTTACACGAGATATTGGAATTTTTGCAACAATTTGTTGAAAAAATTAAAACCGCATATGAGAAAGCCGAGTGCTGAAAAAATAAACGCAATCCAAAGGGTACTTGGAATACTATAAATAAGATCAATAACCTCAAACAATATTCACCCCTCCATGTGAATTACTAAATCTAACTGATGATCCTCATAAATCTGTCGATATTGTTAATAATTATTTTGCAGAAATTGGCCCATCTTATGCTAACTCAATATTAAAAACTCAGCAATACATTGACCACCCAAAAATTGTTAAAGATCGTGATGAATTTAACCGCTTGCATTAATCTATGGTATTGCTTGACACAGACTATGACGAGATGAAAGCTATTATCACAAACTTAAAAAAAATTATTCAGCCACGGGAATCGATAGCATACCTACCCTAGTCATAAAACGTGCCAAAACAGTCTGTTTCCCCCATAACATATTTGTGTAACCTTTGTTTAAAAACCTGGTGTTTTCCAGATATTTTCAAGAGGGCTCTAGTTCACCCTGTACATAAGAGTGGTGACAGAGACACTCGAAAATTACAGACCTATATCTGTACTAAGTGAGATAGCTAGAATTCTTGAAAAAGTTTTAAATCTCAGACTCACAAATTTTCTCAAACATAACAATATAATTTCTGATAATCAATTTGGCTTTGTGAAAGGTAAGTCTACTGAAGATGCAACTTTAATTCTAACTGAGACAATCGCAAAACATCTTGATAATAAGTTGAAAGTTATAGGTGTTTTTCTTGATTTGTCAAAGGCCTTCGACACGGACTCTATTCCCCTACTTCTGCATAAGATGGAATTGATCGGCGTACGAGGAATTGCTTTAGAAATATTTCGATCTTATCTATCTAATCGCACGCAGTTAGTTAAAATCGGTGATTACACTAGTTTACCTACTACTGTCTCGTTCGGTGTACCACAAGGTACATATTAGTGTACTAGGCCCAACTCTCTTTCTAGTTTACGTAAATACTTTACGCTCAATTACCTTGCCTAACTGCAAAATCATTTCGTACGCCGACGATACGGCTTTAATTGAATATGATAAGGACTGGAATGAAGCCCAACAAAATACAGAATATGCACTTGGTAGGGTCATGCGGTGGCTTAGTAGCAATCTATTGACATTAAATGTAAACAAGACTAAATATATTACTTTCACTCACCGTGCCAGTACCCAACTATCAGCGGAATTTTATAGCAAAGCACATACATGTGAAAAACATAGCTTCTGCAACTGCCCAAAACTTACTCGTTCCACTAACATAAGATACCTCGGACTTATCATTGACCACTGCCTATCTTGGTCAGAGCATATAAGCAATTTAACCTGCTGTATTAGAAAACTAATACCAAAATTCAGAAAATTGAAGAATTCTGCTGACTTTGAAACATTGATATGTGTTTACTATACTCTTGCTCAAAGTTTACTACAATACTGCATTGTAACATGGGGTGGAATTGGAAAAACAAATTTACTCCCCTTAGAACGTGCTCAAAGAGTGCAATCTTAAAGGTAATGCTAGGTAAATCACAAAGATTTAGCACCGAACTTATCTTTAAGGAGTGTCCTGTACTTACTATAAGACAGCTTTTTGTCATGTCTGTTATAGTACGTATACGTGTAATGTACGTTACGTAAGCACAAAAATAGAGTTTAAACCTAATTTTAAACATAACTAAAATAGTTTCTTATAGAACTGCTTTAGCACGTCGTCAATATTATGTCACTACCAATTATTTATATAATGTAGCAAATAAAGTAAACAATATTTACCCTTTGTCCCTTTATAAATGTAAAGATAAAATCCTAAATTGGTTGCTAAGCCTTAATTACCTGGAAAGAGAGAAGTTAATCAGTATTTAAGTTCTAACACACACACACGCATACACACACATTCACACAAAAACACACACTATTACATGCACACACACACTCACTGGTTTGTGTTAATTAGAAAGTTTTCTCTTCATTTTTTTTATTTAGTATTTAACTTAATATGGTTGTGTATTATTATATAGCGAAATAAGCTGTAATTTTTTACTGTATTTGTAATATACTACTCAGGGTGGAAGACGCTGACGGTTGTAACACAGTTTATACTAGTATGGCAGTTAACGCCAAATACTTTGAAATGTAATTTTGTAATTTAAAATAGATATAATACATAAGTGTAACCTGTCAATTGAGAGTCAAATAAATTATTATTATTATTATACGATCTGCATTAACGCTCCCTTTAGGGTTTTAAGATTCGGCATCGGCTGATCGCAAGGTGCCGCTCTTTTGTTTGAATTGCGACGTACTATCGCTGTCGTATTCAAAATTACGGCTTTTTGAATTTTGTTCCTCACCCTCACTGAAATGCCCAGCTTAGCTAAATTGTCAGTAATGGATTTAAGAACAACTACCGTGGTAGAGAGAATCAGCGGGACGATAAGGTACCTGCTGCTGTCGCCTTAACTGTCGGATTTCTTCAGCTAACCGCTGGTACTTAATCAACTTTTCAGTGCTGTACTTCTGCACATTATGCGAGTTTGGAATGCCAATATCAACCAACCACGTCCGCTTCTCCTCCTTTTCTACTAATATTATGTCCGGTCGATTATGCTCAACGGCCCGGTCAGTTAAAACTGACCTGTCCAATAAAGTTGGGCAGAATCATTCTCGAGTACCGGGGATGTATTGTATTTCCAGTAGGGTTCTGTCTCCTTAAGGAGACCGTATTTTAGTGCCAGTTCTTGGTGCACAATTTTTGCCACATTGTCATGGCACTGGGTGTACTCGGTTCCAGCAAGAGCCTGGCAGCCCCCAGTTATGTGCTGGATGGTCTCTGGCTTTTGATGACACCGTCGGCACTGATCATCTTCGATACCTGCCTTGAAAATGTACTTAAGATAATTTTTCGTAGGCGCAACCTGATCCTGAATCGTCACTGTGAAACCCTCAGTTTCAGCAAAGATCTCACCATATCTGAGCCAGTTGTTCGACGCTCCAATGTCGACATGTGGTTGACTCAGTTCATTAGCGAATCGACCGTGAAGAGGTTTTGAGGCCCATTGCTGGAGTTTGGCTTCCTTGTATTCAGCGTCAGTCTTTAACGGTGGGAAATTGTCGGCATAAAGGAGATCGAGCGTTGTTAGACGGTTAGACGGCCTTCATTACCGCTTGATGCAGAAGAGAGGACGTTTGCGAAAGAAAATAACTTCGAAGACTCTGAATCTGTTTAGCACACAATCTACGAATGTCTATCAGTCCCCTACCGCCATTGGCTCGAGATAGAGTTACCCGCTCAACTGCTGATTTTGGGTGATGTATAAGATATTTAGTAAGCATGACGCAAGTAGACCTCTCAATTTTTACCAGTTCAGTATCTGACCAGTTAACTACTCCAAACGTGTAGGTTAATACTGGGATGGCAAAGATGTTAATTGCTTTAGTGAGGTTGCGTCCATTTAGGCCTGAACTGAGGATTTTTTTAAGCCTTTGATTGTATACTTCAATAATCTTCGACCTAATTTCACCGTGATTGATTCGAAGTGATTGGATGGTGCCTAGATATTTATAGGTGTCATTTTCTGTCATCGCGTCTATCTTTCCACCACTCTGCAGGTCGAAACTTCTAGATGACTCAATTCGTCTACGGTAAACATTTACGGTTCTGCACTTTTCAAGTCCAAATGATATATTAATGTCACTAGAGAACTGTTCAGTGCAGTGAAGCAGCGTTTGGAGCTCTCGTTGATTTGCCGCATAGATCTTAATGTCGTCATCGTATACATTAGGTGAGTCAACTTTCGGTGATATCCTTGAGCCCCTTTTATAAGATATCCATGTTCTGTTTCATTAAGGAGTGAAGAGAGGGTTTGAGTGCGAGGCAGAACCATAAGGGGCTAAGGCTGTCTTCTTGAAAGATTCCTCTTCGTATCGGTTTGTACCCTGTTGTGATCTTCTGGTTAACGCCATGGTTTATATGAAGAGAAGTTGCCCAATTTATCGTAAAATATTCTAATAAAGTGATAAATTCAGGGTCGATCTCATAAAGTTTGAGTACCTCCCTCAACCAGGAATGCGGCACGGAGTCGAAAGCTTTCCTGTATCAATCTAGGCCATGTGGAATTTCCGCGACTTTTGATACGCTTGCCCTGTGATAACTGAATTTTATTTATTTTTTTATAAAGAATATTAACAATGCTGTAAATATTACTAATATTCCCCTTAACCACTCGTGGTAAGCTTAAATTGCTTGTGTTACGAGTGGTTCACGCCAGTAGTCGAACGGCGGATTTGAACCTACGACCTTTTTGAGTTCGCGGTCCGCGCCCTGCCATTCGGCTATTGTCGCTTAAATCTGAATGAATCTATCTTGAGTTGTTTTTTGCATCCCAATGATTTCTTAATGTACCCTTTCTGCTCTGTTGCCAGAAGAGAGTGATGGTCTAGATGTTGGTAGATCTTGTTAGAGAGGCAAGAGGTCGTTTTATAAAAAGTGCTGAGGCATGTGATCGGACGGTATTTCGCAAGGTCCTGTGTATTTGCATATTTGGGAAGTAGATATATTATTCCAACGGTTAGATAGGAAGGCACTAGTTGGGGATCGCGTAGGAAGGAAGTAAAGCACACCGCCATTGGTTTGTGTAGTACAGTGAGCTTCTTAAGCCAAAAATTTTGGATCTTATCGGGTCCCGTGGCTTTCCAGTTGGGGGATTTGTACACCGCTTGAGTGACATCCTCTTCTGTAATTTCCACATGTTTCATTTCTGGGACCTCAAGCATACGCTGTTCTTCTCTTATGATCCTTGTTGCGGTTTCATTGTGGATAACCTTCTCTGACCAGATGCTACGCCAGAATTTCTCAACTTCCTCCTTCCGCGGAGGAAGTTCACTCGTATCATAAACGCTCTGTTGGAGTAGCCGATAGAATAGCTTTTCGTTTTTTGTAAAAGAGCGTTGTCTTCTCCTCTCTTCCGCGATTTTCGGTACCTTTTTAGTCTGTTGGATTTGACTGCTAGTTTTTGTCGAAGAGTATCTAAGATGTCTACAGTTGTTCTGTTTGGTGGGTCATACTTCGTGTTTTTAGATATCTCCTTCTGAAGCACATGATATGTGGCTACAACTTTTTTACTTCTATTGCCACGCATATACTGCATTAGGCGGCCTAATTGGCGACGAAGTGTGTCTACTTCATGGGTAAGACGGCGCTCCCAAGCAGGAGTTTTTCTTTGAGTAGAAACCCGCACTATAGAATCACCAATTTTCCCGCCAATTGATCGGACTATCGCTACACCTGCCGCATAGGGGTCGTATGAATTGCGTCAAATGTATTTTCAACTTGCGCTAGATGTTCAGGAATTATGATAGTGTTCATCAAATTGACCGCGACAGCCAATTTTTTTTGAATTATTTTGGCGCCCAATGGTAGGTCTTAATAAGGGGTTAGTACCCATGAACTCAATTAAGGCTTTTTCAAATTCTTCTCTAAGGATTCGTAAGGTTTTATTCTCTACCATTTGTTTCCTTCGTTCTTCGTAAGGTGCGGTGCTTACTTCAGTAAGTGAATCCGGAATAATTTCTGATGAAGCATCTGCGGTAGGCTCTTGGGCACTAATATCTTCAGATACATCACGACAAGGATAGAGCTCTTTAGCAACTTCTATTTTGTTATTCTTTTGTTATTATTATTATTATTTAATTATATAAAAATATATATTATCTTTATCGGGTAATAATAAGCGTACTTTACATGTTTAAGTTACAAGCTTATATAGCTCGGTTGTAAACTTTAATGACATTGTTTCTCCATTGTCTCTTAAAAATATAAATTTGAAGTAAATAAAACTTTTGAGTAGAAAAACTTTTGAAAGTTATTTTTCAGAATTTTTATATACTAGAGATCCGCCCTGGCTTCGCACGGGTGATTTCTTGATTTCATAATCAATGCCACCTACCTCGAATCCGAATTTATAAAGGATGGACCTAAGTCCTGTGCACTGTTGATGAGCATTATCAGGATCAGCACACTTTTCATCGCTTTAAAAAAACAGTAGTCTTTAAAGAGGCTATCGATATCATTAGAATGATGACGATGATGATGTGGCTAATAAATAATAAATATTAAACTAAAATCAAACACATTTTTCGCCCTCGAGTTGCTAAAGCACAATGATGTTTAAATACTATGCAATATAGAACAGATTTATGTTATACTTTTACTAATTGTAATTGGTGGAGCCACGTGTTTAAGGCTGCCGAAGTCTAGTTCCCCGGTCGAACCTTAAACCTATTGCGCGAAATATTAATCTAAGTGGACTGTATCTACTAATGCTTCTACACTTATATATGCGGTACAATGCACTCGCTCTTCCCAAAAAAAAAAAACGATCACTATTATTTGCCAAATCGATGAAAGGAATCCCGCTTGATTAGGAAAACATAAAATTGGAGCGGGTTAAAACAACTATATCAAGCAGGAAAATACTATTAGGAAAATGTTGACTCACCGGGATGTTTCTTCTATGCGGTCGAGCACTATAACTGCGACTTCTGGAACACTCCGGAGAGAGGCGGTGCGCGACTATATCTCACACGAGGTGAAGCGGGCTTCCTGGAGCTCGACTGCTTCCAGGCTAAGGCGGTTTCTACTAGCGATGTGGTTTCAACGACGAGCGCGGCGGGAAGAGGCCACGCGTCGGTCGCGCGTCTCTTATATATCCTCGGTTCCGATGATTACGTGATGTTCTAGAATCATCTTCTTTCCCCTCCCACCCCACCACCCCGATGTGTCGATAGGAGGGTACGAATGATATCATTTTGGAAAGGGATAACCGATTTGGCAGCCTACCGTCAAATAAAATAAATACGAGTGGTTTTCCGCGCAACCAGTAATAGATTAGATTTTTGTTAAAAATTGTTAAGAAAATATGTTAAATCAAAATTTTCAAATGGTTTTCATTTATAAAATTTGATTGAAAAGTTTAGTGACTTTAACATGAGAGGATAGGAAAAAAATTAGGTAGCAGAAATTACATAAAAATTAGATTTTAAAATATGTGTATCGTGCTTAGGAGAATCTACTAACTCATATCATTTCGTGGGTGTCGTAAGGGGCAACATAGGGAAATGAAACAGGAGATGCGCGGCAGTATCTTCTGAAAATAAACTCAATATATTTAAAAAGTTGCGGTTGACAACCCGCCTGCCACATGTAGCAACTATAGCAAATTTTAATATTTTTATATATTTTAATTTTAATTAATATATATTTATTTATTTAACCTTTATTTTACACCTCTTTTTAAGGGATATAAAGGGCGGACTTATTGCCTTGTGGTATTCTCTATCAGTTAACCCTGGATGATTTAAGAAACTTTGGCATGTGTGAAAAATCACTTCACTTCCATGATGTTGAAAAATACATCACATAATTTTATTCAAAACTTTCAAATTTACATGAATTTAAAGTACTTACGCAAATTAGAACCTATAATGAGTCTTAATAATTTAAGAGTTTGAAATATAAGAGTAGAAACTTCTATAATGAGTCTTAATAATTTAAGAGTTTGAAATAGCAAATATTTCCCATTGGAAGCATAAAAGCATTATCATGATCTCTCTTACTTTATTTATAAATTAGCTTATATGAAACAACTTTAACAACGTGAGTATATTTTTAGAATATTCCGTTTCTCTTAATCTTAATTTCATTCATTACATATGCCATTTAGAATATATATATCCCCTTAAAAGAGGTGTAAAATAAAGGTTAAATAAATAAATATATATTAATATTTATTATTTTAACGTAGGTAAATATAGTGAAGTGTTTCATCAAATGTACAAGATCTTTTGAATAATTTTTAATTTTCAGAAACTTTCGCTTTGTTAGAAACTTTCCCTGGGATCATCACTGATTTTTGATAGATTTAGAATGCAATAATTTTAAAAACATAAATTATACAGTAGGCAGCAAATCACAAAAGTAAGCCAAAAAAGGAAAGGCGTGCTTGTATTTGCAGACTTTTATTTTTTATAAATTTAGCAAGGCATCTAAAAATTTTTTTTAATTATCTTATACCTGAACGACCAAGTTTCGCTTGGCAAAAGAATTCAAATAAAATATATACTTATATTTTATTTGAAATTTACTATACAATACCGAAAAGTCGTATTTCATGGTATTTAAGGCTGGCAGTAAATGACCTAGTGTGGTACCACCTATAAAGCTTTATAATGAACTGCTAGAAAGGGTCTATAGTTTTAAATATCTTGGACATATTGTGACTGACAGCCTTAAAGACGATGAAGACATTGAAAAGGAACGTAGGGCACTGTCGGTCAGGGCGAATATGTTGGTGCATAGATTTGGTCGCTGCACTGACGCTGTCAAGATCACGCTTTTCAAAACATATTGTGCGTCATTTTATTCTTGCAGTCTATAGACCAACTACACTAAAAAGACTTATTGTGCCCTACGTACTCAATACAACAAGGCATTCAGGGCACTGTTGCGGCTGCTGCGCTACTGTAGCGCGTCTGCGATGTTTGCACTGGCGGGTGTGGATAGTGTTGATGCAATAATACGAAAAAAGACCGCATCTTTGCTAAACAGAGTGCGCGGCAGCGGCCACAGTGTACTGAGTGAGATTGCCAACAATGGGGACTATCCACTGATCAAAAAAATGATCTCCAGGACCATGTCCTGCTTAATAATTAAATACTAAAATAAAAAATAAAAATGAATAAATTATATTACTTACATAGATGTAAGTTTTTCTCTACTAACAATTTCTATGGATTTCAACTTGTCTGAAATAAACAATTTTTATTTTTATTTTATTTTTTTATTTATTTATATATATATGAAAACAAATTTTCCTAGAATGAGTTCTATCTTTGTAAATAAACTTAAATAAAGTCAATCGTTGAGTTGTTACCGAGAAAATTAAAAAAAATAAATTTAGTCTTTACCTATCCTATATAAAATTGCAGTTTTTTAATGAAATAAGGTAACGTAATTTTTTTTAAATATATTTTTTATTTCTATTAACCACATAATCGATGCATCTTTGCTAATGCAGTTGCAGTTTATTAATGAATGTGGTGATGATTGCCCTTTTTTTCTTGAAGAAATCAGTTGTTGTACTAGAGGCAACAATATTTTTAAGGGTATTTCCCATTTATTAAGATTTTTGCCTTGCTAATTTGACGCCAATGGACCAAAAATGTTATGATGCTGATGTCAAAAGCTGCTTCCAAAGTAAATTGAGTATCATCAGTTTCCAGAATTGCCTATAATTCGTCATTGTCGACCACAGTTATTGGACGATCACGGGGTTCATTTTTCAGGTCGAAATTTCCAGAATGGAAGTGAGCAAACTAATAAGAGGTGGTGCATTCGTTTGGAGTATTTGCTCCGTAGACGTGGTTGATGTTGCGTGCCGCTTGTGTCACGTTGCTGCTACGACGGTACTGATATTCCATAAGTACTCGAATTTTTACGTACCGATGATTACGAAAAAGATTGCAATGCGATGAAAACGTAACGCTAATCAAAAAATAAATGACTAATATTGAAAAAAGACTTCTATTTTTATAAAATAAAATAAATTTAAAATGAAAAGTCTTAGTCAAACAAAAATTATTTTGATTTGAAACGGCTAGTACTGCAGGACGGTAATTTCGTAGGTAATTTACGTATTATAACAAAATCGTGGTAGCTCAGGGGCTAAGCGCTCGCTTCAAATTTTGTAAGCAACCCGGGTTGGATCCCCGCCGAAACCAATGAAATGTATAATAGCAATTTTATGTATAAAAAATAATATTTGGGAGACATGTTAAGTTCGCCAACACGCGTTATGGCAGCGCGGTGGACATTTTTTTTGGCCTAAAACCCTATTAGGAATGATAGGAGGCCTGTGTCCAGCGTTAGGATGTATGAAGGCTGTAACTAAAATTTTTGTTTAATGATTTCTTAAAATTTTTGTATAATATATATATTGGTTGCTTAAAAGTATTAAGATTTATGAAAATAAATACAGTTTATTAACTTATGAATATTGTAACGTACTACGACAAAGTTATCAATTTCATTTTAGTTTAAACAATCAAGCTTTGTACAAATGAAAATGTAACAGAAACTAAAACTATCGTTTGTCAAACATCTGAACACGATTTCATGCATAACGCTTCAATACAGTAAAAGTTTTGAAGTTGAAATGAAACAAACACTGCAATTTAATATAACAAATCCAGTCCAGTTTACATTTCCAACACAAGAGTTATTTATCACCATTGTTATTTCGTTTTGCAATTGTTTGATTAAAACATCAAACATATTGTTATAACAAATTCTGTTGTCAAAATGTACCTGTGCTTCGCGTATTTAGTTGGTTTTAGATTTACATTATATCAAATACAATTAGCAATGATGTAACCAAAAAAATTAAACTTCATAATGAAAATTAAACTTCATTATGAACATAAAAAATGTTATTGTTATTATGCATGTTACGACTAAAATTTGCTTAAAATTTAATACATTATTAGAACCTTGCAACCCCCACATAACCAACGACCGAAGTTACCTATTCTGATTAATATAATTATTATATAACTAGCTATGCCCTTGTCTTCGTTCGCATATCATATCTAATTTTATTGAAGTTTTATTTCTTGGGACTATTGATTATATTTTATAAACTACATCACTGGTTCAACTCAAACAATAATAGTACCTATAGATAATTTTAGTATACGGAATAATTTCATCATTAAACCGATTAATTAAATTAAGATTTCAACACGGAGGATGTCGTGTCCGTTCAATATTTAAATGAAACTAAGCGACATAGATATGCACTAATATAATATAAAAAAGAAACCAAAAATGGGTTAACAAATACTCTAATTCTTAAAAAAATAAGAAGGGAACGAAAGTTCCTTTGGTGTGTACCCAGACTAGTTATTCGTACCCAGACTTGCTAGTTGTACCCACACTGGCCAGGAACGTCAAAGATGCGAGATGTATTGTATTGCGATCGTCAATTACGTTTTCACACTTTAAAAATGTAATAAATCACTCCTGAAGTGGGAGAGGTCCATGTCTTGCAGTAGATATTTACGGGATAATGATGAAAGATAAAAGAAGAATTGATAATTTTTGCGTTATAAAATAATGCGATAGAACTCTAATCAATATCAATAAAAATATAAAATAATAGATCATATATTTTGATAAAATTAACCGATTTTAATAAAACGAAGATTGCATTTAACGCGAAGATACTCTATGATTTTCTTAGCGATTTCATTGAAAAAAAAAAAAAAACTTGATATCTAATCAGTGAGATGAGTGAGAGTAAATAAACGGGCAGAAAATTATAAAAATTATATAAATATTCTTATTTACTTAATTTCAGTCCTCTTAATGATTTTTATCATAATTATAATATACAATGTATAGACCACAGGTAACCAACTTTGTTACAGATATAAATTTAAAGAGAGATGGCGCTGTTAGATTAAAAATAAAGGAATAATTTTGAAGCAATTGATACATTATATAAAACTTACCAGAACTTTTAAATCAGTGTCTGCTAATACAAATCAATTTTACACTACAGTAGCATAGGCAAAGAAGAAAGTTCGATCCTAGCCGAAACCGAAACCGAATAATCTCACTAGATGTCTCTAGTTGACATTGAGGTAAAGTTTTTATTATATTATTTTTATTATATTGAAGTTTTTATTAGTATTAAAAATTATAGCAAGTTTTGATTGTAACTCTACCATTAAGAAAAACGTCACCTCAACTCACTTACCTCTATTAAATATTTTTGCCTGCTCTCTAATAAAAGGTAGCCTCGCAATTCGTTCGTCACCTTCTCGGTGATCAGCGATTTGGGGCGTGGTTGGAGGGTAGGCGGAAGTTTCGCGGTGCTTTGTTGTTTATTATTTTAACAGCACACGGCTGCGTACATCAGGTGGTGATTGGTCGCATATTTTATCGCATGACGCGTTCGCTCGCTAGTTTAGTATGGAGAGTTTGCATCACCAAGTTGTATAAATAGCAACTGTTTTTCCTGCACCCCTTGCGCCCTCCTTTCTGCCAAATAGGGTCGCGTTCGTATATGGCTTAGAGATCTCTAGTTAGACCGTTAAGCCAGTCCCTAAAAGGCGGTGTTTAGTGGGTAAAAGTCTCCACATAACCACGCAGCCGGCTGCGTTGAGCATTCACCGCCTCCCTCCCCCGCTTTCCGGAGGGTAGCCCTTATTTGTCTCTCGTCGCTCACTCAGCGTTCAGCCACTGTAGAGTATGCATCATCTGAGAATGCCTCGTGTAGAGGCGAAACACGTGTCGTATTATCGTCGATGGTGTGTCTTTTTTAGTATAGTGGTGTTGCGATTAGTAGTGAAGGGATTAGTACACCCAATTGAGTTAGGGCGAGAGGTGTTCTTCAAACTAGATAAGACAAATCATTTTATTTTATTAAGCGGATGTGGGCGTAGTAATTCTTACCAACTTTAATATAATGGATTTCCGCAAAGTTACGCCTGATTCTATTAAGGTCTTTTGCAGCCATTTTGGCCGCAATAAGTTATACTAAAGTATTTTTTCCACAATGCATAATCTGTTTTATAATTATGTTTTGGGATTGAGTTAATTAATGTATAATGTACCGTCCAAATATCGGAAAAATTTCATATTTGCCTATCTGCGTTTTTATTTTTCGGCAAATAAATGAGAAGTTGGACGTTTATTTATCGTTGCAGACTTTAAATTTTCTTTTCTTCGTTCATTTTAAATTTATTCTGCAAAGAGTAATAAATCTAATAGAGCCACTCTGCAGCTATATTATAGTTGTAGCTCAAATGGGTCGGCATTAGCGGGTGCAGTAGCAGCGTGATGCTGCTGTGTTTCGTATTGTGAGTGTAGAGAAACGGAGACCCTTTTTACTGACATCGAGGCATTCTTCAGGTGTGTCAATGCATTTGAATTTTGATTCTTAATTGAGGATATATGTGGATGTCAATGGGCCACGGCATATACTTGCCATCAGGTGGAATGTGTGCTTTTGCTATAAAAAATGCACTTAAAAACCATCATAAACGGTAACATCATACGATAAAAAAGCACATTTTCATTCATAATCAAACTATGACCTCAAACACCCAGATAAGTTCCTTAAATCGGACGCATAATGTATTTTTATTTATTGAAAACAACAACAGTACCTAAAACCGATTGAAGAAATTGAATGGAAGAACTTATCCACAAGATGATGCATTTTACTTAATTTACTTATATACACAGGAACATGAAAGTAAGATACTGTCCGAATTACTGGTAAAATAATGAAATAGTAAATAATTGTCGAATTGACGACGTCAATAAATAGCGTGGTGGGGAAGGCGGCATCACTCGGCGAGAGAAAATTCGACACAATGAATTATATCTGTATCTCGCCAACACAATACGCATAAAGTTTAAAACTTTTGTATTTACTATTTATTCCGAGTTTGGTGAGAAAATATACAATATCAACGCTAAAATATTTAAATATAATAACCGCCACAGTTACAGCTTACAGATGTATTAATTTATGCTATCATAATTATCGATCGAAGTACTGTCTAAGGTGGTTAATAAAAAATCAGAACATTTGGCGTCCCGGTAAAGGGTGTCGGGACGTATTACCAGACCCCTGAAACCCAAGATTACATTAAGCGAGAACAACAAAATGGCGGAATAAATATTAGTTTATTTAATTTCTTCTTTTCCATAATTTTACCACTTCCTCTATTTATTTATATTTGTTTATAATGTAGCACGTGAATCGTAAGCTACTTAAATTTTGTATACATGAATAAAAACGATATTGCACCACACATTAAAATAGAGCTATGTTTTTGTTTTGTATTCTTTTGACAGTTTTTCCTTCGATTATGAAGAAAATCTTTAGTAATGATCTTATATTTATGCGAACACGCGATTAATTTATTTTATTTTTAATACCCGATTTTTCGAGTGCTTTCGAGCACCCATGGTCATAGGGACCAAGGTGACTGACATCTCAATGTCAATGTTAACCCGGAGTACCTTCAGCTTTTTAATTGTTATTTTTTGTCCGATCTACGCAGAATTAACTTACTGTGTTTTGAAGTCTTGCAGTAGTATGCTTGGGTTTAGTTTTAATTTTATTAATTATAGGGTCCCAAGCAGGTGGTAGTACACAGCCTCCTTCTATATTGAAATTAGGATGTATTTTAATTTCAATAGACTCACGTATCATCCTTGGCTGGTATCGACGTTCTTTCGCGAGGATTTGTGATCTATCAAATCTGGTTGGGGCCAATTAGGACGTGATCACAAACTGCAGACTTCCCGGAATGGTGATGCTTCGCATCAGCTATGTGTTCTTTTACGCGGGTTCTAATTGATATTTTTGTTTCCCCCTATATAAAAGTACTATATTCACAATCAAGCTTGTACATTCCAGTATATTGTAGAGGAATATGACACTTTAAAGATGGTAAGAACTGACTCATCTTCTTAAGCGGCTTGTAGAATTGTCTAATAGAAGCTTGCTTCAAGATGTGGCCAATCTTGTCTGTGACACCTCTGAATTATGGTAGTATAGCAGGTACAAGCTTGACTATGGCCGGCTTCACTCGGTCACTGTGACGTAGTCGCGGAACCCAAAGCTTGTTGTCGTGCAGAATATGCTTGAGGTGCTGAAGCGCGGCGGCCAGGTGTTTGGTGTCACAGATCCTTCGTGCTCTCTGTAACAATGATTTGCCCACGTTAGCAAACTTTGAAAGATGAGTTAAATTCACCGATTAAATATCGGTTGCATGGTTCTTTTTTCTATACAAAGTATGACCTGTGGTGTTTTTAGTATTTCAGATGACTAACACATCTATGAAAGCCAAGGAATTATTTGCCTCTAACTTCATAGTTAATCGTATTTTAGAGTATATGACATAAAGATGTTCCAAAAATGCAGTTATTTTGTGTGATGGTAAAATTGTGAAAGTATCGTCTACGTACCGATTGTGGTACCGAACCTTAAAATAACAGGTGCAGTAATGAGGGCTTTCTCCTCAAAGTCTTCCATGAATATATCGGCAACAATGGGAGATACAAGTGAAACCATCGCAACACCATCTACTTGCTTGTAAAACTTTTCCTTTCACAATAGATAGCCAGGTGTAAGGCAGTGTCTGAATATATTCTGGTAGCATGTTAATTTCATCTAGTTTCCTAGTTATAAATAAGATGCAGTCTTCAACAGGTAGGCATGTAAATAGAGACTGAACATCAAAACTGACCATGTTTTCACTGTCAGTAAGACGTGGGTCTTTTATCTCACTGACAAAATGGTACAAATCCTTAGTGTGTTTTCTTGTCTATCCTATGAGTGGTGATAATATTTTGGCTAAGTGTTGAGCCAATCTGTAGATTGGCGAATCAATATAACTTACTATTGGACGTAATGGAGCGTTCGGTTTGTATATTTTTGGTAAGCCATACAACTTCGGAAGTTTGTGCGATTTTCGGCGGAATGTGTGTGCGGATGCGGGGCGAGTCCGTGGTGGACGTCTCGTTCGCTAGCCCCGCTCTGTCGCCGCGTGCCATTGACTGGCGTGTCATGGAGGGGGTGGAGACCTACTCCGACCACCGGTACATCCGGTTTGATGTTTTCACCCAGCCCTCGAGCGCGCCAGTCCAACAGGCCCCGAGTGGTCCGCGTTGGGCGCTGAAGCAGCTGGACCGGGAGCTCCTCCTGGAAGCCTCGATCGTGCAGGCCTGGGTGTCATCACCGGACAGGCCTGCCGACGTCAATGATGAGGCAGGGTGGTTCCAGGAGGCCATGTCCGAGATATGTGACGTGGCAATGCCCCGCGTCCGGCCAGGAAGCGCCCGGCGTCAGGTGTATTGGTGGTCGCGTGAGCTGACGTCTCTGCGCGAGGCGTGTGTCGCCGCGCGGCACCTGTACGCCAGGCATCGCAGGCTCCGCATTCGTCCACCGAATGCGGCAGCCATTGAGGCGGAGCTGTATGAGGGATACAGAGCGGCGAAGACCGCCCTCCGGAAGGCTGTCCTGCGGGCCCGGGATCGGGCGACGACGACATCCCGGAAGGGACCGGGGTAGACCTGAGAGTGGCGGTACGTAGGCTCAAGGCCAGGAATACAGCCCCAGGACCCGATGGCTTGCCCGGTAAAGCCTGGGTCCTGGCCTCGGAGGCTCTCGGGCCCCGACTGGAGGGGCTCCTAAGCGCATGCTTGGAGATAGGCCAATTCCCGCTTCGTTGGAAGACGGGGAAGCTGGTTCTCATTCGGAAGCCGGGGCGCCCTGCGGACTCTCCGTCCGCATACCGGCCCGTGGTGCTGCTCGACGAGGTGGGCAAGCTCTTTGAAAGAGTCATTGCAAACCGCCTCGCCGAGCACCTTGCGGGGACGGGGCCGGATCTTGCGGAACACCAGTTTGGTTTCCGCAAGAGGCGCTCTACGGTGGACGCCATCATGCGCGTGAGAGCCCTCACGACGGGGGATGCAGTGGCCAGAGGGGGGGTTGTCTTGGCGGTGTCTCTCGACATCGCCAACGCCTTCAACTCCATGCCCTGGAGCTGCATTAGGGAGGCACTCCGGTATCACCGGGTGCCGCCCTATCTCCGTCGTATAGTCAGGGACTACCTGACGGACAGGGCCGTCATCTACCCCGGTCGCATCTACCTCGGCCGGTCGGAACCGGCGAGAGATGTCGTGCGGTGTCCCACAGGGTTCGGTTCTGACTGAGGTCGGAACATCGGTTACGACTGAGTGCTGCGCGTCGACCTCCCTACCGGCGTCAGCGTAGTTTGCTACGCTGACGACACGCTGGTACTGGCACAAGGGGGGGTCGTACGAGGCGGCGGCGGAAACTATGACACGCGGGGTTGCGATAGTCGTTGAGAGGATTCGGCAACTGGGTCTCGAGGTGGCTCGAGGTTGCACAAGTCCGAGGCCATGCACTTCCATGGTCCTCGGAACAGGCCACCACCGGGATCCTCAGTGATGGTAGGAGGGGTATCCATCGGCGTCGAGTCGACGCTGAAGTACCTAAGACTCGTCCTCGATGGCCGATGGAACTTCGTTGAGCACTTCCGACGTTTGGCTCCCAAACTGGAACGGACCGGGGCTGCCTTCAGGCGGCTCCTGCCGAACCTGGGAGGGCCAAACGCCTCCTGCCGGAGGCTCTACGCGGGGATCGTGCGGTCCATGGCCTTTTACGGGGCCCCGGTGTGGGCGCGTGGTTTGGCGCGGCTTGCCGTCCACCACCTGAACGCGCCCCAAAGGGTGATTGCCGTGAAAATGGTTCGCGGCTACCGCACGATCTCCCGCGAGGCGGCGAGCCTCCTTGCCGGATTGCCGCCGTGGGATCTGGAGGCGATAGTCCTCGCGCGCCTGCACGAATGGCGCGCGGAGGCACTGTACCGTGGGGAAACCCCGCTGCCGCGGCAAGTTGTCGCGCAGCGGGCAGACTTCCGGCACGATCTCATGGCGACATAGAGACAGCGACTGTCGCAACCCCGTGCTGGGCACGCCACTATAGCGGCGATAAGACCCCTCTTTGAGGAGTGGCTTGAGAGACGCCACGGCATCCTCACCTTCCGCCTGACGCAAGTCCTCACCGGACACGGTGTGTTCGGGAGGTTCCTGCACCGAATCGGGCGGGAGGAAACGCCCGGGTGCTTCCACTGCGAGGATGGACCGGAGAACACGGTGGAACACACCGTAGAGGTGTGCCCGGCTTGGGTGGAGCACCGCCGTGTCCTCGTAGCGGCGATAGGCGGCGGCGACCTCTCGCGTCCGGCCCTGGTCGAAGCCATGGTCCGGAGCGAGACGGAATGGGATGCCGTCACCACCTTCTGCGAAGCAGTGATGCTAGCGAAGGAGGTGGCGGAGCGGGAGAAGGAGAGAGCAGCAGCTTTCCTCCCCGGCCGCCGCGGTCGACGCCCCGGGCGTCTAGGGCTATGTCGTGGCCCCCGGCCACCGTAGGCGCGGGCCTGTGGACGGCGAGCAATGGGTAGCTCGCCGTCCGTCCGTCTAACGACGACAGGCTGTGTCGACGGCGCGTTTTGTTCCACGCGCGCCTCAAAGAACTGTCAGTAGCGTGAAGGGGCCCGCAAGGGCCGACGCCTGCCGGGGCTGCGGGCTGTTCGAAAGAGATACCGTGGCTCCGGAACGTAAGGGCACTGAAGGAACACGGATGGTTTTTAGTCAGTAAAAGTCTGACACTCCCTTACGCTCCACCCAGAGCGAAAGGCGTCATTAGATGATTTTCCATCCGCAAAAAAAAAGGATTCTTCGTGGTATTATCGTATAATTAAAATCTCTTCCTAAAAATGTTAATATGGAGTCGTTCAGAGTTTGTTTTGATAGTTTATAGACCAGGCATTTTTTTATTAATCGTGTCTGTTGTCAACTAAGTCTTTTCGTTCTTACGTTCACATTGATGTTGGTCATTTTATGTTTGCGTCGGGTATTAAAAATAAAATAAATTAAACGCGATAAAATCCGTAAAAGTAGTTTTAATTTTTAGTAATCAAAAAAATATATCGCTAGAAAAATAATACGTAACTAAGCACACGCAAGTGAAACAAGTAAATTTTTTATAATTATTTAAGTGGCAAAACAACTACATTGGGTGAGATTTTCATAATTAATATTAATTTAATAGTCATATCAGAATAGAATAAAATCTAATTATTCAAATAATATTACTAGTAGAAGTTAAATGTATATCATTGTAGTTATAATAAAATACATTTTGATGAAATTTATTAAAAATAATACATGTCTCTACATGTTCATTACGTCAAGAATGTTATCGACCACCAATTATTATTATTATTATTTTGCAAAAATATTTAAAATACGTTCAAAATTAAAATAAAACGTAAATTGACCGCATTTTGTTCATCATTTTGTACACTGTAACGCATACAAACAAAAATGTTAAGTCTATAGTATGCACATGGTAATTAAAATAATCATTTACTCTACTGTAGTAACTATACTAAAGGGAACAGCCACATTGCAGCGTATTATGGCTGCTGTACAAATGAGTTCAGCTCGACCGGAGAAGGCCTACGCTCTTATAGAATACTAGCGTTAATTATGACATGCAATCTATTATACTCTCTCATTTCATTATAATATGCTACAGACTAACAGTCTATTATAATTTTATCCAGACTTTATAACTTAAAAGAAGGGTAAGGTTTGAAATTAAGTCTCTTGAATTATGCGGTGGGGGGTGGTGGGGTGGGAGCCGGGGATTTATAGAATTTTCCTCCACTTCCGTTTACCCTGCCGGACGTGATTAGTTTTTTTTTTATAAATTTTACGGAGACGCAGACGGAGCCCCGATTGGCGTGGTTTATAAAAAATTCTGGTGGTTTATAAAAAAATAACGCCTTCTAACCTAATCCGTCCGAGTCGGGGTACCCTAAGTCTCGAGTTCGCTTCGCTTGCTCTTATTAACTACTAACTAACTATACTAACTAATTTGATAAATTTTCTTACCTTCAGTGGGCCGCTAAAACCACTAAACTTGGTGTTAGGTGCTGCCAGTGGATATCTAGTAAATGCCGCCTTGATCTAAAAAGACGAAACAATGATAATGATAATTTTTTCTCAAGTCTAGGATTTACAATACGTCGGTAAAAATTTTACGTCTTTGAAATGTTACTTAGTGAGTCACAAACACCGTATCGTTAAGTCGATGTTTAGATTTACACTGATTTCTTTGTTATCTCAGAAGTTAAGAAGTGCTTCTGTTGCTGTGGGATCGTTTACTTTGTTAGGCAATATACTTAAGCAGCAATACACCTGAGCTTCTGAAATGCGATGTACATTTGAGTTTTAGATTAAATATTATACCTATTTGTACACTAATAGCAGGCATTATTTGAATGTTTTGTTTGGTTTAAAAGGTAATAATGCATTTGTCTTATGCGTGCCGATGAGGATAGTGAATGTTTCATAGTCGTTTTCAATTGAACAAATTAAGGGAAGTAACTTAGCGGAAACATTCAATTAAATTACATTTATCGGTTAATCTTCTTAGAATTAATTTATATTACAATGCATTTGGCGTGTCGTTTCACTTACGGTAGGTTTAAAATACAAAACCTAGCGACGGAATCAGTTCCAACGATGGGAGAGTTCAGGTACTGGAATCATCTATCCACCTGCAAAACTTGACGATTAAGGCAAGTGCTCTCAACAACGGGAATGGCTCATATCCTACAATTGACTTCTGCAAGCTTATGCAGAAGATGTATATCCTACAATACACTTCTGCAAGCTGATGCAGAATATGTTGATGATAATATATTTGCTAGGTGATAAACTTCCTTTTCCACCTATTAGATTATCTAGGTCAGTGTCACTCTCTTACGTATTTCTTCCGCAAAAAAGTTTAGTGCAAGCACTGCAGTATTCCACTGATAGGGTTAGAAACTAAAATATCATACATTTTGTGACGCAGCACAGCCTAGCCGTCTTATCAGTGACTTATTGCTATGTCCTCTAAAAATATTTGTTCGATTTCAATGAAACTTGGCAGAGATAATCAACGTAGTGTACCAGTGCGTAGATTCATTCTCATGACTCTATTTTAATTAATATAAATACCTATTCAAATTACTGCCCCACTTTTGCTCGCAAGATGGACGTGTCTAGTCAACTTTAAAGCGTTATTTTACATTCAAGCGGATGTCACAGGAAAAAATCCAACGATACGTGAATCATTTGGCATATATTATAATCGTTAGCAGTAGGTATGATTGATTATGAGTATTTTTTATAGAAAAAGCGGATAAACGGGCATACCGTCCATCGGTCATCAGGACGGTAAGTGGATGCGGTGGCTCGTAGACATCCATATTTATTAGAGTCAAAATTCAGATACGTGCTTAATACTGAGAACCAAGATGGAATGTCCCGTTTCCAATAAAAAGGGTTTCCGGTTCTCTACTCTCACCATACGAAACACAGCAGTATTAAGCTGCAATTTTACGCAGGCATTCTGTGAAAGCGTGGTCCTAACCCGGTCAAGTCGACTGCTTCAACCATATAGAGCTGTGGCGTGACTCTAACGCGTGAAGAAGATTAATAGAATTCCGTTAATAGAAGATATCTCACAAGTGTGTAGTGATAAATAATATTGTCTCTTAAATCAAAATATCATGAATGTTACGCCACACCGCCACAGCCAATCACAGCGCACCATTCAAGCCAGCCAATCGTAGCCAAGCCAAACCAAAGCCACCACTCTAATTACCGGATGCCTCTGGTAGGGGGTCCAGCTATATAGTGCCTTACAACCTCATTTTTGGGAGTTCTTATAATACCGCTCTTATAAGACGAAACGCTGTCGAAATATTAAAATTAAATAAAATTATTGTGTTTATAGTTTTCTACCTTATTTTTATTTTATTAACTGTTACATCTCAGAAGTGGGATAAGAAGTGAAAACTATGAAGCGTCGTCACGTCAATATGCCAAGAAAAGGCCATAATGTCCGCCCTCAAGAATGGAGTGAATCACCATGTGAAGATTCATCAAAAAAAAGCGACACTGAAGACGAGGACACACAACCAAATACTCCTCCAGCACGGAAAATCCTTAGAAGGCTATTGGAAACCGAGGTACAAAAGGCAATGGAAGGGTTAGACGAAGAGTTACCCTCTGTAACCACAGGAAAAGAACACCGCGCGGCCTCACTTATTCCAGAGTTCGACCCCGATAGTGAAGAATGTAGTACTGCAACAGCGTGGCTCAAAAAATAGATCAACTCTGCGAAATTCACGGCTGGAGCGAAACTACAAGGTCGTTTTACCTGCAACATAGACTAAGAGGTCAAGCAAGACGATGGTACAATCGGCTTGATGAGTACGATTATTACTGGCAAGAATGGAAGCAGATGCGGGCGCGTGCTTTTACTAAACATCGCGATTTCGGAAATATGTTAGAAGAGATGATGAGCAGAAAGAAACTACCAACGGAATCAATGACTAAATACTACCAAGATAAAGTGGCCATGTGCTTCCGGTGTAAGTTGTCTGACAACGCAACAGTCTCCTGCATCATTAGTGGTCTACCATCATCTCTACAAGCGAACGCGAGAGCATATCAGTGCGAGCATCCCGAAGAATTATATGAAGGTTTCCTTTGTGCACTGGACGATTATCAACCGCCGTCAACGTCAATTGGAACACGTGTGCCAAATAAAGATACCAGCAATCGACAGATAATCGATAAAAATACACACCTATTAACCCTGACATTGATCCATGTCCGCGCTGTAAGAAGACCGGCCACATATTACGTAACTGCCCTTATCCAGATTCGCGAACATGCTTCAAATGCGGCAAGCAAGGCCACATTGCTACGCGCTGCGCAATCGCTCTGAAACCTGCAACAGCGATTGAAGGTAATGTTATGGAAATTCAGTTTTTACAAAACCACAATAATATTTACGAAAAAGCGGTAAAAATCAACGGCATTCACGTTAAATCTTATATTGACACCGGCAGCCAAGTAAATGTACTATCTATCCACGTGTCGAGAATATTGGATCTTAAAATTAGCCCGACCAACATCATCCTAAAAGGATTCTCGGGAGAGCATTTACCCAGCTGCGGAGAGGTAGCTTTCAAACTAGAGATTGATAATATGCATATCCCTTGCAAGGCTCATTTAACAGACGTAGATATGGGGAACATCAATCTTTTGGTTGGTCTGAATCTTGTTTTGCTTCTCCAGTTATCATTGTAAAGAAAAAAGAACGGCGATAGTAGGCTCTGTGTCGACTATCGAGCACTTAATGCTATTACAGTCAAAGATAGGTATCCGTTGCCCAATATCGATGATCAGGTTTCAAAGTTAGCCGGCAAGAGGTTCTTCACAAGTCTTGATTTAGCACAGAGTTACCATCAGGTTAAAATTGATCCTGAAAACATACACAAAACCGCATTTATCACACCACAGGGGCACTTTGAATATACGCGTGTCCCGTTTGGATTGGCTAATGCACCAGCAGTCTTTATGCGACTTATAAACGAGATCGTAGATTCATTACAAAATCCCAATAACTTTTCAAAAGGCGGTAGTACGAAAACACGCAATAATTTTACGAACGACTATGAAGTGTTAGCATTTTTAGACGATTTGTTGTTACCATCATTTGATGTGCAGTCAGGCTTAGATATTTTAGAGAAGGTTCTTCATAAATTAAGATTAGAAAATTTAAAACTAAACATGAGTAAGTGTTAATTTTTATAAGATAAAATCACATACTTAGGACACGAAATTACACCGAGTGGCATTCAACCGGGCGAATATAAGTTGGCAGCAGTGTCACAGTTTCCCACTCCTAGTAACGTTCACGAGATACGTCATTTTATTGGGTTACGTAGTTACTTCCGTAAATTTATTAAAAATTTCGCGTTAATTGCTCGCCCATTAACCGACTTAACAAAGAAAAACGTAGCGTGGAATTGGGGCCGTGAACAATCTAATAGTTTTGAACAATTAAAACAATGTTTGTGTACAAAACCTATACTAGCTTTATATGACTCTGTATTACCGACGGAGATTCATACGGATGCATGCAAATCGGGTATCGCAGGCATTTTGTTGCAAAAACAAACTGATAATTCATTACGCCCCGTTATGTATTTCAGTAGGGTAACGAGTAAAGAAGAAAGCATGTATCATAGCTACGAGCTTGAAACTCTTGCGGTAGTCGAATCGTTGCGTAGATTTAGGGTGTACATCGTAGGCAAACATGTCAAGGTCGTGACCGATTGTACAGCTGTTCGTGCCACTTTAACTAAACGTGACATTATCCCGCGTATAGCCAGGTGGTGGCTTTCAATCCAAGATTTTGATATGAGTGTAGAGTATAGACCAGGAGAGAGGATGAAACATGTAGACGCGTTAAGTAGGAACCCAATCGATACTGTGAATGTGAATCGCTTTGAAATGTCAGACTGGTTTTATACTGTCCAGTATCAGGATGACAAGTTGAAGCGAATCATCGACCAGCTTAGGGATGGCTCAGCCGCCACTGAAATAACAAATAATTATGTATTCTTAGATGATAGATTATATAAAAAGACATTGCATGGTAATCGTCTCGTAGTGCCAGCATTAGCTCGATGGAGGCTAGTCCAGATGCACCATGATGACATAGGACATGTAGGTTTCCAAAAGTGTATGGAATTGATAAAAAAGGACTACTGGTTTCCAAAAATGACTCGCTTTATTAGAAAGTATGTTACTGCTTGCCTTAATTGTGCTTATGGTAAAAATGATCATGGAAAGAAAGAAGGAAAATTGTTCCCTATTCCCAAACCCACAGAGCCCATGATCATGATTCATGTCGACCACTTAGGCCCATTTTGCAAGACAGCCAAAGGCTATCAGTATATGCTGGTTATAACAGATTCCTTTTCTAAATTTGTTATTGCTGAGCCAACTCGAACACTCAATTCCGTGGAAACCATTAGAGCACTCAGAAAAATATTCAGTTTATTCGGTTACCCCCATAAACTTGTAAGTGACCATGGGAAGGCTTTTACCAGTAGACACTTCAAAAGGTTCTCGTCTGATAAACAGTTTAGGCACATCTTAACCTCCGTTGCATGCCCGCGAGCGAATGGTCAAGTGGAACGCACCAACCGTACCATATTGAATGCCTTGCGTGCCACAGATCCTAGCGAGGCTGCAAATAATTGGGCGAACAGCTTACCTGATATTTTCTGGGGTATTAACAATACCGCGAATGAAAGTACAACCTACAAGCTCTATGAATTGATGTTTTCCAAAAGCTCAAGGCCACGTTGTGACATTGTTACCAATGAAAGTGTCAGTGAGCCAGTGGAGGTTAGGCGTAACAAAGCCAGTGCACAGTTAAGAATAGCCAGTGATAGGATGAAACGTAACTTTGATAAGAAACGCAAAACAAGTCGTGTCTATAAAAAGGGGGGATTTAGTTCTTTGGCGGCAAGCACCAACAAGTAGTGCGACTAAGGTGAACACTAAACTTGACGACGTGTTCTCAGGTCCATATATCGTAATCAAGGTGTTGGGCAATGACAGATATATGATTCGAAGTATAAAGGGACTCCGAGGCTACAGGGCCTTCACAGGCCTGGTTGCAGCGGAATCCTTGAGGCCATATCACAGTACGGTTCCCATATCTGACAGTGCCAGTAGTTCCGATGAACAACTGGAAACCGAGGACCTTATAGATCTGCTAGAAAGTTAACCAAGCTTTCTCCCATTGCGGGAGCAATTATTGTTTCAGGACGGCCGAATGTTACGCCACACCGCCACAGCCAATCACAGCGCACCATTCAAGCCAGCCAATCGTAGCCAAGCCAAACCAAAGCCACCACTCTAATTACCGGATGCCTCTGGTAGGGGGTCCAGCTATACAGTGCCTTACAACCTCATTTTTGGGAGTTCTTATAATACCGCTCTTAAAAGACGAAACGCTGAACGCGAAATATTAAAATTAAATAAAATTGTTGTGTTTATAGTTTTCTACCTTCTTTTTATTTTATTAACTGTTACATGTATTTCTAACGTTCTGGAGCATTAACATGTGCTCCCGTCGTGTGAACACGAAACCGCAATTTAGTTTGTGGTTTACCGTTGACATTAACATATTGCGTTATGCCTAATATCATGAGTCTCAAACGTTGTATTTTATTTAGTTGAAATAAGTAGAAATATTTTATTTTTTACTAAGTTAGGAGCTAGTCTGGGCATATATCACAATCTTACCTTTTTCTGCCGTCAAAAGCTGTGCTTGTGTTAAGGTCTGAATGGCATAGAGAGACAGTATAATTACAGGCTTTGAGGGATTTCAGTTTCAGTTCCTCCGCGGTAACAAACAACGCATCAGTTCTGTAGCCTTCTTTGTTTGAAGTTGGCTACAAGTGTTCATGAACTGCAGTAGTTCCATCAAGTGGTCTATGTATTCGTTTGTGACTTTAGCTTTATAAAAAAAAATTCGGCCGCAGCCAAATCTTGTTTTAATATGGATACCGTAACATCTTTTGATCCATCCATCTTTTGAAAATTATTATTAATTATGTTGTAGAGAAACATGCAATGTTAAAAAGAATAAATATGATTCATCATGTTCGTTTAACTTGTTATGAGTTGAACAAGTAAATCCGCTGCCATCGCGTTGCTGGCTCTCGAGATAATAGGTAAAATTTAATTCATTGTAGTGTCATACGTATCGATTGCTTCGAATCAAATTCCTTCAAAGTTTTATGTTTGCTTAATTAAAATAAAAAGTAAGGAAAAACTGTAAGATATAGTTAAATTTAATAATATTGAATTGAGTCTGCTCAAACTAAAACGCTAACAAGAACAAAATTTCTCTTATTTTAAAAATTTCAAATTTTATTTAAAAAGAAATAATTTTAATAGCCTCCCAAGATTAAAAAAAATGCCATTTGAATTGTGCTATATAGGCACTGAGTTCCTTCAAAGATTTTTAAAGTAGGTATCTATAGGTATATTTTTTTTACAAAACAGAAGCGATAAATGAACTTACAGTCCACCTGGTGGTAAGAGTCCATCGCAGTCTATGGACACCTGCAGCCCACATCGAACAAAGAAAACTACAGATGGGGTATCACTTCAAGAAATGCGATAGAGTGCCTCACAGACACCACCACCACCAGTGCAAGCACTGCTATGCGGCGAAAGAAATAGAAAAAGGGTGGTGCCTACTCAGGCTACCTAAACACTATATTACGGAAGTTAGTAGCAGGTGTCCATGGGCTGCAGCAGACACTTAACATTAAATGGACTGTAAGTTATTTTGTCATTTAAATTTTATGTAAAAAATACGAAAACTATTACCTACTACTACTATACTACAATGGATATCTTAGTTGGAATACCATAGTTGATAATACGGATAATACAATATTTTGTTATGTAAAAGAAAGTTCTGCAAAAGTAAAAAAAAATACAAGCTGTATATGTCCCACTCCTGAGCACAAGCCTCCTCTTTATACTGTGTTTTAGTGCTTAGGAAGTGTCCACCGCGCTGCTCCAATTATTATTGGCGAATTTCACACGTCTACCATAACAAACATTGATTTCTCTTATATGCGGGTTTCCTTACGATGTTTTCATGCACTACTGAGCATATGGTTTCTTTTATAGAATAAGAGTTACAAACGAGCGCACAGTTCACCTGGTGGTAAGTGGACACTGTAGTTTATAGACATCTACATCTATTCTCGATTAAAAATCGAAATGCAGATGTGTTGTTACCCATGAGGACTAAGATGATATGCCTCGTTTCCAGTTAAAAGAGTATCTGCTTCTCTCTCACATACGTAACACAGTAACATTGTACTGTCATTTTACCCTGGTATTGTGTGAGAGCGTGGTCCTTCCCCGTTCGAGGAGACCCATACATGTTACAACCACAATATAATTGTAACATGACTCTACCACGTATAAAATCAGATCTTAAGTAACAATTTCATTAGTTGCCGGCGGGCATTGCACCCAGCGAGCAATTTGTCCCTGGACTGCCACGGTATAATATATATGTAAAAAATTTTACGAGGAATTAATTAACCAAACGTATCAAGGTGTGATGGTACGTAAGATGAAACATCGTGTCATTCTGTCTCGAGATTATCATAAGCGGTGTCTAAGAGGATATCAAAAAAACCGACTTGGAGTAGAGTCAAACTTGCGAGAGGTCTGATACCGGAATCGTCTATCCGTTCGCCAAGCGCAGCGTTTATGGCAAATTCTTCCTTACTTTTTTATAATATGTGGATACTCGAGTCCAACAGCGGACTGTAACGGGTAAAAGCAGTCAAAAAAATCTATGATAGGATTTTATTACGTAAGACAAACATTTTCCGCTCAATCTATTACTGAAAAATTTTTATGCACTCTTCCATAACTTACCTGTTAACTTATCTCACTATGTTCATCACTTAAATTTAATTCAAAATATTGTATGCCCACCTTACGGCCGCATAATAAGTATAAATTTAAGGCAAGCACCCTACTTAGCGTTTAGTTTAATGGAACTACACTTTAAGAAGACACTGCTGCCTGTTTTAGAAATCCAGAGGACGATATGGGGTGGTGGGTATTTTTATACGGCTACTACACGGTTATAAAACATGTCAAATAGTTTTTAAATATCTTTTAGCTTCGTGTTTACTGCATATGAATTCACGATTAAGTTTGTAGATTTATACTATTGATAGTCAGACGATCATAACGTAATCAAGATTTTAAAAAATAATTGTAAAGAAAGATGCACAAAACTTTTACATGTCGATAATTTTATAACAAGGCTAATAAAAGCATACAAGTAAGAAGTAGTGACGAAGCAGAAGTGTCATAACTCATAACGGAAGAAGAAACGAAACAGATATCAAAAATAAATTTCATCGGAATAGGATGCGGAAGCGGAAGTTATACTTCCGCAACCATGTTGACTGTTAATAAATTTAACGTATCTAAAGTTAAATTAAATTTGAAATTATAAGATTTCCGGTCCTACTACAAAATATATATCACGAACTTGTACATAAAAACAACTTTTCAAAACGCATCTGTATTTTGATTCTTAATCGAGGATTAATGTAGATATCTATCGACCACAGCATTTGCATAATTTTATTCAAAAAACTTGACCATATTTTTTTAAACTTAATTAAAATATTTTTTTATTTGTAAATTGTATATGGTTTTATAACCAGCGGAGTCTTTGTCAATCCTTTTACTCCCCGGACAATGCAGAGGTAATAAAACCACATCATCATCATCATTATCATTTCAGCCCTTCACAAGTTCACTGCCGAATATAGGCCTCCACTAAGGAATGCCGCAAAGCACGGTCCTGAGCCACCTGTATTCATCGACTTCCTGCATGCCTAAAACCACATACAATTTTCAAATAATTTTTTTTGTAATAAAAATTAAATTTTTTGGTGGTTCAGGTTTTAAAAAAGTTATTATATTCTACACCTTTGAATACTGATTCTGATAACGCACTTAATGGGAACCACAGGGGTTTTGTTACATATTGTATAAAAAAATCAATTCAAAAGTTTTATTTAAAACATTGATCTAATGTTTAATATAAAACACGTGTTTGTAATTCAAAGAATTTTAATTTCTTATACTATAATTATAATATTATTAATCCCAAAGACAAGCTCAATATCATTACGAATCCTTTCTAATCTTAGTCAGCCTGTGGGTAAATCAGGCCATGATCACTGCTGCTTACATAACAATTTCCTCCAGACTGAATTTGGTTACGGTGGCTGGTCTCAACAAAGATTAGATTAGAACTGTGCAGAATAGAATTATTATCGTGTACTAGTGCGTGCGCAAACACAAATGTGTACGTAGCGCAGTTTTTTTTTAATTATTAAGATTTTCTGCGATCCTCATCCGCACAGACAGAGCCTATCATGTGAGGATGCCATGGCATATTTACTGTCACTGTGGACGTAAAGGTAGTTTATCACTTTACATTGTATTCTGAGCACTATACTGCTAATCGTTGATAAATGTAGATGTCTATGAGCCACAGCGTACACTTATGATCAGGTGGACTGTGTGTTCGCTTGTCACACTTTTTCCTACCTGGCCTACTCATAGCTAATTTATATTTTCTTCTTCACTATCCACCCGTTAAGGTCCACTCCTAAACACAGTACTCTACCGTTGTATGGAGTATTAGCTTGACAGGCGGATTAACTATCGGAGGATCAGACGACTCGCCGATTTGACGCTGCTTGAATATTTTACAACTGGCGTAAGTGAAATAGTTTTACCGTCACCACTTTATATATTTTTCTGGCATTTCCTGTCATTGCCTCTTAGGATAAACATGGGACAAAATGAAGTGATGATCTTTCTTACTCCGTGTAATTATATATTTAGATGATAATTTCGAAATCTAAGCTTAATGGAAAACCTGTTTTAATTTTTTATCTCATTTTGTCAAAAAATACTATTTAAGCATATTTTAGGGAAGCGTACGCTACATACATACGACAAATACGCAAAAGTTTTAAGGAAAGGATTTAATTCATTCGTTAACGACGCGCCAACTTTGCGCAAATTGTATAAGTTGAAGAGTTTACGAGATCTCGGCGTCAGCACATCACCGGAACTTTCGTGAAACCTTGCACGCACTCATCTCATCTCATTTTACTGCTGTTGTTTGTGGTAAATTGCAATTTAGAACTAGTTTGGCAACTAACTTTGTTTTGGCTCTTCATTGAAGTACTGAATGGCCAATGAGGAAAGTTTGAATGTCTTAATTTATGAACTGATATTTAAAGTTGTAGGTTCAAGCCGGACCTACAACTTTAAATATCAGTTCATAAATTAAGACATTCAAACTTTCCTCATTGGCCATTCAGTACTTCAATGAAGTGGATTAGTGTATAGTGTGTTATGTTGTAATAGTGCGTTAGTTTGCACATACTTTAATAAAATAATTAACATCCGAAATGGTTGACGCGAAAAATATAAGATGGCTTAAAGCAAACTTATGAGACCTTTCCGATACCTATAAGTAGTGCTCTAGCTTAAACTCAAGATTCTCTCTCTCTCTGGTATAGTAAAATTGATGGCTCGGTATCGCAGTAGGTTCGAATCCGGCACGAATCAAAGGTTTGTATACTTACTTACTTACTTATCTTCACGCACAATCCCTAACGGGGTAGCCAGAGAGAACAGATCGCCAAGTGTCACGATCCTTACATATCTCTTTCGCTTCCTTCAGGTTCATTAACTTCTTCATACATGCACGTCTAGGTATCCGTGTACTCTTGACCCTCCCCTCTTCGAGCAATTTGCACACATGGTCTTCGAAAGTTAGTCTCGGTCTACCTCGACACCT
Source organism: Parnassius apollo (assembly GCA_907164705.1). Taxonomy (NCBI): domain Eukaryota; kingdom Metazoa; phylum Arthropoda; class Insecta; order Lepidoptera; family Papilionidae; genus Parnassius; species Parnassius apollo. The sequence goes on along the minus strand of CAJQZP010001486.1, from coordinate 7,581,119 downwards.
TTTAATATTTACTTTCGCTCTATATATTTTCTTCACCATTCGGTCTTCACTCATTCGTTCAACGTGCCCAAACCATTGGAGTACGCCCCTATCAATTTTTGTGATAAGGTAATCTTTCAATCCTGCCATATTGCGAATCTCTTCGTTTCGCTTTCGGTCGGCTAAGGTAACGCCACACATTTTACGAAGAGATCGCATCTCCACTGCATTCAACTTGCTTTTATGCTTCTTCTGGCATACCCAGGTTTCGCTGCCATATAACAAAGTCGGTACCAACACTGCATTATGTATTGCAAGGCGTGCACTCTTCACCACGCCTTGCCTTTTTACTAATGCATTCAGGGCACCATTGACTTTGTTTCCGGCAGCGACACGCCTATCCACATCTAAATCACATCTTCCATCCCGGCTGAAAGCACTCCCCAAGTATACAATTTCATTTACCTGTTCTAGACATTCCTGATTTACCCATATTTCACATTTTGTTCTCTCTTCGTCCTTTTCAAATACCAGAACCTTAGTTTTATTAGCATTCAAACGGAGACCTTTAATTTCACATTCCTCTTTCATACACGTGACTAATGCCTGCAGTTCTGCTTCTGATGGTGCAATAAGCACTGCATCATCAGCATACAGCAGACAATTAACTTTTATGTCCCCCAATTTCACACCCAAACAGCTATTTTTCAGCTTCTGTAAACAGCTGTCGAGATACAGTATGAACAGCCAGGAAGCCAGGAGACCACCCTGTTTTACCCTGTTGTTTGTATAGCATACAAATAATTGTTTCAGATCTGCACGTTTGTTCATATGAAAAATATTGCAAATAATTGAAAATGATCTATGGTTTTTACACAAATGGAATACAAATTATTTACCGGCGGTGGAAATTATCAGCGTACCCAGGTGGAGTTGCTATTGCTTACGTATCTGCGTGTGACATCTTGCTAAGCGGAGTGATTCCAGGAAAAGTACTAAAATGAAAGATTAGAAAATTCCATTGCGCTCTCGAGAATAATCAAGATAATAATCAACTAACGAGAGAACGAACCAATATTTAAAATGCCAATGTAACTTAACTTTTCTGTGTGAAACATGGTATTGATGTAGTTTGTCCTTCGTGCTACTTCAGTACGTTTCTCTTGTCATCATCTCCTTGAAATATTTAATTCTTCAGACATGCAGGCTTCCTCACGATATCTTTCTTCACCGCTGAGCATGTGGTACTTAAACTAAAATCTTTAGCAGTGCTTTGTAAAAAACAATACTCAGTATTAAATAGATAATACTTTCATAACATGATAGTCCTGATCTTTTTAAATACAGTTTGGCGCGTCTATGTAGCACAATATTTATGTTATGAAACTACAAGAAAAAATAATAGAAAATATTTTATGTTAAATAGGAGAGGATGTATTTTATTTACAATACAACACAATACTCTTTATTGTACACCAACGAAACATAAATACAACAAATTATGAACAAACAATGAGAGAAATTCAAAAGGCGGTCTTATTGCTACATAGGAATCTCTTCCAGATAACCCAGAAGAGGAAACTAATAAAAATAAAAATAAGATTAACGGGTAGTGTGTACTAAATTAGAAAACAAAAAATATATATTTATCTTTTTGGTTCTATTTTTTTCCTTAATATATTATGCCATTTCATATGCTAGCCCACAGTACGTAGTAACGTAAACGTCTGAAGCATTGAACCAAGTTTTGTAACTGTGGAAGGTTTCCAGGTATTTAATGAGTATGCTGAATAGCCTCATGTAACTTAATCTCACGTCATTTACAGTAAGAGTGTTAGTTTTTGATATTGCTAGTTTCAGAAGTTTGAGAAGTCATGTCCATAAGATCTTTCTCACATTTCTCATAGTCGTTTCTTACGATTCCCATGGGACGAAACAGATCAATGGATTCAATCCATTCATCCATTGAAGCACATAAAAGTCCACGGCTGATCATAGGCCATAGATTGTATCAAAGGGCGGGATTATGTCATAGTGGCTACGCTTGGCAAGCGGATTGGCAACCGCAGTTTTTATATATTAGTTTTTATAAAGAAGACGCTGATAGAAGATAATGTGCATCTCCTGGTTTATTTCCCTCTGTTACCTCTTACGACATCCACGGGATGATATTAGATAGTGGATATTTTTATACCGCCAATTCATCTGGCTTAGATATTACAAGCCATATACGTACGTCAAAGAGGTTCATCGTTAGTAAATCTGCAATGCTATGAAAAAGATAATATAATCCACATAAATATATAATGCCTACTGAATTTGTAACGAGCTTCATTTTATGTACTCATGTCAAAAATAACTTTCCGTCTTATAACGGTTATTTATTGAAGAGCAATAAATGTTCAATACTCTCACAAAGGAAGCTGAAGGTAACTTCAATGAATATTCTTTCTTTGATGTTTTAATTAATCTTGTTCGAACTGTCTTCTCTTTTATATCTTTTCCATAAAAAAATAAAAATGTTATCAATACTTTTGTAACGATCCCCGAAAAAATATAAAACCTTCATTGTTAATCGTTAATAAGTGTCAAATCACAAAAGTCATGTAACAAAAAGGTATTTTTTGATAGCAGTGTAGCCGAAGTCAAATTTTTATTTGGCGTATTTGGTGAATAAATAAGACATAGGATGTTCAATTGCCGTAACAATAAAATAAAAATAAATTAGCCGAAGGCATGATTAAAAACAAAACTTTATTTTGAAAACAAACAAAAATGATTATTATGAAAAATTAATTGTCAATTTTTCTTCAGAGTATTCAGGGCCAGAAGAAATTTGAAGAATAAGTTTTAAACCGTCTATAGCTGTCGCTATGTTCCTGAATGACTGAGCTAGTCAACCTAAAGAAACAACTGTGGCACAGCGCACAGATGAAAGATTTCAAAATTACTATTCCTTACCTTTTCCCCTGTTTTTTTTCCTTCCAAAATAGATGGATTAAAATTTTTTCGTATGTGTAATAAATGTACAATTGACGTAGCATTAGCAACACGTTTTAAGTTGCTCTTTGTGTAAAAATAATAAGTTTTTTGCACAATAATTCTGATAAATTGCATTTAATCGATACCTTGTTTACTATATCCTAATTATTTAGCTTTCTTAGCGATACTTTTGGAGATACGGTGAAGGATAGCAACTTTTAAGCATTTATTCAAAACATTATTATATAAAATAAAATAAACACAAATAATGTATAAGGCATTATAAAATGGTGTTAATTCCCAATACTTTCAAAATTTAGCAAGAAAATATTAAAAAAAAAACATTATACCACTTAAAGTAATTTCCTTAAGGTATCTGAAATTAATACAGACACCGAGCAAATTTCACAAGCGTTTTGTTTTTTTGAAATTGATATCATGTAATACGTATATACGTGATACGTATATACGTACGTACGTACGTGAGACGCGACGCGACAATGCTTGAAGAGACCACTCTCTACTCAAAAAACATTGTCTTTGTTTATAAATTACATTTTTAGTGGTCTCTTCAAGCATTGTCGCAGACATATTCATGGAAGTCTTTGAGGAGAAAGCCCTGCTTAGTTCTCCCATAAATTCAAGATTCTACAAGCGGTACGTAGACGACACTTTCACAATTCTACCTTTAGATAAAGTAACTGCATTTTTAGACCATCTTAACTCTATAAATTCTAAAATTCAGTTCACAATGGAGTTAAAGGCAAACAATTCCTTAGCTTTTCTAGATGTGTTAGTAATTCGGAATCCTGATAACACCTTGAGCCATACTATGTATAGAAAAAAGACCCATACAGATAGATATTTAAACGGTGATTCTCACCACCATCCTTCACAGTTAGCTACCGTGGTTAAATCTTTGTTTCAGAGAGCACGAGGGATCTGTGACAGTAAACACCTGGCTGCAGAGCTCCACCATGTCAAGCAAGTTTTGCATGACAACAAGCTTCGAGTCCCGCGCCTACGTCACAGTGAACGAGTGAAGCCGGCCACAGTCGAGCGTGTACCTGCTGTACTGCCATATATTAGAGGAGTCACTGACAAGATTGGCTACATCTTGAAGCGTGCTTCCATCATAACATACTTCAAGCCGCTGAAGAAGATTGGTCAGTTTTTACCATCAGTCAAGTGTAATGTCCCTCTGCAAGATGCAGGAATGTACAAGCTTGATTGTGAATGTGGTCTCTCCTACATAGGACAAACTAAAAGATCAATAAAAACCCGCGTTAAAGAACATATAGCTGATGTGAAGAATCGACGCTCCGGGAAGTCTGCAGTCTGTGAACACGTACAGGATCGCCCCCGTCACTACATCAGATTTAATAGACCGCAAATCCTCGCTAAAGAACACCGATTCCTTCCAAGGATGATTCGAGAGGCTATTGAAATCAAAAAACATCCTAATTTCAATAGAGAAAATGGCTGGGTGCTACCATCTGCTTGGGATCCGATAATAAATAAAATTAAATCCCAACCCAAGCATACAAATGCAAGACTTCAAGATACCATAAGTTCATACTGTATAGATCGGAACAAAAGTTAAATTTTAATCTATGGTAACCGCGGTTAACTATGACATATGGACGTTGAACATCTCAGTCCCACCCGTGACCATGAGTGCTGTAAAGCACGGGTATTTAAAAAGTTAAATATACGCGATAAATTCCGTAAAAACTAGTATTATTTCAAAGTTAATCTATTTATTATTATTATTATCATATCACGTTGTACTTTATGATGAGCACATTTCATACAAGCTGCAACATACTTTTTTATAAACCGACGCATTTTGGGAAACCAATATGATTCCTTGATACGAGAAAGTGTTTTGTCGTACCCAACGTGACCAATATCGTCATGGTTGCTTTAAAGGATTTTTCACCTAGCCCCTTGGGTACCACCCATTTCAAAGTGTTATCATTCATAACTTTGTATACTCGTCCGTTTTTCAACTTAAAATTCTTAAAAATATCCGTTACTTCTTTCGTCACTGGACTTTGGAGGACACACGCAATACGTTTAATTTCATCGTCATTTTGCTGAATTGTAATTAACCAATCTTCTGTACCAACATTAAGAACATCTAGGGCCCGCTCATTATTTCCAGTACTTTCTACTGCTCCCCTACTTAACGCGTCCACATGTGCCATCCTTTCGCAATCTTTCACAATCGAACTCCATAAACTGGATCCACCATCTGGGGATCCGTGGTACTAGGTCTCTTTTTGTCAAAGTGCTTCGTAAAGCATTGCAGTCCGTTACAATTTTAAATTTTCGCCCTAATAAATAAACTCTAAATTTATTCAATGATGCTATTACTGCCAAGGTTTCTAGCTCATAAGAATTAAGTTTTTGTTCATCTACCGAAGTTTGTCGGCTATAATAAGCTATTGGTGTAAACAATTCTGAATCATCTCTCTGCAACAGGATCCCAGCGATTCTGCAACAGGATCCCAGCGATTCCGAATTTACATGCGTCTGTATGAAGTTGAGTTTCCAGACCCGGATTATAAACAGATAAAATTAGCCTTTCCGTGAGTTTTGTTTTAAGTATCTCAAAAGCTTGAATTTCGCTGTCACTCAGTTTCCAATGAGCATCCTTCCTCAGCAATCCCGTCAAAGGTCTTGCTATTAGGGCGAAATCCCTAATGAACCGGCGAAAGAATCTCGCCAGTCCCAAAAATTGCCTAACATCATGCACGTTGTGTGGAACAGGAAATTCACCATTTCGGTCTCATTAGTGAATCCTAAATCTTTTAAAACAAAAGAAAAACATTCATGATATTTTCTTAAAAGTGTTTTTAATCCTTTTTCCTGTTCAGAGGTTAGTTGTGTACCACATTATAATGATTAATCGTCTAACAAAAGCGTATTACTTACTCCTACCTGATTACACAAAAGTGCTTCGCCAATTACCATGCTCCAAGTTAATAATTGTCCAATTTTAAAATTAACCTCCTTATCTCCAATATTTTGTACAAGAACCACCCCAGAACCTCCGCACAAATTGTATTCTCCGGGGAATAGATAATATGCTTCACCATTGTTTAACCGCCTAATACTCCCATTGACATAAACTTTGCCATTATTTTACATATTACATATTTTTGTCTTTACCTTTCACACGAACTAACTTTGTTTCAGCAGTCTGTATTATTAAAGAAGTTGAACAAAATAAAGGGTACTTTTGCAAATCCGTATTGACTAATCTCCTAAATATAACGTCTGTATCTGTTTTTATTATTTGTGAATTAGGTCTCTCTGTAAAACTATGTCCGAGGAGAACAGGACAATTAATTAAGGCATCATCTATAATAAGGGCTTCCACATTATTTTCCTGGACACCCTGAACCTTTATAGTCACTAGGGCTTTACCTAATGGTCTATAGGGTACATTTCCTAATCCCTTGAGCACTGGGCCTTCAACTTGCCGCCAGTTTAGCCCTAGGTTTTGAGCTGTACTAAGGTGGATCAAGGTACCCTCACTGCCGAGATCGACATGACAATTCGTAAGGTGGCCATTAATTTTCAATGGAATCTTATATTTACTACTCGTATTTGCCGTGTTATCTACTATAAGAACTGATTTTAGATTTCCTTCCTTGGTACCTTGATTCTGCCTAGGGCACTCAGAGGTTATATGTCCCAAAAAATTACAATTATTACATCTAATCTTAGGTTTATTACAAAGAAAAAATGGATGTCCTATCTCTTTACAATTAAAGCATGACATTTGACTGTAATTATGCCTGTGCGCTGCGTTAGGTTTCGAAATAGGTTGTGTATTGTTAAGTATCGTAGTATTTGATCGACGTTCTCTGTCCTTTAATAAAAATTTATCACTGGAGTTTTTGTTTTGATCAGTTTTAATAGATTTGAAAAATTTTAGCACTTGTTCAGGTTCGCCAAATTCTGCACCTTGTGCCCCTAATCTAATACCCTATCGTTAATGCCAGCTAGATCGCGGCAGAAATGTAAGCCGACTTATCCACCGTAAAATGTGTGCATTTTAGAGAGTTTTCAAATTTTTATACAACATATATTACTATAAATTTTGAAAATAAAATGATTTCTTATGTATACGCGTATTTTTTTTACCAATTCGATTCGTTGGTATGTTTTCTTAGGTGTGTTACCTCAGAGTTTTTTTCTGGGTGAACCGCTTCTGATGATTCATTTCTGATTTTTTGTTTGAAAGCTGATGCGTTACATATAGTTCCTTATAAATTTGATCAAGATCAGGCGAGTACTTATGGATTTATACATAATAATGCGTTTTTAATTGACTTCGCTACATTGATGATGTTCTTATTTTATTTACATGGAAGTCGATTGTACAAAATTTTTAATTTTACCAAGAGTTATTTTGCGTAATTCATATTATATCTTAAATTCTTTTTTAATTTAAACTTTTGGTCCAATCTACACAATATGAGCTTAATATTGTTACGAGCTTGAGGTTCGTGACAATGAAAATTGCCGATAGAATTACCTAAATTAACACTTTAATTCACTTTAAAATAATTAAAGTAAAAAAAAACACTAATAATTAATCACACTGATTCACTTTATTCCGCTCCGAAGCTTCGCGTGTCTCGCCAACTTCAATACTTCCCCGATCGCGTATTGCATTGCCTTTATATAGGGCTCTTCCACGAAAACATCCAGAATATTCTAGAATATTCAAGTAAATACGCGCGCCAACCGACCAAGCGCAGAAAGATCGAGTGTAGAGCTTCTAGAAAGTTTAGTTCTTCAATTTGATACTAGATGGCGCTGTCGGTTAAAAAAAATTAGTTATGTCATTTTCTGGAAAGCTCTCTCCTCGCTCTGTTACCCGACACTAGATGGCGCTAGAGCTAGCATGCCATGAGATGAGATGTCAACTTAGCCGCGCAACAATATGGTATCTTGACAGCTTGTACGTCAATAAAAGCTCAAGCAAATCACTTCTTGAGTTTGCACTGAATTTTTGTGAAGCTCCCAATAATTTTCTCTATGCTATCACTTGGGATGACTTTTGATTTCCAGTAATTATTTTCATATCTAACTGTTAAAATTGCGTCTTAATTTTTTTTTCTGAAAGTAGACAGTGTGGCGATGGCCAGGCTTTTATTCTATTATTGCTGATGTGTTTTTGACTTTTAATTTTTCAGTAAATCAAATATCCTACACGCAGCACGTCGTGTCCGTACGCATTATAACATACTTTACATACTTTCATAATTTTACAAAGAAAAAAACTGTAATTTGAGAGTAAAAATAACTGTTATTTGAGACCAACTTTTATATCTGAGATAGTTTTAGGACAAGAAAGTTTCCACCGTTGTTGTGTTGACGATCTACACATGTCATGTAACAGCTCATTTTGTTCCAAAACTGCGTCAGTAATCGTCACAAACGTCGCTCTGCAAACCATTGACGCGTCTGAATATGTACAAATTTTTAAAACTATAGATTCTCGCAAATTAAATATATTCGCGAGTAGTACTTCTTTTGCATAAGAGTCCATCTATGTAGGTATATGCCACCAAATAGCAGTACTTGAACTGTTACGTTCCGGCCGGAAGGGTATAAAAAGTCAGTATAATTATGGGCTGCGAACCATTATAGGTGTCAACGCATCTATGTAACTATGTTTGAAGTTGGCTGCACTTTTTTATACGGATAAATGTAAATATCTATGGGCCACAGCATCCACTCACCACCAGGTAGACTAATATATATATATATATATATATATATATATATATATATATATATATATTTCATATATATTTATATATATGCGTGTAAGAATATAATTGCAGTAGCCACTTACTCATACATCAGATGGCCGTAGACTGTAAAAATGGTTTGTCACTCCAGTTTTATAAAAAAAATGTTTTATTATTAATACCTTCGTATAAAAATTGTGCTGAACAAAAAAATAATACTATGATTTAAACAATGTCTTAATCTAAAAAATCTACAATAACAGGAACCTGAACTAATCAATCAATCTAAACAATCAAACTAAACAATCAATCATATATATATTACGATTCTTTATTATGTACACTTACAAAGAAGCAAAACTCCTGAGTGACTTTTCTCGCTCCGTGTCATGTTATCGTATGTCATAAATAATCCCAAAGTTATTCACGTTCAGAAGGAAAAGAGGAATATGGTTTTGTTATTTGCTTTGTGATACGAAAAGTCATTTGATGTAATACTTAGATGGACGCGGGGACACTTCTTAAATTTCGGAAACTTGCCCTAAAACCCTCTCAGAAATGAGGAGAGGCCTGTGCCCAGCAGTGTGACGTATATAGGCTGCAACTTTACCATTACTTTTACTTTTCATATTTAAAGGAAATGTCATTATAATTACAACTGCCGATTAAATTTGGCAGTGGGGAGGCCGAACGATTACACTATTTCGTCCTGTAAGTTCCTTCATCCCACAACACAATTTATCAAAAATAAATTGTGCAGACGACTCTCTTTACTGATTTATTATACTCCTTTGTAATAATTTAAATGTACTGGGTATATTCTCAAGTTTTTAGCTGTCGTTAAGCATTCTTCATTTAATCACCGACTTGTTTAATGACCAAGAGGCCATAGTTTAGGTTTTACATGGGTTTGATACAAATCTTAATTATTTTAGTATAAAAACGTATGATAGCATTTTTATAGCATAGGGGGAGACAAACAAGTTCACCTCTTAATCCATTTGCAATTAAGTAGATAATATGGCCTCGAGACACCTACATCTAACCTTAATTAAAAATCAGTGTTGATGCGTTATCACCCCTGAGCACTAAGTTAGAATAATCTCGTTAGGTACCAGTAAAATAATCTCCGGCCTTATACACTCACCATATAATACACCAGCATTTATATTGCATGCTGGTATTCGCGTTATCGTAGTCCTTCTCGGGTCGAGACGTATTCAACGTAGGTCTCGTAGAATATTAACAAAAATGCACTTTTAAAACAGAAGATAATAACGATGATGTTTTTTTGCCGATTTTGACGTAAAAATGCAATGTTCTAATTTATATCAAATTAAAACTATATTCACATTGAGTTAAAGGGTCCTTATGTGGTAACGTCCAAATTTACAATAAACCAGCGGTGACTAACAGTAATAAAATAAAGCAGAGCTTAAGGAGACTACAGGAGCTAAACGCAAGTTTTATAATGCGTCAAAGTATATGATACACTGCAGTAAACAAAACCAGAAAAATATATGATATTTTTCTTGATATACGCTAGTTAACTGTTGTGTTGAAAACACGATACTAATAATTTGATACGATAGAAAAAAATCACAAAGATACCTCTAAAAATTTCTTTTAACGAGTAAAAACTTTTTTGATTTTTTTGTCAGATAATTATACAAGCTACATATTAACTTACTGTTGTTTTAATTTTTTAGTGCAATTAATTGTTTTTATTGTAAATCGCATATATTCTTATTTCTGAATTAATACGTAAGGATGTGTACGCAAACGCCTGTCTACAGACACTGCGGCCGATGCCCTGATGGTATAGATGTGTTGCTCTTTTTGCCGCAGTGTTTACGTAAAGATTGTTTCACCCAAAATATGAACGATATTAGAAGGTTTTACATATTATTATAACATTTAATTATTACTAAATAATAAATATTTATTTTAACCACATTAAACCTATAAATTTTAGCAAAGTAGTTTATTACAGTTGTGTATTTAGTAGCGCGGGATTCATTTGCAGTTTGCATTCGAGAGTGCCCGGGTTCGATTCCAGGAATGTTTAGTTTTATTGATTTTGTTTATAAGAAATAGTAATTATAATTATGTATGAATGTTTTGTCTTCAGTTCTGTCAGCTTAATAATATTTCAGTCAAAAAAATAAATAAACGAAATGCAAAATTACTTAAGTATCTTATGAACCAACGTGAATATTTAGAATTGACATTTCTACGTATTTTAGTAGATTTTATTGTCTTAATTTCTTCCTAGCATAACCATCGAAAGAATCTGCGGAATCCGACGTGTTTAACAGTTTCTCACTAAGATTTTTCCTTTGCGGGTAAACAGACATAATATCTTTTTTGAATTCTTCCCATAATCTATCTCTCTACGTATCAGGCTCCCACGTGTCAAACCAGGATAATGAATAGCCCCGAAGGGCCTTACCGGCTTTTTCTACCTTCTCAAAGCTGCTCCATTTTAACTCGTCTCCCAACTTATCGAAGCCCTCGCACCGGTAGTTGCTGCGTCGTTGCTTTTGTCCGGGTTGAAAATTGGCACCGCTACGTCGTCGTGCCGCTTATTTTAATCCATTACATTTTGGGTGGTTTCCAACAGTCCTTTCACCAACTCCGCATCCATATTGAAATAGTTTGCACTGAAATATTTAAAATAAAACGATTAACAAAAAGCACGGGCGATCCCACTTCTGATGATAATTTCATGGGATATTAAACAAAGAAATCAGATCTTTTTGTTTATAAAAGCATTTGTTAAAATCTTCCTCCTAACAAGGGAGAAATTATGAAAAGAATTTATTTATTTAATTTGAAATAATATATTTAGGATAATATCTTTACACATATTTAAACAATATTTTAACAAAAGACAGAACAAGCAAAATTAAGCCGAAGTACAACAAAACAAGACATAGTAGAATATACTTAACTTGCTAATACGAAAAATAACCAAGTACTGTCTCGAATTTATAAGATTTATAAGATTTGTGTTTATGTATTTATAAGATTGCCGCCAAATGTCGCTTTTATTTATTTTTTTACAATTGAACAATTCTTAAACACATCTAAATATTAAAAATTAAATTATAAAAATTATTAACTATTAAATAAAATCATAAAAATCATTTTTAAAACCTTTTTCACAGTTTTTAACAATTAATTTGCAGTATAAATATATTTCATAAAACACGTGGTCCAAAACGGTTTAACACATATTAGTAATAAGACAAAGGAACTAAAATCCTCACTTAAACACATTCAAAAATATGAAACACATTTTTCACATCCAAATAAACATTTTTGGGCTATTTTTATACATTTATTACAATATACTTATCATACATTAGAAAACGGAAGTAGTAACAAATTAACAATTCATAAAACATCAAAATTAATCCACGAAAGTTTTTATTAATCGTAACTAAAATTTAATTCTAAAATTATCCTTAATGTAGCAAGCGCTTTCGATTATCGGACAGTATAAACTTTTCATTGCAAGTAATGATTTGATTTAAAATCCCTTTATTTTTGTGTCGGTTCAGCAAAGTAACACAGCAGTCGACGAGTGTTCGATTCACTCAATTCATGAGTGAATCGAACACGCGTCGTTCAAGTTATTTTACTTTCCCGATTTGCTTCAAGTGGATTAATACAGTTTTATCACTTACCCCGAAGCCTGCTGCTATCTCCGAAGTACTTTGTGATGGATCCGCTTTCACAATAGCCTTTAATTCTTCATTTTACACTTTAGTCTCGGGTTTGTTGAAACTAAAATCGTACCGTGCTTTTTTTGCGACACCAACGCCGTACACATCATTAATCCTTCGATCTGTTTCTGCAGCACTGGTGCCACGGTAAAACTCGTATTCGTAATTATACCGATATTTTATGTTTTACATTGTGCGGTAATAAGCGACGCCAAAAAAATAATGAGGAAAAACAAATGAATTACTGTTTTCAATACTCAAATGTACCTGCTAAATGAATTTGAATTTGGAATTCTTAACCAAAGAGGAGATATTTCAGATCAAGTGGCTATTTTACGCTTGTATTCTGTGAGGGCAAAGTCCTTTCCTGGTCGAGAGATTAATTTGTGTTGCAACTACACTATAGCTCCAGCAAGGATGTACCACCTATTAAGTATTTAAAAAAGAAAAAAACATAACTATTACCATGACTAAGTTTAACTATATCCTAATATAATCGAAGATATTTCACAAAAATATCCGTCTTAATGTGGTAATGTGAAAAGGGTAACAAGGACAACAATAAATATATAATGTATGTTCCTTACTATAAATAACCTAACGCGTAAAAACGATTGAGTAACCTGCAGATTCTTATTGTTATAGCCGACATAAATTATGTTATGCTCCTCTACTCTAACTGCCTCGTTGATCTAGTGGTTGTATAGTCTACTGTAGTGCGATTGTTGATCATGAGCTCCTGGTTTCGAATCCCGGGTTGGGCCAAAAAATTAATTATAGAGTTTTTCCGTCAAGAAATTCTTAGTAGTTGCCCGGAGTCAGGATGTTGGCGGTGTCTCACCCCCGTGCCTCGGAAAGTACGTAAAGCCGTTGGTCCTGCGCCTGATCTCTCTCCAGTCGTGTCGGTTTACCGTCCCATCGGATTATAAGATTGAGGGAATAGAAAGTGGACCTATGCTTGCGCATATACATGGGCACTATAATCCTATCCTCCATTGAGGCAGGCCGTCGTGGCCGAAATTCGGTCTAGAGGACATTATGCGCTTACCAACGAGATACTCCTGTAAAGAGACCAACTAACGAATAAAATCATGAACGAAATCAACACGAACGAATACAGAAGGATGCGCAGTGAAACGAAGGAGCGTTACGTACTGAACTTAGTTTTGTGTTCGACAGCGAAAAAAGTAGCTTACTCTCTCGGTCTTTGTCACGTTAACGTTACTTGATGAGTAATTGCTGTGGTCCATGGAGATTTACATTAATCCTCGATTAAAGAGTTCAAGCGGTACGTAGACGACACTTTCACAATTCTACCTTTAGATAAAGTAACTGCATTTTTAGACCATCTTAACTCTATAAATTCTAAAATTCAGTTCACAATGGAGTTAGAGGCAAACAATTCCTTAGCTTTTCTAGATGTGTTAGTAATTCGGAATCCTGATAACACCTTGAGCCATACTGTGTATAGAAAAAAGACCCATACAGATAGATATTTAAACGGTGATTCTCACCACCATCCTTCACAGTTAGCTACCGTGGGTAAATCTTTGTTTCAGAGAGCACGAGGGATCTGTGACAGTAAACACCTGGCTGCCGAGCTCCAACATGTCAAGCAAGTTTTGCATGACAACAAGCTTCGGGTCCCGCGCCTACGTCACAGAGAACGAGTGAAGCCGGCCACAGTCGAGCGTGTACCTGCTGTACTGCCATATGTTAGAGGAGTCACTGACAAGATTGGCTACATCTTGAAGCGCGCTTCCATCAAAACATACTTCAAGCCGCCGAAGAAGATTGGTCAGTTTTTACCATCAGTCAAGTGTAACGTCCCTCTGCAAGATGCAGGAGTGTACAAGCTTGATTGTGAATGTGGTCTCTCCTACATAGGACAAACTAAAAGATCAATTAAAACCCGCGTCAAAGAACATATAGCTGATGTGAAGAATCGACGCTCCGGGAAGTCTGCAGTCTGTGAACATGTACAGGATCGCCCCCGTCACTACATCAGATTTGATAGACCACAAATCCTCGCTAAAGAACACCGATTCCTTCCAAGGATGATTCGCGAGGCTATTGAAATCAAAAAACATCCTAATTTCAATAGAGAAGATGGCTGGGTGCTACCATCTGCTTGGGATCCTATAATAAATAAAATTAAATCCCAACCCAAGCATACAACTGCAAGACTCCGTGATACCATAAGTTCATACTGTGTAGATCGGAACAAAAGTTAAATTTTAATCTATGGTAACCGCGGTTAACTATGACAGCTGGACGTTGAACATCTCAGTCCTTCCCGTGACCATGGGTGCTGTAAAGCTCTCGAAACGTCGGGTAAAAAAGTTAAATATACGCGATAAATTCCGTAAAAATTAGTATTATTTCAATGTGTAGTGTTCGCGTAAATATAAGAACCTCATAGTGTTAGTTATAACCAAAGGCTACAATTCCATTAGACAGCGTTAGGAGAATTGTGGTTTGTATGTACTATGCACCTTATCGTGTGTGTTTTTTTACATTTAAAATAGTTTCTTTTATTTTTTAAGAAACTAAAGTGATGAATGACACCCGATGGTAAGTGGTTACTACTTCTTTTGGACACCTGAAATAAAATTCATACATAAATAGCTCTGGCTAAGTTGAATGCCTCATAACCAGTAATTGTACTGAAATAGTAAAGAATGAAGTCTTACCCAGACGGACTTCTACGCATAAAAAGAAGAAACTTTTATAATTTATTTATATTTATATATTGTTATATTTTATAAAATCTTTATATTTTACATTACTTCTCGTATAAGGTTCAGCTAACTCGGCAAACTCTGTAAATTGCTATGCTCGTGGTTTTTCTATGTAAAAAAAATACAGCTGCATTCAAACTAGGTGATGCACATCATTTTATTTTATTAAACGAATGATTGGTAAATAACTTCTAACATCTTTAATATCCGGTAACCCAAATCGTCTCGTGGGTTTGGCACTATATTTGCAGCATCTTCTTACCAACAACTAGATCCAAAGTAAAAAAACTGCGGTTGCCAACCTGCCTGCCAAAAGTGGAAAGTATGGCAAATATTAAAATCGTATGTGATTATCTGTTGGGAAGCCGTTATGTTCAGTGATGTACAGAAGTTGACTTTGATAGATTGTAATTAACGTAATTTCATAAACTATTAGATCTCTTCAACACGTCGTCATCTACTTAGCGGGTTTAAGCATCATTCTCCTTGAGTGACTTCGTAAAATTATATGTGTAAGATATTGTAAAAAGTAAAATAAATATTAACATATTAAATATTATTTGGTATTCAAAAGGGAAATAGAATATTTATAAACTGTCAGCAAATTATTAAAAACAATTTTCAATATAATTTCTGTTATTTTTAAATTGTAGTGTGTCAACAGTGTCTAGATAAGTATGTATAATGATTTACACAAAAACCTTGGGGAAGCACGCACCGCTCAGCGGCATGCTTTGATGCGTCCGTGTCAGTGACCAAATAGGGGCGTACATAATATGTCGACACTTGTCAGTAAGTTCAAAAGCATATAACATTTTTAGACATATTAAATTTAGTAGGTTATCTAATTAGAAACTATACGACCCCAATAAAAGAAACCAAAAAATTTTTCATTACACACACACACACACACACACACACACACACACACACACACACACACACACCATACACACACACACACAACACACACACACACACACACACACACACACACACACACACA
This sequence comes from Parnassius apollo, assembly GCA_907164705.1. NCBI lineage: Eukaryota > Metazoa > Arthropoda > Insecta > Lepidoptera > Papilionidae > Parnassius > Parnassius apollo. The sequence continues at coordinate 7,564,903 of CAJQZP010001486.1, read as the reverse complement.
CACATACACACGCACGCACGCACACGTACGCACGCACGCACACGCATGTACATGCACGCACATGCACGCACATGCACGCACACGTACGCACACGCACACACACGCACGCATACGCAAGCACACGCACGCACACGCACCCACGACCGCGCACACACACGCACACGGGCGCACGTACACACACGCACACGCACATGCACTCACACGCACGCGCATGGTTTGGATTTGGGACGCTTAATTATCTTAGTAGCGATGTCATTGTGTAACATTTTATTATTCTACTTTTTAAATACATTCCATTAGAGCCTATAAAAATCCACTATTGAACATAACCCTCCCCCATTGACTACCTCATACGGATCAAGGATCTTGCTATAATTGCAACGCTTAGCAGGTGGGTTGGAAGCAGCCGTTTTTTATTAATTTGAATTGTTATCAAGAAGATGCTGCTGCCCAACACCTGCTTCAATTTTCCTCTGTCGCCTCTTACGACACCCACGGTACGGTATGGGGTAGTGGGTATTCTTACACCGCCACTACACAGTAAACCCTTTAGATAACAATAGTGAAATTTCTAGTTCCTTAATATACAAACAACAATGTACAGCAACAACTAATTTTACATGACTATATCCGTATTATTAATGATTATACGTACTATGAACTCGAAAGAAAAAAATGTAATTCTGTATGTTTAAAAGCAAATGGTTTCAATTCTTAATAAAAAAATGTTTTTTTTAACTAAAATATAAGAGTGTAACATAATGATCATATTAAAGTTATTACAGTTATTTATTTGTGTGTGATTCTTGAATTGCATTATAATAGTGTGTGTCGTGAGAGGTAACAGAAGGAAACTAAACCAGGAGATGGCAGCAGCATCTACCTGATAACATCCGAATACAAATTAATAGTTATCTATAATTAGCTAACTCACAGTCAAAAGTTGACCTTATTACCCTACTTTTTGACGTCAATTGCCGTACGTTATTATAAATTCGCTTTTAATATCCCTTAAACGAATGTTAAAAAAAATCCCTGAACAAAAACTTAACTAAGACAGTTTCCTCATACGATATATCCATCATATATTTATTACGATTCTTTGCTGTGTACATTTACAAAGAAGCAAAGCTAGTGAGTGACTTTCCTCGCTCCGTATCATGTTATCGTATGCCATAAATAATTTCAAAGTTATTCGCAATCGGAAAAGACAAAGAGAAATAAGGTTTTATTATTTGATTTGTGATACGAAAAGTCATTTGATGTAATACTTAGATGTGGAGTGAAAGTATGGAACAACAAGCATAGGAGAGATTGATTATTGAAGACAAATTTTTCATGTAACACCTTCATAATGGTCTAAGTAATTTCCTTTACAAAAGCGATACCTAACAAGATCGGTGTTAGTTTATGAAATTCGCTTTTTATAAAACTGAATTTAACTTTAATACGTACTCAGCAGTCGTTATTATGTATACTTCCTATATTTAAATTACCGCTAGCCTGGATCGCATCTCTGGGGCGCCCCAGAGATGCGATCCAGGCTAGCGGTGCGAAACAAGAGAGGCTCGCGACGATATCTCACACTATGTGAGGCGGTTACTTCTGGGGAGCGACTGCCCCAGGTGGTGCGGTTCAGACTAGCGGCGCGAGGCAAGAGAGGTGCGCGACGACTTCTCACACTATGTGAGGCGGTTTATTCTGGGGCGCGACTGCCCCAGGGATGCGGTTCAGACCAGCGGTGCGGAGCAAGAGAGCGCTCGAGGGCAGCGTGCGAACCTTTATTGGCTCGAGTCAGAATCGCGTCACCTTTTAGCCCCCCCTCTTTCTGCTTCAGTGTGTACGGAAGGGACATGAGGTTAAAAGAAGGACAAACACTTGGCTGCAATATACCCTCGAACAAAATTAAAAATACAAAGATTAAACCTGACTTTCGACTATAATTTCTAATCTAGAAAGCTAATTCAAACTATTGATTGGGTAAAGGGCACAAATGGTCAACAGGGCGCATGTAAGATGAAGAAGAGCGCTCGAGAACAATAAGAGGTTTCCGAAATATTATCCATGATAGAGGTGGAACCAACGATGACGTAGCCCAAGACGGTCTGCATTGCGTAAGGTGCGGCATACGAGGAGTTGCCCTTGACCTTCTTGTGTAACAAAAGATGAGGGAATACCGATGCTCCAATGAGCATGTCTATTTCTCCGGGGACGGCGTAAGTATTGTCTGCCAGAGTCAAATTCTCAGAATCAATCATTGTTGTGGTGTCGACCGAAACAGTTGGCAGACGCTCGGTGACTTTATCTACTACTAATGCATGTACACGCCCTTAGTTGCAACAAAAATCGACGAAACCAGGGCCCATGAGTGATCCCCTCGACGAGCAACCAAGGGTAGAGCCCAATGGCTTATGGATAATTAAATTAGAAAGGTTAGTTACGCAAACACAAACCTTACCGAATTCCAGAAGTGTAGGGTCTACCACAAGGTGGCGTCAGGGGCAAGTAAATGGTAGTTGGTGTGTTGTGTGGGAAGTATATAGTGTAACCTGACGTCACCAATACGGTCAGATAGCTGCACTACGTGCGCCGACCGCTCCACAAGACGCTCACCGCTATCGGAGCACAAGTTCAGCGTCACTTAGCACGAACTATAATCGCGCGCGATCTACACGGGGATCACAAAGTTCAGCGTTCGCAGCGACAAAGTCAAAGTCTTATCACGCTATCAACCGACGCACTAATAACTCGTTGAAGCAACTAACGGCATAAAAGTTCCTTTAATCACTCCAAACACCAAGTATGTCCCTTGAAACGTAACACGTTAAAACAGACAACTAAATTTGAGGCGGTCTAATTAGACCCCAATGTTCAATAGTAAAGTCAAAATGGCGCGTACAATTAACACAAGCTTTAGTCATTCGAGTCAGCACAGGCCGCGACCAACCGTCTAACGATCGCAAACAATACTCAAACTGTTACAACAATAATTATATAATATAGCCTCGTTATAACGAAAAAACAAATTAAGATAAACTGTAAGAAGCTCGTGACTTATAATCGACCCGGGCTCCGCGGAAATAAAAAGATTAAGAATAAGCCTCGTTATCACGGATACGTACAAATAAGATAACACAATGGAGGCCGCTGCAATTCTTAAGTAACCCGGCACGGCTGCAGCGCTCAACGGTTCATGCAGACTGGACGACGCGCTCGCTGGCCGCCGCACGCCCATAGCAAGGGCTACCCTCACCGGTCTCCCCCCCAACGCTAACCGGTTCCCCGCTCGAGACGCGCGTACGCAAGCTACAGCTTGTAACAATCGAGCGCAAACAATGCATTTATATTAAAGTTAATACTACGATCTAGCCGAGAATAAAATTTTAAATTTATATAGCCCTGTTATTTTATTAGTACCTCCAATACCTCTGACTACGGGACATGAAGGTGTCTTATTTACTAACAATCCTAAACGCTGGCAACATTGTATTATGAAGCTACTCTATGATGCGCTGTCTAGCAATGCACGAACACTCTGTTCGTTTCCATGCGAATCCCTAATTACGATACGGGCTGTAGCCAGCAACACGGTTGAAATAGATAGCGTTCCCGTATTCGATAGTGTGCACAGGGCGACGTCCACCCGGTCGACCGTTAGAAGCGTCGACTTTAGTATGTTAGTTTCCTTGTCCGATTTACTCGACGCGAATATGTTGCCAATTTCGAAATGTAACACGGAACTAGAATTGCATTTAGCAACTAAATGACTATCGCTTAGGCAATTTAAACATAAGCTGTTCGTCTTTACTATTCTATAACGTTCGCTGGGTGAATGTTTACGGAAGGTCGCACAATTATACAAATAACTGTGTTGTTTATTCTTACATAGAACATAGGCGCTATGAGGCCATGTAGGCGCAGCGGTTACGTACGTCAGAGACCCAGCGGTCCTAGTTGATGAGATCGGTCTGCGCTCGACACATTTCTTAATTTCTTGTTTGACATTCGAAGAACGCTGTATCACTTTAATTTCATCTCGTACAAAAGAAGCTAAGGAGTCGAATGACGGTAATTCAGAGCAACGATGCCTCATTTCAAACGCACGCACGGTGTTCGAGTCTAGCTTCTTTAAGGCGATATGTAGAAACACAAAGTCCATAAAGTCATTAAATTTCAGGTTCTTGAGCGCAGCTACTGATGCTACGAATTTATCCAAAAACTGCTCTAAGCCCGTGATGTTCGCGGATGATATAGCTTTAAGATCGAATATCTGATCTAGATATGAAGAGGCTAACAATCGCTTATCTTCATATTTGTTTTTAAGCGTTTCGAAAATTAACGAATAATTGTTTGCTGTTGGTGTGAAGCCCGAACAAATGGACTGTGCCCTAACCATTGACTTATATATTACTGGCGTAAGGACCGGGTCGACCGAACAACTAAAACGGACCAGTGCGCTGGCCCTAAAATTACAGTTTAGGGCCAACGCGACGCGGTCGACAGTGGTGCGCGTGCAGGACAGATTTGTCTTTCATAAATATGTAAAAGAATGCAAAAATTACGATAAAATGATTTAAAAAGAAAAACATGGGATATCGTATCATCGGTAAACAACCTTATGTAAATTTTGTTACAATGAAATTATAATATAAACGAATTTTTAAAGTTTTATTTTACAGTTAGTTTAGTAACGTTACCAAGATTAAGCCAGGGTTGGATTCAGATCCTCAAAAATATTGTACATGGAAAATAAAAACGATAATATTTTGTTTTTTGACGGTTTTATTTTTATTTCTGTTTATTTTTTGTCTAAGAACTTAGTGTAAGTTAAATTTTGAATATTGTCACCTACTATTTTTTATATTCAATAAGGGTAAAACGAAAAGAGTACAAAAGAAATCATATCTGCTTAATTGAATCTGAAAATCTGATTCATAAAATATTTTGAAATTCCGTTTTCAAACCGATTACTTCTGGAGCATAGAATTTTTATCGTGGTGGCCCCTCATTATAGTTGTATCAAGGATGCAACATAAATGCAATAAATGCATCGGTCGAGCATCGATTGACCAGAAAGGGAGCTAATTCTAATTTTATTTTAAAAAAACGCGGTACTTATGAACAATTTAGAAATTTTTGATATCGTAGGGTTAATATTAAAATGTAAAGGGACTCAATAATAATACAAGTCGACCTTTAGGTAAAATTATGGTTTTTAAATCCGAACCTGGTTACGTCGTGTTTTGATATGACGTTTGCATTATGACAGATGCGCTACTTTTTCTTGTATGAAAAAGTTATTAGTAAAATATTCAGATAGCCCTATCCTTCCTTTTGAAATCATTGGCCCTAACACTCAATTTACTAATTAAATAATACAATCTTTAAGCGTCCGATAACGATGGATTGTTATGTATAGTGTTTTGAAAGGTATTAATAAACAACGGTCAAATTTTAATATCTCCATTGAATACTAGAATATCTATGGGGGGAAATCTAAGTGAACCCTAAGCTCGTAACAATATGATTGATAACTGAATAAAACTAAATTTACGGATTCTATCGCGTTAATTTAACTGATTTTACTTATTTTTAATTCCCGACGTTTCGGGTGATTTACAGCAACCATGGTAACGGGGGGGACTGAGACGTTTGACGTCCCAATGTCATTGTTAGCCCGGCTACCTTCAGTTTTTGAATATTAATTTTTGGTCCGATTTACGCAAAACGAACATACAGTATTCCGAAGTGTTGCAGTGGTACGCTTGGGTTTGGGTTTAATTTTGTTAATTATAGAATCCCAAGCAGATGGCAGCACCCAACCATCTTCTTTACTGAAATTAGGATGGTTTTTAATTTCAATAGCCTCGCGTATTATCCTTGGTAGGAATCGGTGTTCTTTTGCGAGGATTTGTGGTTTATCAAATCTGATGTAATGGTGGGGACGATCATGAACATGTTCACAGACTACAGACTTCCCGGAGCGTCGATGCCTCACGTCAGCTATATGTTCTTTCACTTGGGTTTTTATGGATCTTTTTGTTTGACCTATATAAGAGAGACCACATTCACAATCTAACTTGTACACTCCTGCATCTTGTAGAGGGATATTACACTTGACGGATGGTAAAAATTTACTAATCTTCTTCGGCGGCTTGTAGTATGTTTTAATGGAAGCTCGCTTCAAGATGTAGCCAACCTTGTCTGTGACTCCTCTGACATATGGTAGCACAGCAGGCACACGCTCGGCTGTGGCCGGCTTCACTCGGTCACTGTGACGTAGGCGCGGGATCCGAAGCTTGTTGTCTTGCAACACTTGTTTGACATGCTGCAGCTCGGCAGTCAGATGTTTTCTGTCACAGATCCTTCGTGCTCTCTTAAACAAAGATTTACCTTTGCTAGCTAACTGTGAAGGACGATGGTGAGATTCACCATTTAAATATCGGTTGGTATGGGTCTTTTTTCTATACACAGTGTGACCAATAGTGTTATTAGGATTTCGAATGACTAAAACATCTAGGAATGCTAAAGAATTATTTGCCTCCCACCTCGGTTGCAGCGGTTCGTTGAGTACCGAGGTGGGCCGGACCAGTTTCCCGAACTAGAACAGCGGTTGCTAGTGGATTGAGAGCCGGAAGGTTTTGGATTAATCTTTTTGATTTGCAGACCCTGTCGTTCAATAGCTCTGGATGCCTTGATCTTTTCTGAAAGTTTGTTACCGAACAAAGTTTCGTCTCTTACTGAATCTTGAACTACGTGGAGAAAGTTCTTATCCAGGTTTGGTATAATTAGCTTTATGCGGCTATTCGTATTTATCGTATGCAAATCCGAAAGAATACGGCAGGCATTGCTAAGATGTTGGATAGCGTTCTTCTTGTCGTCTCCACTTAAGAGAATATTGAGCGCCCTGTTAATGGCCGTTATCCCCGACCCGAGTTGCTGTTGGTGAACTACCAGGATCTTATCTCTGTTTCTTACAGAGTCTATAACTGCTGCTGATATTTCTGCGTTTAGTTTAGGTGCTTGCAGTAACTTACAGTTGTCCGGGATTAATTACTCCTTCAGAATTTTTTCCTTTTTATCTTTTGGCAAGCCTCTGACGAGTAGAGAAAGCCACAATTTGGCTAAACTCTCGTGAATGCTTTCTACAAACTCTGGGGTATCGCTGGTGGACTCACCAAGGGCTTCTAAAAGTTCAGGGTCCAATTCTGGTTCAGATGATGCACCGTTCGTGTTTTGTTCCGTCGAAGTTGCCTCTAAAGCCAGTGGCTCTAATGGTTTCTCAGCCCTGGTCTCTGGTCTAGACTCTGGCTTCAGTGTGGGCTCAGGTTCCGGTATAAGCTCGGGCTCCAGCATGGACTCAGGTGTTGTGGGACTCTGCCCTGAAGCAATCCAGAGGTCCTTCGTGTTAGCTATAAGGTTTAGCTCAGGGTGGTCGGCGTCTTCAACGCCTAAAAATAATATTTTTAGGATTAGAAAAGTGGATTACTTCAACGAACGAGGCTCACGGCCTGCCCTGATGAAGAATTTTGTTTCGACGAACGAGGCTCACGGCCTGTCCTGATGATGGTAATTTTTTCAACAAACAAGGATCACGGCCTGTTCTGATGAAAGCTGTTAACATGTGTAAAAAACAACACGTGCTAAAGAAACAAATATTACGTAATCTTGACTCGTAGTCAATCGTTATAATACAAAAATAAATATGCTTATCTTCATTATTGGAAGATTGTGATGATATGTCCCGTATTCGGCGATGTCGTGCGACATCGCGTTCACGTAATTTTCTAATTTTTCGTTCGTAACACTCGATTTTTTCTTCCGCACTTCGTTGTGGCATTATAAATTTTAATTATAAATACTTTACAAAAAAAAAGGAAAGAATAAAGTGTAGACTTATTGGGAGTCGCGTGCTGTCATCACCGTGCACGAAAAAGGAATGAGAGAATGGCGACTCACTCCGTCCCCGAGTCAGCGGTGGTAGGGGTAAGTCGGTTCACAGCCAACTTTAGTTTAGTCAGTTGAGTGTCTTTTAAAGCGTGCAAAGTCATCTGTAGGTTAAGGGGACTACCTGGTGAGTAATTATATCTGAAAAATGAAGCGATGAAATATAATTTACTATAACCTTAGTTACAAGAAAGAAAGAAGTGTTTAGCATCATTAGGTTTTAAATAGAATGATGAGTTGCAAATGCATTAATGGACTACAGCGGTACATAAAATATCAATCTGGGAAAATATAAAACTTACATACTTCGCTTATATCGCTAATAATAAAACAGTGGTAAATTAAACAATTAAAAAGAAATTTAAAAATAATTATAGGTAATAATTTTTTATTGTAAGATATTAAAAAGTTATGACAAGGTAAAAATAAGTAATATGTGAAGTAATAATTAAAAAATAAAATAAAGATGGATTTATTCAGTAAAATTAAGTATGGTTCATACCTATCATGTTATAATTATCACCTTCATAAATAAAACTAGGTATGGTAAAAGCACAATAGAGTTATGCTGACAGATGCATACACTGATTGCCAAAATATGTTAGCAACAAAATAAATTGTTGTAGTAAGAGGAAATTATGTAAAAATCTTAAGAACTATAAAAATCTTATGATATAAATACTGACTAAATACATATATTGTGCATAACCCATTTTGGTTGCTATTAGTAAAATGAGGTTAATAATTTTGTGCTTTAAACCTTATTATATATAATAATGTATATATAACGTTATGTAATATATATTCAGCGGCAAATTTCTGACCTTAGATGGTAGTTAATAATATTACAAAAAAAAAACATTAAACGCATAAAACCGTTTGAAATATAAATTGACACTTCTCAACTGGATGGAGAGAAACCATTGGAATGAGACAAAATTTGGGCTTTAGTCCTTCATTGAGAGTAAATTACATAGATATTATTCGATATTAAAGTAGTATATGCTTATATTTCTGGGAATGGTAGAATACAATACAAAACTTTGAGCAAAACAATATAGTGATAATGAATAGTGAACATACTACAACTAAATAATACTTGTGTTGTACAATTTTACCCAGAGTTGAAAAAAAATCCTGCTTCATATATTGACAAGATAGAGATAGTTCTATTCATTAACTATTGAGGATTCAAAACTTTAAATTAAATAAAAATATGGAAATTTAACATACAATATATAATTGAGTCAAGTAAACAAAAAACAGTCAGAGGAAGTCTTTCAAGTCTATTCAACAAGATCATAAAGCAGGGTCAAAAGTTAAACTTGATCAAATTAGAAACGAGAAATAATAAAATTATTATATACTTAACAATGGGGTTCTGTAGGCATGACCCAGAAACCATGGCAGTTATATTAGATTGGGGGACGATTCTTCTTTTATGTATTTCCTCTTAATGTCGATGAGTCAAAAAACCATAGGTTTTTGTTTTTTTCACATGAGCAGTAAAAGTGAAAAAATTATGTTATTATAAAATAAATAAAATTAAAACAAATTTTACGTTAAGAGCTACTAGAGTTTTACTAGGAAAATCGAGGGAACATAAGACGGATGTATTGGATGTTCCGATGTTTCGTTATTGATAAAATGAGAACTATAAATTCTTGTATTTTATTTGGTGCCCAGTGTTTTGGATTTTCTCTGAAACCGATAAAAGGTAGAGGTTAAGTTTTTATTATAAAATAAATATCATAATAATAGAACTTAGTTATCAAAATAATAGTTTTTACATGCCTCGATTTTAATCTTAAAATTTATTTTAATTTTTTAATAAAATTTTAGAATATTAACAATGCTATAAACATTACTAATATTCCCCTTAACCACTCGTAGTAAGCTTAAATTTATGGAGTGTAGAAGTAAGAAGTACCAACTCGCATACGAGAATAGTCGAAAAAGTGTCCATCTGTAATAACAGTTCAAAAACTCTCCACTACAGCGCTCGAGTAGTTACGGGGTATGTTATATCGCCGTAAAATAAGTTGATAGTGATTTTGAAAATATAAATTTTGAAAGCAATAAAATATTTACTGTAAAAAGAATTATTGTGAAAGTCTGTGTAAAAAACATCATAAAAAGTTCTTTAAAATTTAGACTGTAGCTACAGTGGCGCCACCGTTATTTAACGCTTTCCTATGGACACTTTTTGAAACAGAGTCTGTACTCCTTACCTTTACACTCCATACTTAAATTGATTGTGTTACGAGTGATTCACGCCAGTGGTCGAATGGTGGATTGGAACCCACGACCTTTTTGAGTTCGCGGTCCGCGCCTGCCATTAGGCTTCTATACTGACTTACAACTAATTTTTTACTGCTTTTGTCCAATACTTACGTTTTGCTATTTTCCATGCAACTCCAAACCTGTTCTCCGGGAATTTATAAAATTTCATGTTCACATCAATTCCACGTGACAAAGTATTATTACAGTCACGGATAATATATCTATATATTTTATTAATATCTAATAACGCATTATTCACGTGCTAAAATGAAATAAATGACCTATAATGTACTCCGTGAAACGATTCGAATTAGTTACGATGTTTGCCACCAGTTGGCGTAAAAGTCTAGATGCACGGTCCCTATAGCGCACGTGTCACCGTGTCTTGAACATGCGATCTATCGGCGTTGCAGTTTCAGCTCAGTTGGAAGCAGACGAGTGAAGCTTACACAGATACTCGTTCCCACGTCTGCTTCCAACACACTACAACTAGTACAGCGCATGTGCCACCGTGTCCTAGTTGAACATGCGATCTATCGGCGTTGCAGTTTCAGCTCAGTTGGAAGCAGACGAGTGAAGCTTACACTCGTTCCCACGTCTGCTTCCAACACACTATGAATAAATATTTTGTCTTTCATATATTACTTATTACTTTATCGTTTAATACATCATAATATCAATACAACGAAGTGTACTGAAGGTTGTTATGAGTTCACGTCCCTCCAAAAATTGAGAACAGTTCTCGCGTTAAGCTTGTTGTTTAGCTTTTAGCATGAGTTCAAAACGTAAATTGAAAAGGAAATGGAATATGTCTGTGCACTTCTTTTTAATTTTTCTTTCTTTTTTATAAATATTACATATTTATGAAAACTGGTTATTTATACCTGATGACTTACAGAACTTTAGTTGTTAAAAAGTGTTTTATTATAAAACAGATACCTCCATAGGCCCATAGCCTTACTCATGGAACGTTTTAACCTTTGCCTGGTCAGCTAGTATTAAAAAGTAATTTTTTAATATCCGGTAACCCAAATCGTCTCATGGGTTTGGCACTATCTTTGCAGCATCTTCTTAACAACTGAAAAAAAAACTGCGGTTGCCAACCCGCCTGCCAAAAGTGGAAAGTATGGCAAATTTTAAAATCGTATGTGATTATCTGTGGGGAAGCCATTATGTTCAGTGATGTTCAGTAGTTGACTTTGATAGATTGTTATTAACGTAATTTCATAAACTGTTAGATCTCTTCAACACATCGTGTCTCTTGCTCTCTCTTTTAATTAATAATTAAAAAAAATATTTATGGTAACCGCGGATTGTGTAGATCGGAATAAAAGTTAAAATTTTAATGTATGTTAACCGCGGTTAACTATGATATCAGGACGTTGAACATTTCAGTCCCACCCGTGACCATGAGTGCTGTAAAGCGTTCGAAACGTCGGGTATTTAAAAAGTTCAATATACGCGATAAATTCCGTAAAAGCTAGTATTATTTCAATAGCTAACTCACAGTCAAAAGTTGACCTTATTACCCTACTTTTTGACGTCAATTGCCGTACGTTATTATAAATTCACTTTTAATATACCTTAAACGAATGTTAAAAAAAATCCCTAAACAAAAACTTAACTGAGACAATTTCCTCATACGATACATCCATCATATATTTATTACGATTGCTTGCTGTGTACACTTACAAAGAAGCAAACCTCCTGAGTGACTTTCCTCGCTCCGTATCATGTTATCGTATGCCATAAATAATCCCAAAGTTATTTACGGTCGCAAAAGACAAAGAGAAATATGGTTTTGTTATTTGCTTTGTGATACGAAATGTCATTTGATGTAATACTTGGAAGTGGAGTGAAAGTATGGAACAACAAGCATAGGAGAGCTTGATTATTTAAGACAAAGTTTTCATGTAACACCTTTATAATGGTCTAAGTAGTAGTAAAGTATTTTCTTTACAAAAGCGATATCAAGATCGGTGTTACGTTTATGAAATTCGCTTTATATAAAACTGAATTTAACTTTAATACGTACTCAGCATTCGTTATTATGTATACTTTCTATATTTAAATTATCAAGTTATTCGAATGCGTGTAAATTAAGAACAAATTAGACATTTCGTAGATAAGTACCGTGAGTGTCATAAAAGTTGACAAAGGGAAACTGAAACCCGACTTTGGCCGCAGCACAACATCCTTCTGATAACAACTCAAAATTATTAACCTGCAATTGCCAACCCGCCTGCAAACGTCGCAACTATGGCAAAACTCCCCTAAGATAAAATCTTTGGAGGAGGCCTATCTTCAGCAGTGGACTTTTGATAGACTGTAGCTATAATGGTAACGGATGAAGGAATAAATGAGACTGCATCTGTCGTACTTCGGTATCTTCGTTCACATACTTTACCTCTTGATTAGTTAATAACTTTCAATTATTCGGGAACTGTTGCCGTACGCTAAAGTCAATTGGGAGGGTATAATCATCAAAAATACATATCTGAACGGAATGGAATGGTATTGAATATATATAAATTGATATTATTAAGTACGTTTGCCCCTGCTTTGGAAAAATCCTCCATCCTGGAAGAAATTTGTTTCTTTTTAATTGTTCACATTACAACTTTATTCTATTCACAATAATGGTAAAATTAATTTTCATATTATAAGAGCCGAGGTGGTAGCTCAGATGGTTTACGATCGCTGTAAATATAACCGCGCCGGCATCAATAAAATTGTTAATTGCAATTTTAAGTGCTGATTTACCACGTGCTCGGCGGTGAAGGAAAACAAAACACAGGTGAGGAAACCTGCATGTCTGAGGAATGAGAAAAAAATATTTCGAAAACACGTGAAGTTCGCCAACACGCATAGGGGCTGCGCGTCGGATACTTCCCAAACTTCGGAAACTTGCCCTAAAACCCTCTCAGAAATGAGGGGGAGGCCTGTGCCTAGCAGTGGGACGTGTTATAGGCTGTGACCTGGCTTTAACTTTAACTTTACATATTTAGAGAAAATACCATTATGATTATAACTGTCGAGTAATTTGGCAGTGGGGAGGCGGAAACGATTACACTATTTCGTTCCAGTTCCTTCATCCCACAATACAATTTATCAAAAATAAATTGTGCAGACGACACTTTTTACTGATTTATTATACTCGTATGTAATAATTTAAATGGACTGGGTATATTCTCAAGTTTTTAGCTGTCGTTAAACATTCTTCATGTAATCACAGACTTGTTTAATGACCAAGGGGCCATAGTTTAGGTTTTAATTGGGTTTGATACAAATCTTAATTATTTTAGTAAAACAACGTATGATAGCATTTTTATAGTATAGGGGAGGCAAACAAGTTCACAATAAAAATCTAAATTACTTCACAACTTTCTGCTAGCTAAGTACAATGATGTGTCTTACCTGGACTGAAGAGCACCTCCCGCCCTCTCTCAATTGCATGCACTAACTCCGTCACCACTAGTCCCAGCACCACTACTCCCGGCACACTTCCGCACTACTTCCAACACCACTATTCCAGGTAAGACACATCATCGACGACAATACGACACGTGTTTCGCCTCTACACGAGGCATCCTCAGGTGATGTAGACTCTACGGTGACTGACCGCTATGAGTCAGTGCATGCAATTGAGAGAGGGCGGGAGGTGCTCTTCAGTCCAGGTAAGACACATCATTGTATTTAGCTAGCGGAAGGTTGCGAAGTAATTTAGATTTTTATTATAATGGATTTCCGCAAAGTAACGCCTGATTCTATCAAACAATTTCACCTCATAATCCACCTGCAAATAAGTAGATGATGTGGCCTGTAGACACACCTATATCTAACGCGTGTAGATGTGTTATCACCTAAGATCTCGTTAGGTACCAGTAAAAATAATCTCCGGTCTTCTACACTCACCATATAACACACCAGCATATATATTGCACGCTGGCATTCTGTGAGACTGTGGTCCTTCCTGCGTCGAGCCATATTCTACGCAGGTCTCGTAGAATATTAACAAAATGCACTTTTAAAACAAAAAATAATAACGATGATGTTTTTTGATGATTTTAATGTAAAAATGCAATTTGTAATTTCGAGATTTTGTAAACAAAGCGTAATGTTCTAATTTATATCACAAATTAAAACTATATTAAAATGAAGTTGAAAGGGTCTTCATGTGGTAACGTCAAAATTTACAATAAACTAGCGACAGCGGTGAGTAACACTAATAAAATAAAGCGGGGTAGGAGACTACAGGACTTTGCCGCAGCTTTTTACGTGAATATTGTTTAATGTATTTGTTTGTGTATCGTTTTTGTTTCATAAATATTTCTTTCCATGAATATTATTCTTTCGTATATTTGTCGATTTAAAATGTTTAAAGTTAAAATAGCGTAGTATTGTCCCTTGTTATTAATTATCATTTGTAAATATGGGACATAAAGTGAAATCCGTTACGAAGAGTAAAAAACGTTTATGTAAATCAAACACCCAACATATGAACGATATTAAATGGTTTTACATATTACTATAGCATTGAATTATTACTAAATAATTAATATTTATTTTTACCACAATAAACCTATAAATTTTAGCAATGTAGTTTATTACAATTGTGTATTTGGTAGCGCGGGATGGATTTGCAGTTTGCATTCGAGAGTGCCCGGGTTCGATTCCAGGAATGTTATGTCAAATTTTCTTATTTCTTGGTAATATATTTAGTACAAGTTAGTAGTTTTGTATATTTAGATAAATTAATTAAACACTTTTAGAAATAAATAAAAAAGTTTAAAATTTTGTGATTTTTTACCGGAGAAAGGTTGAAAATATCAACACGAAAGTTATTTCCAATTTGTAAGTACCTACAACTTTTTTAAGCTATGATAACAATAAAAAAGCTAAAAGTACCTAATAATTTTGTTAAAAGACCGCGGTTTAAAGATAAACATGACGAAATGACAAGACTCATCTAAAAATTGCGATGTGACTTCTTCACATGGAAGAGTTTAGTTTTATTGATTTTGTTTGTAACAAATAGTAATTACAATTATGTATGAATGTTTTGTCTTTTACTTAAGCTTGAAAGTATTTCAGTCAAATAAAAAAAATGCAAAATTACCAACTAGAATAATTGGAATTGACATTTCTACGTATTTTAGTAGATTTTAATAGTCTTAATTTCTCCCTAGCGTAACCATCGAAAGAATCTGCGGAATCCGACGTATATAACACAGAGTTTAACAGTTTTTCACTTAGATTTTTCTTTTGTGGGTACACAGACATAATTTAACAGTTAACAGGTTCTCACTAAGATTTTTCCTTTGCGGGTAAACAGACATACATAATATGTTTTTTGAATTCTTCCCACAATTTACCTGTCTCAGGCTCCCACGTGTCAAACCAGGATAATGCAGAGCCCCGAAGGGCTTTACCGGCTTTTGCAACCTTCTCAAAGCTGCTCCATTTTAACTCGTCTCCCAACTTATCGAAGCTTTCGCACCAGGCAGCTGCTCCGTCGTTGCTTTTGTCCAGGTCGAAAATTGGCACCGCTGCGTCGTCGTGCCGCATATTGAAACCATTACATTTTGGATGGTTTCCAACAGCCCTTTCACCAGCTCCACATCCATATTGAAATAGTTTGCGCTGAAATATTTAAAATAACGATTAACAAAAAACACGGGCGATCCCACTTCTGATGATAATTTCATGAGAAATTAAACGAAGAAATCAGCTAGGAAAAAGATCGGTTTAGAAATAAAATTAAATTCTCCTATTTAGCTAAAAGGAACTGTTAAAATCTTTAATAAATTCAATATTTAAAGAATAATATCTTCACACATATTTAAACAATATTTAACAAAAGATACAATAGCAAATAGCAGAGTACTATAAAATAAGACATAGTAGAAATATACTTAACTTGCCAATACGAAGAATAACCAAGCACTGTCTCGAATTTCTTTGAAATCGGAGTATTTATAAGATTACCGCCAAATGTCGCTTTTATTTTTTTATTGAACGCTTCTCAACACATCTAAATATTAACAATTAAATTATAAAGATTATTAACTATCAAATAAAATCATAAAAATCATTTTAAAAACCATTTTCACAGCTTTCAACAATTAATTTGCAGTATAAACATATTTCAGAAAACAACGTGGTCCAAAAGGGTTTTATCACATGTAAGTAATAAGATAAAGAAACTAAAATCCTTACTTAAACAAACACTTTCAAAAATATGAAAGAAATTTCTTACATATAAATAAACTTTTTCAGGCTATTTAAATGTATTTATTATAATATATTTATCGTACATTAGAAACCGGAAGTAGTAACAAATTAACAATTCTTAAAACATTAAAATTAGTTCACAAATGGGTTAATCATAACTAAAATTTAATCATAAAATTATCGTTAATCTAGCAAGCGCTTCCGATTATCGTACAGTATCCAATTTTCATCACAAGTAATGTTTCCCTTCATTTTTGTGTCGGTTGAGCAAAGTAAGGTTGAAATTTAGAATCGCTTGGCAGGAATTTGTGGGAGTAAGGTGTTTTATTTGGTAGAGGTTTGGTCCCCGATTATAATGATACCACTCCCATTAAAAGGTAATGCACCGTTCTTGAGAAAAATCAAAAAAAAAATCCCATAGAACTAACCCCAAAATCATAACTCAAAATGAATTAAGGTGGTGGGATGTGGTGGAGATGGAGGCGGGGGGAGTTGTAGTGTCACTCACTCTCTACTCACTTCCACATCCTGCCGGACATGCTTAGTGTTTTTTTATTTTTTTTTTTCAAAATCTAATTTTGAGGTTATGTTTTTGTAATGTTTTTGACTATAAACCTGATTTGTGGGGGGAAGAGAGTTGGAGGAGGGAAACAACACGTAGCGAAGCCTAGGGAAGGCTAGTCAACAGAGCCCCGCTTAGCGGGGCTCCTACTTCTGTGTGGTTTACAAAAAAATAATCACGAAAAGAATCCCCTTCTAACCTAACCTGTCCGAGATGGGGTGCCCTAAGTCCCGCTCGCTTCGCTCGCTCTTGCTCTCAACAAAACACCAAAATATTAGCTTTCATAATTACTTTAAATTATAAACATAATATACTAGGTTACCGCGGCTTCGCCCGCTGTCACTAGGAAGAACTTCATTGTTTTGATTGACGGTTTTATAGATTTGTATATATAAATATGAAAGAAATTTCTTACATACAAATAAACTTTTCAGGCTATTTAAGTATATTTATTACAATATACTTGTCGTACATTAGAAACCGGAAGTAGTAACAAATTAACAATTCTTAAAACATCAAAATCAGTTCACAAATGGATTACGTAGTTATTAATCATAAATAAAATTTAATTCTAAAGTTATCGTTAATCTAGCAAGCGCTTCTGATTATCGTACAATATCCATTTTTCATCACAAGTAATGTTTCCATTTAAAATCCCTTCATTTTTGTGTCGGATGAGCAAAGTAAGACAGCAGTCGACGCGTATTTGCAAGTTCGATTCACTCAATTCATGAGGTACCCATCGTTCAAGTTTTTTTTACTTTCCCGATTTGCTTCAAGTGGATTAATACTTGTGGTGTTCTTCAAACTTGATAAGACAAATCATTTTATTTTATTAAGCGGATGTGGGCGTAGTATTTCTTACCAAATTTAATACGAGGGTGGATTGAAAAGTACTCGGCCTAACACAGATCCATTCAATTCTAAAAATCAAATCTACCCACATTATTTAGTTCAGTTTAGACTAGTTCATTGTGTGAAGTTCGAAACGTGTGCGATAATTAGTTGTGTTTTTATAAATTTATTAACAAAGTAATCGGACATAATTTCCGCGAATGGAGCAAATCGAGCAGCGTGCCGTCATTAAGTACCTCCATAAGAAGGGGCTATCATCAAAAGCCATCCATGATGACATGGTCAGTACATTAGGCGATTGTGCTCTGTCATATTCATCCGTCAAAAAATGGATAGCAGAATTTAAGCGTGGTAGAGAGAGTGTGAAAGATGAACCCCGCTCTGGGAGGCCTTCGACGTCAACTACTGACGAAAATATTAAAAAAGTACTTGATTTAATAATGGGAGACCGCAGATTAAAAATTAGAGAGATAGTCGAGATTATAGGCATCTCTTATGAACGAACTCAAAACATCATTGTCAACGAGTTGGGTTTCCACAAGGTGTCTGCGAGGTGGGTTCCGCGACTGCTTTCAGTTGAACAAAAAAGGACGCGATTGACTATTTCACGCGACTGTTTGGAGTTATTTGAAGCCGATGCAGATGATTTTTTGAATCGTTTTGTTACTATGGACGAAACATGGGTTCATTACTGTACACCGGAAACAAAACAACAATCAAAACAGTGGAGAAGACCTGGTTCACCACCCCCTAAAAAGGCTAAGTCGATTTTGTAGGCAAATAAGGTGATGGCTTCAGTATTCTGGGACTCGAAAGGTGTGATTATGATTGATTATCTTGAAAGGGGTCAGACTATAAACTCTGATTACTACTGCACCTTACTACGTCGTTTACGAGAGGAAATGCAAGAAAAACGTCGAGGAATGCTCAGAAGAAAAGTCCTGTTTCATCAAGATAACGCCCGTGTTCACACGTCAGTACAGTCAATGGCTGAAATTCACAACTGTGGCTTTGAACTGTTACCGCATCCGCCGTATTCACCTGATCTGGCACCATCAGACTTCTTTCTGTTCCCTAACCTAAAAAAGCACTTGGGAGGTCAAATATTTTCGACAAACGACGAGGTCAAAGCAGCTGTAGGTGCATATTTTGACTCTAAGGAAGAATCATTTTTTTTTAACGGTCTAAATGCTTGGAAGGGGAGGTGGCAAAAGTGTATTGAACTTGATGGTGATTATGTAGAAAAATAAAAATATAACTGATTTAGTATGTGTTTATTTTCTTGGTTAGGCCGAGTACTTTTCAATCCACCCTCGTATAATGGATTTCCGCAAAGTAACGCCTGATTCTATTAAGGTCTTTTGCAGCCATTTTGGCCGCAATAAGTTATACTAAAGTATTTTTTCCACAATGCATAATCTGTTTTATTATTATGTTTTGGGATTGAGTTAATTAATGTATAATGTACCGTCCAAATATCGGAAAAATTTCATATTTGCCTCTCTGCGTTTTTCTTTTTTCGGCAAATTAGAAGTTGGACGTTTATTTATCGTTGCAGACTTTAAATTTTCTTTTCTTCGTTCATTTTAAATTTATTCTGAAAAGAGTAATAAATCTAATAGAGCCACGCTGCAGCTATATTATAGTTGTAGCACAAATGGGTCGGCATTAGCGGGTGCAGTAGCAGCGTGATGCTGCTGTGTTTCGTATTGTGAGTGTAGAGAAACGGAGACCCTTTTTACTGAAATCGAGGCATTCTTCAGGTGTGTCAATGCATTTGCATTTTGGTTCTTAATTGAGGATATATGTGGATGTCAATGGGCCACGGCATACACTTGCCATCAGGTGGAATGTGTGCTTTTGCTATAAAAAAATGCACTTAAAAAACCATCATAAACGGTAACATCATACGATAAAAAAGCACATATTCATTCATAATCAAACTATGACCTCAAACACCCAGATAAGTTCCTTAAATCGGACGCATAATGTATTTTTATTTATTGAAAACAACAACAGTACCTACAACCGATTGAAGAAATTGAATGGAAGAACTTATCCACAAGATGATGCATTTTACTTAATTTACTATATACACAGGAACATGAAAGTAAGATACTGTCCGAATTACTGGTAAAATAATGAAATAGTAAATAATTGTCGAATTGACGACGTCAATAAATAGCGTGGTGGGGAAGGCGGCATCACTCGGCGAGAGAAAATTCGACACAATGAATTATATCTGTATCTCGCCAACACAATACGCATAAAGTTTAAAACTTTTGTATTTACTATTTGTTCCGAGTTTGGTGAGAAAATATACAATATCAACGCTAAAATATTTAAATGTAGTAACCGCCACAGTTACAGCTTACAGATGTATTAATTTATGCTATCATAATTATCGATTGAAGTACAGTCTAAGGTGGTTAATAAAAAATCAGAACATTTGGCGTCCCGGTAAAGGGTGTCGGGACGTATTACCAGACCCCTGAAACCCAAGATTACATTAAGCGAGAACAACAAAATGGCGGAATAAATATTAGTTTATTTAATTTCTTCTTTTCCATAATTTTACCACTTCCTCTATTTATTTATATTTGTTTATAATGTAGCACGTGAATCGTAAGCTACTTAAATTTTGTATACATGAATAAAAACGATATTGCACCACACATTAAAATAGAGTTATGTTTTTGTTTTGTATTCTTTTGACAGTTTTTCATTCGATTATGAAGAAAATCTTTAGTAATGATCTTATATTTATGCGAACACGCGATTAATTTATTTTATTTTTAATACCCGATTTTTCGAGTGCTTTCGAGCACCCATGGTCATAGGGACCAAGGTGACTGACATCTCAATGTCAATTTTAACCCGGAGTACCTTCAGCTTTTTAATTGTTATTTTTTGTCCGATCTACGCAGAATTAACTTACTGTGTTTTGAAGTCCTGCAGTAGTATGCTTGGGTTTAGTTTTAATTTTATTAATTAGTTTAATGTCCATGTAACACCTATGCCGGTAGTTGTTGGGAGCACTATGCTCGAAGTTGTTGACGAATACGTTTACCTGGGACAAATATTCCGACTAGGTAAGTCCAACTTCGACCGAGAGGGCAATCGACGGATTCAACTCGGCTGGGCAGCGTTCGGGAAATTACGACATATCTTCTCGTCAGGTATACCTCAATCTCTGAAAACTAAAGTGTACAACCAGTGCGTGTTGCCAGTGATGACTTACGGATCAGAGACGTGGTCCTTCACTGCTGGCCGTATGAGGACGCTCAAGGTCGCTCAGCGAGCTATGGAGAGGTCTATGCTCGGAGTTTCTCTGCGTGATAGACTCAGAAATGAGGATATCCGCAGTAAAACCAGATTGACCGACATAGCCCAAAGGATTAGTAAGCTGAAGTGGCAATGGGCCGGCCATATAGCTCGAAGAACCGATAACCGATGGGGAAGAAAGGTTCTCGAGTGGCAGCCTCGTACCGGTAGGCGTAGTGTAGGGCGACCCCCCACTAGATGGAGTGACGACCTGGTAAGATATGCAGGAAGTCGATGGATGCAGGTGGCTCAGGACCGTGCTTTGTAGCATTACTTGGGGGGAGGCCTATGTTCAGCAGTGGACTTGTGAAGGGCTGTGATGATAATGATGAATTATAGGGTCCCAAGCAGGTGGTAGTACACAGCCACCTTCTATATTGAAATTAGGATGTATTTTAATTTCAATAGACTCACGTATCATCCTTGGCTGGTATCGACGTTCTTTCGCGAGGATTTGTGATCTATCAAATCTGGTTGGGGCCAATTAGGACGTGATCACAAACTGCAGACTTCCCGGAATGGTGATGCTTCGCATCAGCTATGTGTTCTTTTACGCGGGTTCTAATTGATATTTTTGTTTTCCCTATATAAAAGGACTATATTCACAATCAAGCTTGTACATTCCAGCATATTGTAGAGGAATATGACACTTTACAGATGGTAAGAACTGACTCATCTTCTTAAGCGGCTTGTAGAATTGTCTAATAGAAGCTTGCTTCAAGATGTAGCCAATCTTGTCTGTGACACCTCTGAATTATGGTAGTATAGCAGGCACAAGCTTGACTATGGCCGGCTTCACTCGGTCACTGTGACGTAGTCGCGGAACCCAAAGCTTGTTGTCGTGCAGAATATGCTTGAGGTGCTGAAGCGCGGCGGCCAGGTGTTTGGTGTCACAGATCCTTCGTGCTCTCTGTAACAATGATTTGCCCACGTTAGGAAACTTTGAAAGATGAGTTAAATTCACCGATTAAATATCGGTTGCATGGTTCTTTTTTTTATACAAAGTATGACCTATGGTGTTTTTAGTATTTCAGATGACTAACACATCTATGAAAGCCAAGGAATTATTTGCCTCTAACTTCATAGTTAATCGAATTTTAGAGTATATGACATAAAGATGTTCCAAAAAATGCAGTTATTTTGTGTGATGGTAAAATTGTGAAAGTATCGTCTACGTACCGATTGTGGTACCGAACCTTAAAATAACAGGTGCAGTAATGAGGGCTTTCTCCTTAAAGTCTTCCATGAATATATCGGCGACAATGGGAGATACAGGTGAAACCATCGCAACACCATCTACTTGCTTGTAAAACTTTTCCTTTCACAATAGATAGCTAGGTGTAAGGCAGTGTCTGAATATATTCTGGTAGCATGTTAATTTCATTTAGTTTCCTAGTTATAAATAAGATGCAGTCTTCAACAGGTAGGCATGTAAATAGAGACTGAACATCAAAACTGACCATGTTTTCATTGTCAGTAAGACGTGGGTCTTTTATCTCACTGACAAAATGGTACAAATCCTTAGTGTGTGCTCTTGTCTATCCTATGAGTGGTGATAATATTTTGGCTAAGTGTTGAGCCAATCTGTAGATTGGCGAATCAATCTAACTTACTATTGGACGTAATGGAGTGTTCGGTTTGTATATTTTTGGTAAGCCATACAACTTCGGAAGTTTGGTACACGCAGGTATCATCGAATTAACGCCTAGATTCAATTTCTTTGTGTATTTCTTAATTGGATTGCTAGTTCTTTTAAGCGTATTAGTTGTAGGATCCGCTTTGACCTTAAGTTATGTACCTTCATCTGACGAAAGTTATTGTGTTTTAAAATTAAAATAATAAAATTAATCCGACGTATTCACTATAACCGTAGCATTACCTTTGTCTGCGTGGAGAATCTTAAACTCTGGTCTCTTGCGTAAGTTTTTTAACGCTTTAAATTCATTTTTGGAAAGATTTAGTTTTGGTGCTGAATTTCGACGTAACATAGACGAAATGTCTTGACGTATGGCTTCTAAATCTTCATTACCAATATTATTTTTATACAGACAATCCTCAACATTACAGATAATGTTCTCACACAGGATTCTTCGTGGTATTATCGTATAATTAAAACCTCTTCCTAAAAATGTTAATATGGAGTCGTTCAGAGTTTTTTTTTGATAGCTTATAGACCAGGCATTTTTTATTAATCGTGTCTGTTGTCAACTAAGTCTTTTCGTTCTTACGTTCACATTGATGTTGGTCATTTTATGTTTGCGTCGGGTATTAAAAATAAAATAAATTAAACGCGATAAAATCCGTAAAAGTAGTTTTAATTTTTAGTAATCAAAAAATATATCGCTAGAAAAATAATACGTAACTAAGCACACGCAAGTGAAACAAGTAAATTTTTTATAATTATTTAAGTGGCAAAACAACTACATTGGGTGAGATTTTCATAATTAATATTAATTTAATAGTCATATCAGAATAGAATAAAATCTAATTATTCAAATAATATTACTAGTAAAAGTTAAATGTATATCATTGTAGTTATAATTAAATACATTTTGATGAAATTTATTAAAAATAATACATGTACTCATTACGTCAAGAATGTTATCGACCACCAATTATTATTATTATTATTTTGCAAAAATATTTAAAATACGTTCAAAATTAAAATAAAACGTAAATTGACCGCATTTTGTTCATCATTTTGTACACTGTAATGCATACTTTAAGTTATAGTATGCAATGGTAATAAAATATATTTTTATGTAGAATCAAAGGGAACAGCACATTGCAGTATTGCTCTACATGAGGAGGTACGCTCTTAGAATGGTTAATTATGACATGCATATTCTCTCTATTTATATTTGTGAAAGTTATATAATTTAGACTTATAACTTAAAAGAAGGGTAAGGTTTGAAATTAAGTCACTTGATTATGCGTTGGGGGTGGTGGGGTGGGGCCGGGGATTTATAGAATTTTCCTCCACTTCCCTTTACCCTGCCGGACGTGATTAGTTTTTTTTTTATAAATTTTACGGAGACGCAGACGGAGCCCCGATTGGCGTGGCTTATAAAAAATTCTGGTGGTTTATAAAAAAATAACGACTTCTAACCTAATCCGTCCGTGGCGTGGTGCCCTAAGTCTCGAGTTCGCTTCGCTTGCTCTTATTAACTACTAACTAACTATACTAACTAATTTGATAAATTTTCTTACCTTCAGTGGGTCGCTAAAACCACTGAACTTGGTGTTGGGTGCTGCCAGTGGATGTCTAGTAAATGCCGCCTTGATCTAAAAAGATGAAACAATGATAATGATAATTTTTTTTGTCTTTGAAATGTTACTTAGTGAGTCACAAACACTGTATCGTTAAGTCGATGTTTAGATTTACACTGATTTCTTTGTTATCTCAGAAGTTAAGAAGTGCTTCTGTTGCTGTGGGATCGTTTACTTTGTTAGGCAATATACTTAAGCAGCAATACACCTGAGCTTCTGAAATTCGACGTACATTTGAGTTTTAGATTGAATATTATACCTATTTGTACACTAATAGCAGGCATTATTTGAATGTTTTGTTTGGTTTAAAAGGTAATAATGCATTTGACTTATACGTGCCGATGAGGATAGTGAATGTTTCATAGTCGTTTTAAATTGAACAAATTAAGGGAAGTAACTTAGCTGAAACATTCAATTAAATAACATTTATCGGTTAATCTTCTTAGAATTAATTTATATTACAATGCATTTGGCGGGTAGGTTTAAAATACAAAACCTAGCGACGGAATCAGTTCCAACGATGGGAGAGTTCAGGTACTGGAATCATCTATCCGCCTGCAAAACTTGACGATTAAGGCAAGTGCTCTCAACAACGGGAATGGCTTATATCCTACAATTGACTTCTGCAAGCTGATGCAGAAGATGTATATCCTACAATAGACTTCTGCAAGCTGATGCAGAATATGTTGATGATAATATATTTGCTAGGTGATAAACTTCACTTTCCACCTATTAGTTTATCTAGGTCAGTGTCACTCTCTTACGTATTTCTTCCGCAAAAAAGTTTAGTGCAAGCACTGCAGTATTCCATTGATAGGGTTAGAAACTAAAATAACATACATTTTGTGACGCAGCACAGCCTAGCTGTCTTATCAGTGACTTATTGCTATGTCCTCTGAAAATGTTTGTTCGATTTCAATGAAACTTGGCAGAGATAATCAACGTGGTGTACCAGTGCGTAGATTCATTCTCACGACTATTTTAATTAATATAAATATCTATTTAAATTACTGCCCCACTTTTGCTCACAAGATGGATATGTCTAGTCAACTTTAAAGCGTTATTTTACATTCAAGCGGATGTCACAGGAAAAAATCCAACGATACGTGAATCATTTGGCATATATTATAATCGTTAGCAGTAGGTATGATTGATTATGAGTATTTTTTATAGAAAAAGCGGATAAACGGGCATACCGTCCATCGGTCATCAGGACGGTAAGTGGATGCGGTGGCCCGTAGACATCCATATTTATCCACGATTAAGAGTCAAAATTCAGATACGTGCTTACTACTGAGAACCAAGATGGAATGTCCCGTTTCCAGTAAAAAGGGTTTCCGGTTCTCTACTCTCACCATACGAAACACAGCAGTATTAAGCTGCAATTTTACGCAGGCATTCTGTGAAAGCGTGGTCCTAACCCGGTCAAGTCGACTGCTTCAACCATATAGAGCTGTGGCGTGACTCTAACGCGTGAAGAAGATTAATAGAATTCCGTTAACAGAAGATATCTCACAAGTGTGTAGTGATAAATAATATTGTCTCTTAAATCAAAATATCATGTATTTCTAACGTTCTGGAGCATTAACATGTGCTCCCGTCGTGTGAACACGAAACCGCAATTTAGTTTGTGGTTTACCGTTGACATTAACATATTGCGTTATGCCTAATATCATGAGTCTCAAACGTTGTACTTTATTTAGTTGAAATAAGTAGAAATATTTTATTTTTTACTAAGTTAGGAGCTAGTCTGGGCATATATCAGGAAAAGTGAGTTCCGAACTATCCATGAGTTACGGTGTTCCCCAGGGAAGTATTCTTGGCCCGACGCTCTTCTTGGTCTATATCAATGACCTCTGCTCTCTCAAAATTCCTAGTTGTAAGATTGTCTCCTTTGCAGACGATACCGCCCTAATTTTCTCGGCCTGCTCCTGGAAAGATACCTTCCAACTTGCCCAATCTGGTTTGAACTTAGTCTCTCTCTGGCTCCGTACTAATCTACTCACTCTCAATTCCAAAAAAAACCCAGTATATCACCTTCTACCTCCGCAGTATTCCACCCAAAGCATTAGAAAACTATCGATTAATTGATCATTCCCATTCTGACCACCCCCTCTCCCCATGTAATTGTGAACCTCTTACCTCGACCGATTCCACAAAATATTTAGGTATTATTATAGACAATAAACTGACCTTCCAGCCACACATCAACCTCACCGCTTGTAGACTCCGTAAACTTATGTTCGTCTTTAAAAATCTTCGCCAAGTCGCAGATCCTTGTCTAGTTAGATCAGTCTATTTAGCACTTTGTCAGTCACTTATAGTCTACTGTTTAACAACCTGGGGTGGTGCGAGTAAGTCAATACTAATTAAGCTGGAAAGAGCCCAAAGAGCGGTCCTCAAAGTCTGCACGTTCAAACCCCTGCTATCACCAACCTTCGATCTTTATCAGTATTGTGAGGTTCTTCCAGTTCGCCAACTCTTTATTTTATTAACTGTCCTCAAACAACATAGTAGTTGCAGCTATGATCCCTCTTTAATGTTTTCCCAGCGAAATCACCTTGTAGTACGTTCAACCCCGTTTAAAACTCTAACCTCACAACGCTTTTTCTGTTTCTTGGGCCCCTTCCTCTATAATAGACTACATCGTGTGCTCAACATCTTTCCTCTTACAAAACTGTCCTGCAAATCCAAAGTCTCTAGTTATTTGCAGACTATGAACTATGAGGAGACTGAATCTCTCCTCCATCCTATCAGGTAGGTAATAATATACTAACGCCCACACCCACTCTGACACACGCACTCACACACACACACACACACACACACACACACACACACACACACACACACACACACACACACACACGCGCACACACACACACACACACACACACACACACACACACACACACACACATAAACACACACACACACGCACACACACACACACTCACACAGACACACACCCACACACACACTCACACACACACACACACACACACACCATTTCTCTCTCTTTTCTCTCTTTTTTGATTACTTTGCAATCACCAACTGTACCTTAATGATCAACATCCTGTGAGGAGAGTGCTGGTGCTCTGAAACACAGGCTCTTAGCCTAGCTCGGACGCCAGTCTCTCACAATCTAAATATGTTTTTTCCCTGGTAAAAACCTCTGTTCATTACTATACTAATATCTTAGATTGTGGAGAAAATAAAGAATTTTTATTATATTATTATATATCACAATCTTACCTTTTTCTGCCGTCAAAAGCTGTGCTTGTGTTAAGGTCTGAATGGCATAGAGAGACAGTATAATTACAGGCTTTGAGGGATTTCAGTTTCAGTTCCTCCGCGGTAACAAACAACGCATCAGTTCTGTAGCCTTCTTTGTTTGAAGTTGGCTACAAGTGTTCATGAACTGCAGTAGTTCCATCAAGTGGTCTATGTATTCGTTTGTGACTTCAGCTTTATAAAAAAAATTTCGGCCGCAGCCAAATCTTGTTTTAAGTATGGATACCGTAACATCTTTGATCCATTTTGAAAATTATTATTAATTATGTTGT
Organism: Parnassius apollo; assembly: GCA_907164705.1. NCBI lineage: Eukaryota > Metazoa > Arthropoda > Insecta > Lepidoptera > Papilionidae > Parnassius > Parnassius apollo. The sequence goes on along the minus strand of CAJQZP010001486.1, from coordinate 7,536,862 downwards.
AGAGAAACATGCAATGTTAAAAAGTATAAATATGATTCATCATGTTCGTTTAACTTGTTATGAGTTGAACAAGTAAATCTGCTGCCATCGCGTTGCTGGCTCTCGAGATAATAGGTAAAATTTAATTAATTGTAGTGTCATATGTATCGATTGCTTCGAATCAAATTCCTTCAAAGTTTTATGTCTGCTTAATTAAAATAAAAAGTAAGGAAAAACTGTAAGATGTAGTTAAATTTAATAATATTGAGTTGAGTCTGCTCAAACTAAAACGCTAACAAGAACAAAATTTCTCTTATTTTAAAAATTTCAAATTTTATTTAAAAAGAAATAATTTTAATAGCCTCCCAAGATTAAAAAAATGCCATTTGAATTGTGCTATATAGGCACTGAGTTCCTTCAAAGATTTTTAAAGTAGGTATCTATAGGTATATTTTTTTTACAAAACAGAAGCGATAAATGAACTTACAGTCCACCTGGTGGTAAGAGTCCATCGCAGTCTATGGACACCTGCAGCCCACATCGAACAAAGAAAACTACAGATGGGGTATCACTTCAAGAAATGCGATAGAGTGCCTCACAGACACCACCACCACCAGTGCAAGCACTGCTATGCGGCGAAAGAAATAGAAAAAGGGTGGTGCCTACTCAGACTACCTAAACACTATATTACGCAAGTTAGTAGCAGGTGTCCATGGGCTGCAGCAGACGCTTAACATTAAATGGACTGTAAGTTATTTTGTCATTTAAATTTTATGTAAAAAATACGAAAACTATTACCTACTACTACTATACTACAATGGATATCTTAGTTGGAATACCATATTTGATAATACGGATAATACAATATTTTGTTATGTAAAAGAAAATTATGCAAAAGTAAAAAAAAAATACAAGCTGTATATGTCCCACTCCTGAGCACAAGCCTCCTCTTTATACTGTGTTTTAGTGCTTAGGAAGTGTCCACCGCGCTGCTCCAATACTTATTGGCGAATTTCACACGTCTACCATAACAAACTTTGATTTCTCTTATATGCGGGTTTCCTTACGATGTTTTCATGCACTACTGAGCATATGGTTCCTTTTATAGAATAAGAGTTACAAACGAGCGCACAGTTCACCTGGTGGTAAGTGCACACTGTATTTTATAGACATCTACATCTATTCTCGACTAAAAATCGAAATGCAGATGTGTTGTTACCCATGAGGACTAAGATGATATGCCTCGTTCCCAGTTAAAAGAGTATCTGCTTCTCTCAACTCACCATACGTAACACAGCAACATTGTACTGTTATTTTACCAGGGTATTGTGTGAGAGCGTGGTCCTTCCCCGTTCGAGGAGACCCATACATGTTACAACCGCAATATAATTGTAACATGACTACCACGTATAAAATCAGATCTTAAGTAACAATTTCATTAGTTGCCGGCGGGCATTGCACCCAGCGAGCAATTTGTCCCTGGACTGCCACGGTGTAATATAAATGTAAAAATTTTTAAGAAGAGTCAATTAACCAAACGTATCAAGGTGTGATGGTACGGAAGATGAAACATCGTGTCATTCTGTCTCGAGATTATCATAAGCGGTGTCTAAAAGGATATCAAAAAAACCGACTTGGAGTAGAGTCAAACTTGCGTCTATCCGTTCACCAAGCGCAGCGTTTATGGCAAATTCTTCCTTACATTTTATAATATGTGGATACTCGTGTCCAACAGCGGACTGTAACGGGTAAAAGCAGTCAAAAAATCTATGATAGGATTTTATTACGTAAGACAAACATTTTTCCGCTCAATCTATTACTGAAAAATTTTTATGCACTTTTCCATAACTTACCTGTTAACTTATCTCATTATGTTCATCTCTTAAATTTAATTCAAAATAATGTATGCCTACCTGACGGCCGCATAAGTATAAATTTAAGGCGAGCACCCTACTTAGTGTTTAGTTTAATGGAACTACATTTTAAGAAGACACTGCTGCCTGTTTTAGAAATCCAGAGGACGATATGGGGTGGTGGGTATTTTGACACGGCCACTACACGGTTAAAAACGTATTGTCAAATAGTTTTTAAATATCTTTTAGCTTCGTGTTTACTGCATATGAATTCACGATTAAGTTTGTAGATTTATACTATTGATAGTCAGACGATCATAACGTAATCAAGATTTTAAAAAATAATTTTAGAGAAAGATGCACAAAACTTTTACATGTCGATAATTTTATAACAAGGCTAATAAAAGTATACAAGTAAGAAGTAGTGACGAAGCAGAAGTGTCATAACTCATAACGGAAGAAGAAACGGAAACAGATATCAAAAATAAATTTCATCGGAATAGGATGCGGAAGCGGAAGTTATACTTCCGCAACCATGTTGACTGTTAATAAATTTAACGTATCTAAAGTTAAATTAAATTTGAAATTATAAGATTTCGGGTCCTACTACAAAATATATATCACGAACTTTTAAATAAAAACAACTTTTCAAAACGCATCTGTATTTTGATTCTTAATCGAGGATTAATGTAGATATCTATCGACCACAGCATTTGCATAATTTTATTCAAAAAACTTGACCATATTTTTTAAACTTAATTAAAATATTTTTTTTATTTGTAAATTGTATATGGTTTTATAACAAGCGGAGTCTTTGTCAATCCTCTTACTCCCCGGACAATGCAGAGGTAATACTAATAAACCACATCATCATCATCATCATTTCAGCCCTTCACAAGTTCACTGCCGAATATAGGCCTCCACCAAGGAATGCCGAAAAGCACGGTCCTGAGCCACCTGTATTCATCGACTTCCTGCATGCCTAAAACCACATACAATTTTCAAATAATTTTTTTGTAATAAAAATTAAATTTTTTGGTGGTTCAGTTTTTAAAAAAGTTATTATATTCTACACCTTTGAATACTGATTCTGATAACGCACTTAATGGGAACCACAGGGGTTTTGTTACATATTGTATTAAAAATCAATTCAAAAGTTTTATTTAAAACATTGATCTAATGCTTAAGATAAAACACGTGTTTGTAATTCAAAGGATTTTAATTTCTTATACTATAATTATAATATTATTAATCCCAAAGACAAGCTCAATACCATTACGAATCCTTTCTAATCTTAGTCAGCCTGTGGGTAAATCAGGTCATGATCACTGCTGCTTACCTAACAATTTCCTCCAGACTGAATTTGGTTACTGTGGCTGGTCTCAACAAAAATTAGATTAGAACTGTGCAGTATAGAATTATTATCGTGTACTAGTGCGTGCGCAAACACAAATGTGTACGTAGCGCAGTTTTTTAATTATTAAGATTTTCTGCGATCCTCATCCGCACAGACAGAGCCTGTGAGGATGCCATGACATATTTACTGTCACTGTGGACGTAAAAGTAGTTTATCACTTTACATTGTATTCTGAGCTCTATACTGCTAATCGTTGATAAATGTAGATGTCTATGAGCCACAGCGTACACTTATGATCAGGTGGACTGTGTGTTCGCTTGTCACACTTTTTCCTACCTGGCCTACTCTATAGCTAGTTTATATTTTCTTCTTCACTATCCACCCGTTAAGGTCCACTCCTAAACATAGATCTCTACCGTTGTATGGAGTATTAACTTGACAGGCGGATTAACTATCGGAGGATTAGACGACTCGCCGATTTGACGCTGCTTGAATATTTTACAACTGGCGTAAGCGAAATAGTTTTACCGTCACCACTTTATATATTTTTCTGGCATTTCCTGTCGTTGCCTCTTAGGATAAACATTGGAAAAAATGAGGTGATGGTCTTTCTTACTCCGTGTAATTATATATTTAGATGATAATTTCGAAATCTAAGCTTAATGGAAAACCTGTTTTAATTTTTTATCTCATTTTGTCAAAAAATACTATTTAAGCATATTTTAGGAAAGTGTACGCTACATACATACGACAAATACGCAAAAGTTTTAAGGAAAGGATTTAATTCATTCGTTAACGACGCGCCAACTTTGCGCAAATTGTATAAGTTGAAGAGTTTACGAGATCTCGGCGTCAGCACATCACCGGAACTTTCGTGAAACCTTGCACGCACTCATCTCATCTCATTTTACTGCTGTTGTTTGTGGTAAATAGCAATTTAGAACTAGTTTGCCAACTAACTTTGTTTTGGCTCTTCATTGAAGTACTGAATGGCCAATGAGGAAAGTTTGAATGTCTTAATTTATGAACTGATATTTAAAGTTGTAGGTTCAAGCCGGACCTACAACTTTAAATATCAGTTCATAAATTAAGACATTCAAACTTTCCTCTTGGCCATTCAGTACTTCAATGAAGTGGATTAGTGTATTGTGTGTTATGTTGTAATAGTGCGTTAGTTTGCACATTCTTTAATAAAATAATTAACATCCGAAATGGTCTACGCGATATAAGATGGCTTAAAGCAAACTTATGAGACCTTTCCGATACTTATAAGTAGTGCTGTAGCTTAAACTCAAGATTCTCTCTCTCCTGGTATAGTTAAAGTTGATGGCTCGGTATCGCAGTAGGTTCGAATCCGGCACGAATCAAGGGTTTGTATAGCATACAAATAATTGTTTCAGATCTGCACGTTTGTTCATATGAAAAATATTGCAAATAATTGAAAATGATCTATGGTTTTTACACAAATGGAATACAAAATATTTACCGGCGGTGGAAATTATCAGCGTACCCAGTTGGAGTTGCTATTGCTTACGTATCTGCGTGACATCTTGTCAAGCGGAGTGATTCCAGGAAAAGTACTAAAATGAAAGATTAGAAAATTCCATTGCGCTCTCTTGAGAATAATCAAGATAATAATCAACTAACGAGAGAACGAACCAATATTTAAAATGCCAATTGTAACTTAACTTTTCTGTGTGAAAAAGGTTATTGATGTAGTTTATCCTTCGTGCTACTTCAGTACGTGTTAGCTGACTTAACATCTCCTTGAAATATTTAATTCTTCAGACATGCAGGCTTCCTCACGATATCTTTCTTCACCGCTGAGCATGTGGTACTTAAACTAAAATCTTTAGCAGTGCTTTGTAAAAAACAATACTCAGTATTAAATAGATAATACTTTCAATAACATGATAGTCCTGATCTTTTTAAATGCAGGTTGGCGCGTCTATCTAGCACAATATTTATGTTATGAAACTACAAGAAAAAATAATAGAAAATATCTTATGTTAAATAGGAGAGGATGTATTTTATTTACAATACAATACAATACTCTTTATTGTACACCAACGAAACATAAATATAACAAATTATGAACAAACAATGAGAGAAATTCAAAAGGCGGTCTTATTGCTACATAGGAATCTCTTCCAGATAACCCAGAAGAGGAAACTAATAAAAATAAAAATAAGATTTACGGGTAGTGTGCACTAAATTAGAAAACAAAAAATATATATTTATCTTTTTGGTTCCATTTTCTTCCTTAATATATTATGCCATTTCATATGCTAGGGGGCCCACAGTACGTAGTAACGTAAACGTCTGAAGCATTGAACCAAGTTTTGTAACTGTGGAAGGTTTCCAGGTATTTAATGAGTATGCTGAATAGCCTCATGTAACTTAATCTCACGTCATTTACAGTAAGAGTGTTAGTTTTTGATATTGCTAGTTTCAGAAGTTTGAGAAGTCATGTCCATAAGATCTTTCTCACATTTCTCATAGTCGTTTCTTACGATTCCCATGGGACGAAACAGATCAATGGATTCAATCCATTCATCCATTGAAGCACATAAAAGTCCACGGCTGATCATAGGCCATAGATTGTATCAAAGGGCGGGATTATGCCATAGTGACTACGTTTGGCAAGCGGATTGGCAACCGCAGTTTTTATATACTAGTTTTTATAAAGAAAAACGCTGATAGAAGATGATGTGCATCTCCTGGTTTATTTCCCTCTGTTACCTCTTACGACATCCACGGGATGATATTAGATAGTGGATATTTTTATACCGCCAATTCATCTGGCTTAGATATTACAAGCCATAGTAACGTACATCAAAGAGAATAGTTCATCGTTAGTAAATTTGCAATGCTATGAAAAAGATAATATAATCCACATAAATATATAATGCCTACTGAATTTGTAACAAGCTTCATTTTATGTACTCATGTCAAAAATAACGCTTTCAGTCTTATAACGGTTATTTATTGAAGAGCAATAAATGTTCAATACTCTCACAAAGGAACTTCAATGAATATTCTTTCTTTGATGTTTTAAATAATCTTGTTCGAACTGTCTTCTCTTTTATATCTTTTCCATAAAAAAATAAAAATGTTATCAATACTTTTGTAACGATCCCCGAAAAAATATAAAACCTTCATTGTTAATCGTTAATAAGTGCTCAAATACACAAAAGTCATGTAACAAAAAGTTATTTTTTGATAGCAGTGTAGCCGAAGTCAAATTTTTATTTGGCGTATTCGGTGAATAAATAAGACATAGGATGTTCAATTGCCGTAACAATAAAATAAAAATAAATTAGCCGAAGGCATGATTAAAAACAAAACTTTATTTTGAAAACAAACAAAAATGACTATTATGAAAAATTAATTGTCAGTTTTTCTTCAGAGTATTCAGGGTCAGAAGAAATTTGAAGAATAAGTTTTAAACCGTCTATTGCTGTCGCTATGTTCCTGAATGACTGAGCTAGTCAACCTAAACAAACCACTGTGGCACAGCGCACAGATGAAAGATTTCGAAATCACTATTCCTTACCTTTTCCCCTGTTTTTTTCCTTCCAAAATAGATGAATTTTAATTTTGTCGTATGTGTAATAAATATACAATTGACGTAGCATTAGCAACACGTTTTAAGTTGCTCTTTGTGTAAAAATAATAAGTTTTTTTGCAAAATAATTCTGATAAATTGCATTTAATCGATACCTTGTTTACTATATCCTAATTTTTTAGCTTTCTTAGCGATACTTTTGGAGATACGATTTTAGATTAGATTTTGAGAGATAAGATTTTAAGCATTTATTCAAAACATTATTATATAAAATAAATAAACACAAATAATGTATAAGGCATTATAAAATGGTGTTAATTCGCAATACTTTTTAAAATTTAGCAAGAAAATATTAAAAAACAAAACATTATACCACTTAAAGTAATTCCTTAAGGTATCTGAAATTAATTTGTATATTATATAATAGTGAAACACCGAGCAAATTTCACAAGCGTTTTGTTTTGTTGAAATTGATAGGGAACACTTAAAAAGATACGAATTTAATTATTATTATAGCTTTGGTAATTTAGAGGCTAAAAGCTCGCTGTAAATTTCAAAGTAAATTAAATTGTTAGTTGCAATCTTTTATGCTGATTTACTACATGCTTGACGGTGAGGAGTATATAATACGATATGTGAAGTCCGTTAACACACCTTACTTCACCACACGCTCAGAAATGACCTTTCATTGTCACGGAAGGCTTCCTCAGGCCTGTGTCCAGTAGTAGGATATATATATATATAGATAGATATATAGATATATATAGACTGTAACTTAACTTCTTGTGTCCATATAAGTAACCCTAAAAACCTTCGGAAAATTTAATTCTAAGGGTCAGTTAACAGTGAGACGCGACGCGACAATGCTTGAAGAGATCACTCTCTACTCAAAAAACATTGTCTTTTTTATAAATTACATTTTTATTATAGAGTGGTCTCTTCAAGCATTTTGCATATATATATATATATATATGAGTATCGCGCAGCCACGAGACGCAAAGCAACGTCGCGAGGCGCATCGTGAAGTAGCTGGTAGCAAACCGCTCTTGCACGCTGTGCCCTACCGACGAAGCACCGCTGTGTCGTGATGCATCGCGCTACGCTGCGAGGTATCTCGGCATATTTAGCAGTATATATATATATATATATATATATATATATATATTTATAGAGACAACAACAACATCATCATCGTTATTAATTAGCATAAGAATCTCATTCCGTGAGACGACTACGTTCCTGTGACAAGATTTCAATCTCCGAAAGAGGTCAGGATAAAAAATAATAAATTATGTTTAGTTACATGAAAAGTCCAGGGTTAGACCTGGACATTAGTAGAAGATAGGTACTGCGATTGCTGCTTTATTCACTAAATTGTTGAGAGAGTAGAGAAGATTATTTATGGCCTCATGATTACTATAAATAATAATTATACGGTAGAAATGATGACACAGCATAAAACTTAATGAATCTGCAATACACCCAGTTAAATAAGTAGATATTATTATGCATAAACCCCTCGGTTTACACGGCCTTACGGTAACAAGCCAATTATTTCATTCCATTTTCCTTTTGCGGTCCGGTCGGGTATCATAGTGTTAATATCGACGAACTTTTGCACAGGAATGGCGGTACACCAAATTAAATGCTTGTTTTTAACAACTGTATATTTCATGTGGCATTAGTCTTTACAATACATGTATCCTCTTATTATCACACACCGAAACACTTTATCACAACCGTAGTGAACACTTCACTAATCTAGTATCATTTACATAGATTCCACAATACACGTCTATTCGTTACGACTGTTGATCTACGAATGACCTCTTCACTGTCTACCCTTACAGCATTTATAGCAAGAATAAAATAGGTTTTGGATATGACTTCCGCAAAAGACAAATCCATAGTCAATAACAAGGCAGAGTATTTGCCAACCCGATGTTACCGGAAAATGTATAGAATGTCACCAATAGCAAGAACGAAATAGGGTTTGGATTTGACTTCCGCTAAAGTCAAATCCATAGTCAATAACAAAACAGAGTATTTACCAACCGGATGTTATCGGAAAATATACAAAATGTCAACAACTCGGCCATCCGTTTATCAACGAGTCCCTCGTTGCGATTTTATGTCTACATTAACAATTAAGTAATTCAGTTAGTTCATAATCATATATAATCAAAAATTTATATATAATACAAAAATTATATAAATTTGAAATAACACAGTTAATCTCCTTATTGCTATTATAAGTCTATTTAATGATTTCTTATATTTACGCAAACACTACACATTGAAATAATACTAGTTTTTACGGAATTTATCGCGTATATTTAACTTTTTTAAATACCCGACGTTTCGAACGCTTTACAGCACTCATGGTCACGGGTGGGACTGAGATGTTCAACGTCCATATGTCATAGTTAACCGCGGTTACCATAGATTAAAATTTAACTTTTGTTCCGATCTATACAGTATGAACTTATGGTATCTTGAAGTCTTGCAGTTGTATGCTTGGGTTGGGATTTAATTTTATTTATTATCTGTATCCCAAGCAGATGGTAGCACCCAGCCATCTTCTCTATTGAAATTAGGATGTTTTTTGATTTCAATAGCCTCGCGAATCATCCTTGGAAGGAATCGGTGTTCTTTAACGAGGATTTGCGGTCTATTAAAATCTGATGTAGTGACTGGGGCGATCCTGTACGTGTTCACAAACTGCAGACTTCCCGGAGCGTTGATTTTTCACATCAGCTATATATTTTTAGCGCGGGTTTTTATTGATCTTTTAGTTTGTCCTATATAGGAGAGACCACATTCACAATCAAGCTTGTACACTCTTGCATCTTGCAGAGGGACATTACACTTGACTGATGGTAAAAACTGTCCAATCTTCTTCAGTGGCTTGAAGTATGTTTTGATGGAAGCACGCTTCAAGATATAGCCAATCTTGTCAGTGACTCCTCTAACATATGGCAGTACAGCAGGTACACGCTCGACTGTGGCCGGCTTCACTCGTTCACTGTGACGTAGGCGCGGGACCCGAAGCTTGTTGTCATGCAAAACTTGCTTGACATGGTGGAGCTCGGCAGCCAGGTGTTTACTGTCACAGATCCCTCGTGCTCTCTGAAACAAAGATTTACCCATGGTAGCTAACTGTGAAGGATGGTGGTGAGAATCACAGTTTAAATATCTATCTGTATGGGTCTTTTTTCTATACACAGTATGGCTCAAGGTGTTATCAGGATTCCGAATTACTAACACATCTAGAAAAGCTAAGGAATTGTTTGCCTCTAACTCCATTGTGAACTGAATTTTAGAATTTATAGAGTTAAGATGGTCTAAAAATGCAGTTACTTTATCTAAAGGTTAATTGTGAAAGTGTCGTCTACGTACCGCTTGTAGAATCTTGGATTTATGGGAGAACTAAGAAGGGCTTTCTCCTCAAAGTCTTCCATGAATATGTCGGCGACAATGGGAGATACAGGTGAGCCCATCGCCACACCATCTACTTGCTTGTAGAACTCCTCCTTCCACAATAGGTAGCCAGATGTAAGGCAGTGTCTGAGTAAAACTGCATATTCTACGGGCATGTTGTTTTCTTCCAGCCTTCTAGTTACAATTGAGATGCAGTCTTCAACAGGTAAGCATGTAAACAATGACTGCACATCAAAACTGACCATAGTTTCATTGTCTGCCAGATGTAGGTCTTTAATCTCGCTGACAAAATGGTAGGAATCCTTTATGTGTGCTCTGTATGTCCCCTGAGCAGTGAGAGTAATTTCGCTAAGTGTTGAGCCAATCTGTAAGTTGGTGAATCGATTTGGCTCACTATGGGACGTAATGGAGCATTGGGCTTGTGTATTTTTGGTAACCCATACAATTTTGGTGATTTGGCGCACGTAGGTATTATCCATTTTACGTACAGATTTAATTTTTCTTTATGAGGTCATTAGTTGTTTTAGTCTGCTATTTGTTGGGTCGTTTTTAACCTTTTTTATAAGTACTCACATCCGACAAAAGTTCTTGTATTTTAGAATTATAATCTGACGTATCTATGACTACCGTGGTGTTTCCCTTATCTGCGCGGAGAATCGTAAGTTCTGGTTTATTGCGTAGGTTCTTTAACGCTATAAATTCGTCTTTGGGAAGATTCGGTTTAGGCACTGAACATCGACGTAACATAGACGAAATGTCTCGACGTATCGCCTCCAAATCTTCTTTCCGCATATCGTTTTTAAATAAATAGTCCTCGACACTACAGATAGTTTCTTCGTACGGTAATGGGTGTAATAGCAAAGTTGAGACCTTTGGATAAAACCCTAATTATTGCATCATCCAGTGTTTGATTTGACAGATTATAGAGCGCGATTAATCTATGATCTGTGTTTGTCAATGGTTGCTTTTGGCTCTGGCATTGATTCAGATGTTTGACATTTGACTTGTTCGTTAATTTTTGATATTTTTCTATATGTTTGTTTTTGCATTCGTTATATTTACTAATTTCGCGTTTATTTAATGTTTCCATGCAAAAATTATAGTCGTCGTTAAAACTTTCTTTAATTCACTGGATGATGTGTCTATGGATTTATTTATGTCATATAGATCGGAGCGTTTTTGTTGGATTACCGTCCGTAACAACTTGTTACTCGCCTGATTTAAGATCTTAGCGCTTCTTTGAATGTCCTTTTTGGTTGATATTTTGACACACTTAGGAATGAGATTATGGTCTCGGCATCTCTTCAAGAAATTTAAAGCTGTTAGATATCTTATTATTAATACCTTCGTATAAAAATTGTGCTGAACAAAAAAAACTATAATTTAAACAATGTCTTAATCTAAAAAATCTACAATAACAGGAACCTGAACTAATCAATCAATCTAAACAATCAAACTAAACAATCAATCATATATATATTACGATTCTTTATTATGTACACTTACAAAGAAGCAAAACTCCTGAGTGACTTTTCTCGCTCCGTGTCATGTTATCGTATGTCATAAATAATCCCAAAGTTATTCACGTTCACAGAAGGAAAAGAGGAATATGGTTTTGTTATTTGCTTTGTGATACGAAAAGTCATTTGATGTAATACTTAGATGTGGAATGAAAATGTTCCATGCACAGGAAAGATTGATTATTTTAGACAAAGTTTTCATATAACACCTTTATAAGGGTCTAAGTAATTTTCTTTACAAAAACGATATCAAGATCGGTGTTAGTTTATGAAATTCGCTTTTTATAAAACTGAATTCAACTTTAATATGTACTCAGCATTCGTTATTTGGTATACTTAGTAGATTTAAATCATCAAGTTATTCGAAACTGTATAAATTAAGAACAAATGAGACAATTCATAGATAAAGTACCGTAAGTATTATAAAAGGTGACAGAGGGAAACTGAAACAAGACGTTGGCCGCAGCAAAACATCCTTCTGATAACAACCCAAAATTATAAAAACTGCCGTTGTCAACCCGCCTGCCAAGCGTGGCAGCTATGGCAAAGTTCACTCTAAGAGAAAATCTTTGGAGGCGGCCTATGTTCAGCAGTGGACTTTTGATGGACTCTAGCGATAATGGTAACGGATGATAGAATAAATAAGACTGCGTCTGTCATACTACGGTATCTTCAACACAATATATACAATATATAACAAAACCCCTGTGGTTCCCGTTAACTGCGTTATTAGTATCGGAATCCAAGCATGTAGAAATATTTAAAAAAAATTAATTTTAATGAAAAAAAGTAATTAATTTGAAAATCGTATGTGGTTTTATTTTCTCTAACTCACACGAGTATCGGTAATGCGGGATCTTTGACAATGCTCTTACTCCTCGTCCAATGCAGAGTTAATAAAACCACATACAATTTGCAAATTATTTTTTTTCATTAAAATAAATTTTTTAAATGTGTTTTTTTTTATTTATTTCTATATGCTTGGATACTGATACTGATAACATAGTTAACGGGAACCACAGGGTTTTTGTTACATATTGTATATATCTCTTGATTAGTCCATAACTTTCAATTATTCGGCAATTGTTGCCGTGGGCTTAAGTCAAAGAGGAGGGTATAATCATTAAAGATACACATCTGAACAGAATAGAATGGTATATAATATTGTTACGAGCTTGAGGTTCGTGACAATTGAATTACCGAAATAAACACTTTAATTCAGACAAGGCGCCGAAAGTTCGAGTGTCGGGCTTCTAGAAGCTTAGTTCTTCGTTTCGATACTAGATGGCGGTGTCGGTTGAAAGATTAGTGATGTAATTTTCTGGAAAGCTCCCCTCGCTCTTGTCCCCGACACTAGATGGCGCTAGTGCCGGGTACATGACGTCAACTTAGGCGCGCAACAATATATATAAATTGACATTATAAAATAGGTTTGCGACTATTTTGGAAAAATCATCTGGTAAGAAATTTGTTCCTTCAATTTTTCACATTACAACTTTATTCTTTTCGTAATAATGGTAAACTTTTCATATTATAAGAGCCGTGGTAGCTCAGATTGTTAACGCTCGCTGTAAATAGAACGCGAGTAACCTGGCTCTGGCGGAAAACTCTGGATTCAATGAAATTGTTAATTGCAATTTTAAGTGCTGATTTACCACGTACTCGGCGGTGAAGGAAAACATCGTAACCTGCATCGTAACATGAAAACCTGCATGCCTGAGGAATAAGAAAAAAAATATTTCGAAGTCATGTGAAATTCGCCAACACGCATTGAGGCAGCGCGGGGACACTTCTTAAATTTCGGAAACTTGCCCTAAAACCCTCTCAGAAATGAGGAGAGGCCTGTGCCCAGCAGTGGGACGTATATAGGCTGTTACTTTACCATTACTTTTACTTTTCATATTTAAAGGAAATTGCATTATAATTACAACTGCCGATTAAATTTGGCAGTGGGGAGGCCGAAATGATTACACTATTTCGTCCTGTAAGTTCCTTCATCCCACAACACAATTTATCAAAAATAAATTGTGCAGACGACTCTCTTTACTGATTTATTATACTCCTTTGTAATAATTTAAATGTACTGGGTATATTCTCAAGTTTTTAGCTGTCGTTAAGCATTCTTCATTTAATCACTGACTTGTTTAATGACAAAGGGGCCATAGTTTAGGTTTTACATGGGTTTGATACAAATCTTAATTATTTTAGTATAACAACGTATGATAGCATTTTTATAGCATAGGGAGACAAACAAGTTAACCTCTTAATCCATTTGCAATTAAGTAGATGATGTGGCCTGGAGACCTACATCTAACCTTAATTAAAAATCAGTGTTGATGCGTTATCACCCCTGAGCACTAACTTAGAATAATCTCGTTAGGTACCAGTAAAATAATCTCCGGCCTTCTACACTCACCATATAACACACCAGCATATATATTGCATGCTGGTATTCGCGAGATCGTAGTCCTTCTCGGGTCGAGACGTATTCAACGTAGGTCTCGTAGAATATTAACAAAAATGCACTTTTAAAACAGAAGATATAACGATGATGTTTTTTGCCGATTTTGACGTAAAAATGCAATGTTCTAATTTATATCAAATTAAAACTATATTCACATTGAGTTAAAGGGTCCTTATGTGGTAACGTCCAAATTTACAATAAACCAGCGGTGACTAACAGTAATAAAATAAAGCAGAGCTTAAGGAGACTACAGGAGCTAAACGCAAGTTTTATAATGCGTCAAAGTATATGATACACTGCAGTAAACAAAACCAGAAAAATATATGATATTTTTCTTGATATATGCTAGTTAACTGTTGTGTTGAAAACACGATACTAATAATTTGATACGACAGAAAAAAATCACAAAGATACCTCTAAAAATTTCTTTTAACGAGTAAAAACCATACTACATGCAATCATTCTGATTTTTTGTCAGATTATTATACAAGCTACATATTATCTTACTGTTGTTTTAATTTTTTAGTGCAATTAATTGTTTTTATTGTAAATCGCATATATTCTTATTTCTGAATTAATACGTAAGGATGTGTGCGCAAACGCCTGTCTACAGACACTGCGGCCGATGCCCTGATGGTATAGATGTGTTGCTCTTTTTGCCGCAGTATTTACGTAAAGATTGTTTCACCCAAAATATGAACGATATTAGAAGGTTTTACATATTACTATAACATTTAATTATTACTAAATAATAAATATTTATTTTAACCACATTAAACCTATAAATTTTAGCAACGTAGTTTATTACAGTTGTGTATTTGGTAGCGCGGGATGGATTTGCAGTTTGCATTCGAGAGTGCCCAAGTTCGATTCCAGGAATGTTTAGTTTGATTGATTTTGTTTATAAGAAATAGTAATTATAATTATGTATGAATGTTTTGTCTTCAGTTCTGTCAGCTTAATAATATTTCAGTCAAAAAAAATAAACGAAATGCAAAATTACCTAAGTATCTTGTGAACCAACGTGAATATTTAGAATTGACATTTCTACGTATTTTAGTAGATTTTATTGTCTTAATTTCTTCCTAGCATAACCATTGAAAGAATCTGCGGAATCCGACGTGTTTAACAGTTTCTAAGATTTTTCCTTTGCGGGTAAACAGACATATCTTTTTTTGAATTCTTCCCATAATCTACCTCTCTACGTCTCAGGCTCCCACGTGTCAAACCAGGATAATGAATAGCCCCGAAGGGCCTTACCGGCTTTTTCTACTTTCTCAAAGCTGCTCCATTTTAACTCGTCTCCCAACTTATCGAAGCTTTCGCACCGGTAGTTGCTGCGTCGTTGCTTTTGTCCGGGTTGAAAATTGGCACCGCTACGTCGTCGTGCCGCTTATTTTAATCCATTACATTTTGGGTGGTTTCCAACAGTCCTTTCACCAACTCCACATCCATATTGAAATAGTTTGTACTGAAATATTTAAAATAAAACGATTAACAAAATGCACGGGCGATCCCACTTCTGATGATAATTTCATGGGATATTAAACAAAGAAATCAGCTAAATAAACTTAAATTATCTCGTTTAACTAAAAGCATTTGTTAAAATCTTCCTCTTAACAAGGGAGAAATTATGAAAAGAATTTAGCCAATTTGAAATAATATATTTAAAGAATAATTTCTTTACACATATTTAAACAATATTTTAACAAAAGACAGAACAAGCAAAATTAAGCAGAAGTACAACAAAACAAGACATAGTAGAAATATACTTAACTTGCTAATACGAAAAATAACCAAGTACTGTCTCGAATTTCTTTGAATTCGGAGTATTTATAAGATTGCCGCCAAATGTCGCTTTTATTTATTTTTTTATAATTGAACAATTCTTCAGCCAACTGTTCAGTGATGTCTCAGTGATCGCAAGGGTGAAAACTGGCAGCGATCACCGAATGGTTAGAGGCACACTGAACCTAAACGTTAAGTTGGAGAGGTCTCGTCTAATGAAGTCAACGCTCCGTCCCCCTCGTGCTCTAATCCAGAATCCCGAAACCTTTCAGCTCGAGTTACGTAACCGCTTCCAGTGCCTAGAAGATTGCAATGCAGTGGACGATATGAACGACAAGCTCGTGGAAACTGTCCATGCGGTCGGAGCTAAGTTCTGCAAGACCCGCCGCAGAAGAACACAAACTCTCCGATCACACTCTTAATCTCATGGCTGTTAGACGGGAGATGAGGCTGCAATCGTCAACAGATTTGACAGCATACAGGCAACTGAACAGACAGATCTCCAAATGCATGCGGCGAGACTTACGCAACTTTAATACTTCTCGTATTAAAGAAGCGATCGAGCGGAACCAGGGCTCCAAAGTCTTTGCCAGAGATCTGTCTGCCAGAAAGAGCCAACTGTCAAAGCTGAAGACTGAGTGTGGCAACATCGTTTCCGGGACACCTGAGATTTTGAGTGAGATTGAGAGGTTCTATGGGCAGCTGTACACATCATCGTTGGAGCCACACGTAAGTGTGAGTAACGATCCAAGAGCAAGTCTTATCCGACACTATTCCGATGATATCCCGGATGTCAGTCTGAGCGAGATTAGAATGGCTCTCCACCACCTTAAAAACGGCAAGGCCCCGGGCGAGGATGGAATTACAGCGGAGCTTCTGAAAGCGGGTGGAAAACCGGTACTTGAAGTCCTTCGGAAGCTCTTCAATTCCGTCCTCCATGGTGGCACTACTCCGGAGGCGTGGAGCAGAAGCGCGGTGGTTTTGTTCTTTAAGAAAGGCGACAACGCTCTCTTGAAGAACTACAGACCGATTTCCCTTCTGAGCCGCGTGTACATGCTATTTTCGAGAGTCATTACGAATCGTCTCGCACGCAGACTCGACGACTTCCAGCCTCCCGAACAAGCCGGTTTCCGAAAAGGCTTCAGTACCATAGACCACATACATACCCTGCGGCAGATTGTACAGAAGACCGAAGAGTACAATCTGCCACTTTGCCTGGCATATGTGGACTATGAGAAAGCCTTTGATTCCGTCGAAATTTGGGCGGTGCTACAGTCCCTTCAGCGGTGCCAAGTTGACTGTCGGTACATCGAAGTGCTGAAGTGTTTGTACAGTAGGGCTACGATGGCTATCCGAGTACAGAACCAGAGTTCGAAACCTATCCAACTGCAGAGAGGTGTAAGACAGGGTGATGTTATATCCCCGAAACTCTTCACCGCTGCGTTGGAAGACGTTTTCAAGCTACTGGACTGGAAAGGATACGGTATTAACATCAATGGCGAGTACATCACTCACCTTCGATTTGCCGACGATATAGTCATTATGGCAGAATCGCTGGAGGACTTAAGCATTATGCTCAATGACCTCAATAGTGCCTCCCAACGGATAGGTCTTAAGATGAACATGGACAAAACAAAGATCATGTTTAATGTCCATGTCACACCTATGCCGGTAGTTGTTGGGAGCACTATGCTCGAAGTTGTTGACGAGTACGTTTACCTGGGACAAATAGTCCGACTAGGTAAGTCCAACTTCGACCGAGAGGTCAATCGACGGATTCAACTCGGCTGGGCAGCGTTCGGGAAATTACGACATATCTTTTCGTCAGGTATACCTCAATCTCTAAAAACTAGATTGTACAACCAGTGCGTGTTGCCAGTGATGACTTACGGATCTGAGACGTGGTCTTTCACTGCTGGCCGAATGAGGACGCTTAAGGTTGCTCAGCGAGCTATGGAGAGGGCTATGCTTGGAGTTTCTCTGCGTGATAGACTCAGAAATGAGGATATCCGCAGTAAAACCAGAGTGATCGACATAGCCCAACGGATTAGTAAGCTGAAGTGGCAATGGGCCGGCCATATAGCTCGAAGAACCGATAACCGATGGGGAAGAAAGGTTCTCGAGTGGCAGCCTCGTACCGGTAGGCGTAGTGTAGGGCGACCCCCCACTAGATGGAGTGACGACCTGGTAAGACATGCAGGAAGTCGATGGATGCAGGTGGCTCAGGACCGTGCTTTGTGGCATTACTTGGGGGAGGCCTATGTTCAGCAGTGGACTTGTGAAGGGCTGTAATGATGAATGATGATGAATTGAACAATTCTTAAACACATCTAAATATTAAAAATTAAATTATAAAAATTATTAACTATTAAATAAAATCATAAAAATCATTTTTAAAACCTTTTTCACAGTTTTTAACAATTAATTTGCAGTATAAATATATTTCAGAAAACACGTGGTCCAAAACGGTTTAACATATATTAGTAATAAGACAAAGGAACTAAAATCCTCACTTAAACACATTCAAAAATATGAAACACATTTTTCAAATCCAAATAAACATTTTTGGGCTATTTTTATACATTTATTACAATATACTTATCATACATTAGAAAACGGAAGTAGTAACAAATTAACAATTCATAAAACATCAAAATTAATCCACAAAAGTTTATATTAATCGTAACTAAAATTTAATTCTAAAATTATCCTTAATGTAGCAAGCGCTTTCGATTATTGGACAGTATAAACTTTTCATTGCAAGTAATGATTTGATTTAAAATCCCTTTATTTTTGTGTCGGTTCAGCAAAGTAGCACAGCAGTCGACGCGTGTTCGATTCACTCAATTCATGAGTGAATCGAACACGCGTTGTTCAAGTTATTTTACTTTCCCGATTTGCTTCAAGTGGATTAATACAGTTTTATCACTTACCCCGAAGCCTGCTGCTATCTCTGAAGTACTTTGTGATGGATCCGCTTTCACAACAGCCTTTAATTCTTCATTTTACACTTTAGTCTCCAGCCGTCCACGGGGTTGGTTCTGAAGGTCGAAATTTTCAGAACGAAAACGTTGAAACTAAAATCGTACCGTGCTGTTTTTGCGACACCAGCGCCGTACACATCATTAATCCTTCGAGCTGTTTCTGCAGCATTGGTGCCACGGTAAAACTCGTATTCGTAATTATACCGATATTTTATGTTTTACATTGTGCGGTAAGAAGCGACGCCAAAGAAAAAAATAATGAGGAAAACAAATGAATGACTGTTTTCAATACACAAATGTACCTGCTAAATGAATTTATAAATTTGAATTTGGAATTCTTAACTAAACAGGAGATATTTCAGATCAAGTGGCTATTTTACGCTTGTATTCTGTGAGAGCAAAGTCTTTTCCTGGTCGAGCAGATTAATTTGTGTTGCAACTACACTATAGCTCCAACAAGGATGTACCACCTATTAAGTATTTAAAAAAGAAAAAAAACATAACTATTACCATGACTAAGTTTAACTATATCCTAATATAATCGAAGATATTTCACAAAAATATCCGTCTTAATGTGGTAATGTGAAAAGGGTAACAAGGACAACAATAAATATATAATGTATGTTCCTTACTATAAATAACCTAACGCGTAAAAACGATTGAGTAACCTGCAGATTCTTATTGTTATAGCTGACATAAATTATGTTATGCTCCTCTACTCTAACTGCCTCGTTGATCTAGTGGTTGTATAGTCTAGTCTAGTGCGATTGTTGATCATGAGGTCCTGGGTTCGAATCCCGGGTTGGGCCAAAAACTTAATTATAGAGTTTTACATAATGATTTCTTATATTTACGCGAACACTACACATTGAAATAATACTAATTTTTACGGAATTTATCGCGTATATTTAACTTTTTTTTTACCCGACGTTTCGAGAGCTTTACAGCACCCATGGTCACGGGAAGGACTGAGATGTTCAACGTCCAGCTGTCATAGTTAACCGCGGTTACCATAGATTAAAATTTAACTTTTGTTCCGATCTACACAGTATGAACTTATGGTATCATGGAGTCTTGCAGTTGTATGCTTGGGTTGGGATTTAATTTTATTTATTATAGGATCCCAAGCAGATGGTAGCACCCAGCCATCTTCTCTATTGAAATTAGGATGTTTTTTGATTTCAATAGCCTCGCGAATCATCCTTGGAAGGAATCGGTGTTCTTTAGCGAGGATTTGTGGTCTATCAAATCTGAAGTCTGCAGTCTGTGAACATGTACAGGATCGCCCCCGTCACTACATCAGATTGTGTCGGTTTACCGTCCCATCGGATTATAAGATTGAGGAAATAGAAAGTGGACCTGTGCTTGCGTATATACTTGGGCACTATAATCCTATCCTCCATTGAGGCAGGCCGTCGTGGCCGAAATTCGGTCTAGAGGACATTATGCGCTTACCAACGAGATACTCCTGTAAAGAGACCAACTAACGAATAAAATCATGAACGAAATCAACACGAACGAATACAGAAGGATGCGCAGCGAAACAAAGGAGCGTTACGTACTGAACTTAATTTTGTGTTCGATAGCGAAAAAAGTAGCGTCACTATCTTGTCTTGCTCAAACTACGTAAACTTACTCTCTCGGTCTTTGTCACGTTAACGTTACCTGATGAGTAATTGCTGTGGTCCATGGAGATTTACATTAATCCTCGATTAAAGATTAAAATAAACATGCGTTGTCAACCCTGAGGATTAAGGTAGAATGCCTTTTTTCCAGTAAAAAAAGGTCTCCGCTTCTTCTACGCTCACCATAAGAAACAGGGCTAATTACTTACGTTAATATGTATATTGCTTTAAAGTTTTTTCTGAGGGACAAGTTGTAATTTAATTTATAAATTGCCCGTAGGGCACTACTTTTGCAAAATTTGATCAGTGAATAGTTTAAATGTTAAACGCGTTGCCCCATAGCAAAATTCTAGACATTACACTATGAAAGTAACTAAAGTAACCTAATCTAAAGATTTCTACATTGGTGAGACTTCTTATTTTTCTCACAGCATATGCTGCAGAACTAAGTCTTCAGCAAATTTAGATTTATGGGGCCCCCATTGGCTTTCGTGTCAATAGTAATTCCAAGAGAGAGGTATCCACGAGACCCAACTGACGAACAATTATTTTATACATTATGTTTAAGTACTGACTCGGGATTTACCACGTGCTCGGCGGTGAAGGTAAACATCGTGAGGAAACCTGCATGTCTGAGTAATAAGAAAAAAAATTCTAAGACATGTGAATTTCGCAAATACGCATTGGGGCAGCGCGGCGGACACTTCCTTGCCCTAAAAACCCTCTCAGAAATGAGGGGAGGCATGTTGCCCTGCAGTGCGACGTATATATTCTGTAACTTCACTTCACACTTCTTTTTACTTTTACTGACTCGGCGACAGTAGAAGAATTATTCAATGGTTCTGTAGTCAAGATAGGAATATCAGTGATATTTAAAAAAAAAAAAACCGCCGTGATCTCGTGATTTAATCTAGTCATTTTATTGTTAGTTTTGATTGATAGTGTGGCTTACGAGGTTTGCCTAGACCGGTTTCGCTGTTGATTATACTCTGTGTAGGGAAGTACGGAAGTACACTGTAGTCACGTTATTGATGGGTATTTCTGTAGTCAATTCATTAATAAATTCTATATTTATGGACCAAAATCGCAAATAATTAAATTAAATGGCAAAAAGAACAAAATTTGGAAGCAGTAGGTAGTGTACAATGACAGAGAATTTTTATATTTGTACATTGTAGATGTCCCGGAGTGGATTCAAAGTTAAACCCATCGCGCCTAACAAGTTACTCACCAAAAAGAGCAACGTTTTTACGTTTGCCTGATCAGCTAGTATTAAAAAGTAATTTTATTGGTATTAAAATATCCTGCACTATAATAACACTCAACACACACATACATTTTATTTTATTTAAAGAGTCTCGTTAGTAGATAGGAATAGCTTCAGGATCCAGGCTGTTAGTTTATGGGATCTAATCTCTACGAAATATATCTCTGTATGTAATATATAAGCCTCATAGTGTTAGTTATAACCAAAGGCTACAATTCCATCAGACAGCGTTAGGAGAATTGTGGTTTGTATGTACTATGCACCTTATCGTGTGTGTTTTTTTTACATTTAAAATAGTTTCTTTTATTTTTTTAAAAACTAAAGTGATGAATGACACCCGATGGTAAGTGGTTACTACATCTTTTGGACACCTGAAATAAAATTCATACATAAATAGCTCTGGCTAAGTTGAATGCCTCATAACCAGTAATTGTACTGAAATATTAAAGAATGAAGTCTTACCCAGACGGACTTCTACGCATAAAAAAGAAGAAACTTTTATAATTTATTTATATTTATATATTGTTATATTTTATAAAATCTTTATAATTTTACATTACTTCTCGTATAAGGTTCAGCTAACTCGGCAAACTCTGTAAATTGCTATGCTCGTGGTTTTTCTATGTAAAAAAATACAGCTGCATTCAAACTAGGTGATGCACATCATTTTATTTTATTAAACGAATGGTTGGTAAATAACTTCTAACATCTTTAATATCCGGTAACCCAAATCGTCTCGTGGGTTTGGCACTATATTTGCAGCATCTTCTTACCAACAACTAGATCCAAAGTAAAAAAACTGCGGTTGCCAACCTGCCTACCAAAAGTGGAAAGTATGGCAAATATTAAAATCGTATGTGATTATCTGTGGGGAAGCCGTTATGTTCAGTGATGTGCAGTAGTTGACTTTGATAGATTGTAATTAACGTAATTTCATAAACTATTAGATCTCTTCAACACGTCGTCATCTACTTAGCGGGTTGAAGCATCATTCTCCTTGAGTGACTTCGTAAAATTATATGTGTAAGATATTGTAAAAATAAAATAAATATTAACATATTAAATATTATTTGGTATTAAAAAGGGAAATGGAATATTTATAAACTGTCAGCAAATTATTAAAAACAATTTTCATTATAATGTCTATTATTTTTAAATTGTAGTGTGTCAACAGTGTCTAGATAGGTATGTTGTATAATGATTTACACAAAAACCTTGGGGAAGCACGCACCGCTCAGCGGCATGCTTTGATGCGTCCGTGTCAGTGACCAAATAGGGGCGTACATAATATGTCGACACTTGTCAGTAAGTTCAAAAGCATATAACATTTTTAGACATATTAAATTTAGTAGGTTATCTAATTATTAATACGACCCCAATAAAAGAAACCAAAAAATTTTTCATTACAAACACACACACACACAAACACACACACACACACACACACAAACAAACAAATAAACAAACACACACACACACACACACACACACACACACACACACACACACACACACACACACACGTACGCACACGCACGGACACGCACGCACACGCAAGCACACGAACGCACACGCACCCACACCCGCGCACACACACGCACACGGGCGCACGTACACACACGCACACGCACATGCACTCACACGCACGCGCATGGTTTGAGATTTGGGGCGCTTAATTATCTTAGTAGCGATGTCATTGTGTAACATTTTATTATTCTACTTTTTAAATACATTCCATTAGAGCCTATAAAAATCCACTATTGAACATAACCCTCCCCCATTGGCTACCTCATACGGATCAAGGATCTTGCTATAATTGCAACGCTTAGCAGGTGGGTTGGAAGCAGCCGTTTTTTATTAATTTGAATTGTTATCAAGAAGATGCAGCTGCCCAACACCTGCTTCAATTTTCCTCTGTCGCCTCTTACGACACCCACGGTACGGTATGGGGTAGTAGTGAAATTTCTAGTTCCTTAATATACAAACAACAATGTACAGCAACAACTAATTTTACAGGACTATATCCGTATTATTAATGATTATACGTACTATGAACTCTAAGGAAAAAAATGTAATTCAGTATGTTTAAAAGCAAATGGTTTCAATTCTTAATAAAAAATGTTTTTTTAACTAAAATATAAGAGTGTAACATAATGATCATATTAAAGTTATTACAGTTATTTATTTGTGTGTGATTCTTGAATTACATTATAATAGTGTGTGTCGTTAGAGGTAACAGAAGGAAACTAAAACAGGAGATGGCAGCAGCACCTATCTGATAACATCCGAATACAAATTAATAGTTATCTCCGATTAGCTAACTCACAGTCAAAAGTTGACCTTATTACCCTACTTTTTGACGTCAATTGCCGTACGTTATTATAAATTCGCTTTTAATATCCCTTAAACGAATATTAAAAAAAATCCCTGAACAAAAACTTAACTAAGACATTTTCCTCATACGATATATCCGTCATATATTTATTACGATTGTTTTCTGTGTACACTTACAAAGAAGCAAAGCTACTGAGTGACTTTCCTCGCTCCGTATCATATTATCGTATGCCATAAATAATTTCAAAGTTATTCACGGTCGCAAAAGACAAAGAGAAATAAGGTTTTATTATTTGATTTGTGATACGAAAAGTTATTTGATGTAATACTTAGATGTGGATTGAAAATTGTTCCATGCACAGGAAAGATTGATTATGGAGATGTGGAGTAAAAGTATGGAACAACAAGCATAGGAAAGATTGATTATTGAAGACAAAGTTTTCATGTAACATCTTCATAATGGTCTAAGTAATTTTCTTTACAAAAGCGATACC
The DNA here is from genome assembly GCA_907164705.1 of Parnassius apollo. Lineage (NCBI taxonomy): Eukaryota > Metazoa > Arthropoda > Insecta > Lepidoptera > Papilionidae > Parnassius > Parnassius apollo. The sequence continues at coordinate 7,512,188 of CAJQZP010001486.1, read as the reverse complement.
TATCAAGATCGGTGTTAGTTTATGAAATTCGCTTTTTATAAAACTGAATTTAACTTTAATACGTACTCAGCATTCGTTATCATGTATACTTCCTATATTTAAACTACCGCTAGCCTGGATCGCATCTCTGGGGCGCCCCAGAAATGCGATCCAGGCTAGCGGTGCGAAACAAGAGATGTTCGCGACGATATCTCACACTATGTGAGGCGGTTACTTCTGGGGCGCGACTGCCCCAGGTGGTGCGGTTCAGACTAGCGGCGCGAGGCAAGAGAGGTGCGCGACGATTTCTCACACTATGTGAGGCGGTTTCTTCTGGGGCGCGACTGCCCCAGGTGGTGCGGTTCAGACTAGTGGCGCGAGGCAAGAGAGGTGCGCGACGATATCCCACACTATGTGAGGCGGTTACTTCTGGGGCGCGACTGCCCCAGGTGGTGCGGTTCAGACTAGCGGCGCGAGGCAAGAGAGGTGCGCGACGACTTCTCACACTATGTGAGGCGGTTTCTTCTGGGGCGCGACTGCCCCAAGAAAGCGCTTGAGGGCAACGTGCGAACCTTTATTGGCTCGAGTCGGAATCGCGTCACCTTTTAGCCCCCCTCCCCTTTCTGCTTCAGTGTGTACGGAAGGGACATGAGGTTAAAAGAAGGACAAATACTTGGCTGCAATATACCCTCGAACAAAATTAAAAATACAAAGATTAAACCTGATTTTCGACTATAACTTCTAATCTAGAACGCTAATTCAAACTATGTATTGATTGGGCAAAGGGCACAAATGGTCAACAGGGCGCATGTAAGATGAAGAAGAGCGCTCGAGGGCAGCGTGCGAACCTTTATTGGCTCGAGTCAGAATCGCGTCACCTTTTAGGCCCCCCCCCCTTTCCCCTTCAGTGTGTACGGAAGGGACATGAGGTTAAAGGAAGGACAAACACTTTGCTGCAATATACCCTCGAGCAAAATTAAAAATACAAAGATTAAACCTAATTTTCGACTATAATTTCTAATCTAGAAAGCTAATTCAAACTATTACAAGTTACTCCGTCGGAACCGGGAAAAACTTCTTCAACGATCCCTAATGGCCAATGGAGAGGAGGTGTATTCTCTTTGGTGAGTACAACCACAGTTCCGACAGTTAAATGTTCGGTTGTTGTGTTCCATTTTTGCCGAGACTGCAAACGTATGTAAATATTCCATCTTCCATCGTTTCCAAAACGACTGCACCAACCGGATAATTTATGGCGTGCAGAAATACTAAGTTTGTCCTCGTCTATGTCTATGGCCGACAGATATTTCAAAGGCGTTAAATTCAAAAAATGTGCTAGAGTTAGAGCCAGCACCTCCGAGGGGTCGCTTGATAACGTACGACAAAGGGGGCGACTATTCATGACGCACTCAATTTGAGCGAGCACAGTACTTAACTCTTCAAAGGACAAAATTTGATCTATTAATCGATATAAATGGCTCTTTAGACTCTTAATATTAGTCTCCTAATTTCCCCCAAAATGGCTCGCGGCGGGGACGTTCAGAGAATACTCGATGCGATTCTCGGCTAGGATGTGAGCGAACTCCGAATTATATTATTTACTGGTTACATAGTTTGTACCGTTATCCAAATACAATCTACTTACAGGGCCACGGCGGGAAAGAAATCTTTTAAATGCACTCATGAAGCCCGCTGTGCTTAGATCACAAACAAGTTCTACATGCACAGCAAAAGTAGTCAGACATACGAAAATGCAGATGTAAGCTTTCGTGGATCTTATACCACGCCCGCGAGTGAGCGTGACCTTAAACCGACCAGCAAAGTCAGACCCGGTGTACGTAAAAAGCTTTGCGGATTGTGTTACACGACAAGACTTAAGGTCCGCCATTTCCGGAAATGACGGCTTAGGACGTACTCGAAAGCAAGCCATACATCTGTGCACCCAATTGCGGATTAAATTACGTGCAGAAAGAATCCAATAATTATGCCGCAAGATTGACTTGAATCAACAAGTCAGGGCCAGCGTGAGAATTCAATTTATGGTGATAATCGACTAACCTACTACCTAATTACTACTAACCTACTCTAAAGATTCCATCTTGTAAAAATAGCTTAAGGAGTTGAAAAGCGCGACTACAAGATCTATTCGATTGTAATCTTGTAATTTCATCGGAAAAATGTGCACGTTGAAGTTCACGCAATACTGGCAAATCTGCATAGCTATAATCGGACGCAACGATATACGAACAAACACCACTTATTGACTTCTAAACTACAAAGGCTACATTGTAACGACAAAAATGATTTAAATATAATACAGCGTCAGCGTACTGCTGTGGCGCAGCTACACTATACTACCTTGTTTTTATTTTTATGGAACACTAACAAGCTAAACAAACACCAAGCAAAATACAAATATAATTCTATCAACGACAAACTAATATTTAAATAATAAAACTATCTATCATATATAGTACGCAATTTCTAAGCGACTAAACTATAAGTATTAATAGGCGGTAAAACAATGCGATGAACGCTTCGGAACAACACTGCTTATGGCTTGTTGCTCGCGAAGCCTCACTTCCTTTCGCCAAGCAAGATTGGCATCAGCAGGTCTATTCCTTAGCCTCCAATGAGTTACGCTTTCTGGCGGAGCGGCTCAGCGTCTCCATGCGCCGCGACCGTGACCTCGATCGGCACCGCGCACGCTTCTACTAACGACATCGATTCGAGTCCCGGGTTGCGAAACACGTGCACTGAATATGTCACCTGACGTTTTGCGGGGCGATCTAACTTTAATAAATTTGGCCTTCTTCGCGGTGTCGATAAACATAGCTCCAAGGCTATCCCTACTCGGCGTTCCCTTCGACTGCGACGAAACTACAACAGGTATACTAATAACAGACTAACGTCTTGCTTCTCGACCCTTCGCATAATTTATTACCCGAGCTAAGTAAAGGCGGGACGTTCCCCTCCTCTATTTCCCGAAAATTGCGAGTCAATAATTTGGGAGGTTTGACAGCCATACAACAATAAGAGGTTGCCGAAATATTATCCATGATAGAGGTGGAACCAACGATGACGTAGCCCAAGACTGTCTGCATTGCGTAAGGTGCGGCATACGAGGAGTTGCCCTTGACTTTCCTGTGTAACAAAAGATGAGGGAATACCGATGCTCCAATGAGCATGTCTATTTCTCCGGGGACGGCGTAAGTATTGTCTGCCAGAGTCAAATTCTCAGAATCAATCATTGTTGAGGTGTCGACCGAAACGGTTGGCAGACGCTCGGTGACTTTATCTACTACTAATACATGTACACGCCCTTAGTTGCCCCAACAAAGATCGACGAAACCAGGGCCCATGAGTGATCCCCTCGACGAGCAACCAATGGTGGAGCCCAATGGCTTATGGATAATTAAATTAGAAAGGTTAGTTACGAAAACGCAAACCTTACCGAATTCCAGAAGTGTAGGGTCTACCACAAGGTGGCGTCAGGGGCAAGTAAATGGAAGTTGGTGTGTTGTGTGGGAAGTATATAGTGTAACCTGACGTCACCAATACGGTCAGATAGCTGCACTACGTGCGCCGACCGCTCCACAAGACGCTCACCGCTATCGGAGCCCAAGTTCAGCGTCACTTAGCACGAACTAAAATCGTAACACTCGATTTTTTCTTCCGCACTTCGTTGTGGCATTATAAATTTTAATTATAAATACTTTACAAAAAAAAGGAAAGAATAAAGTGTACTTATTGGGAGTCGCGTACTGTCATCACCGTGCACGAAAAAGGAATGAGCACAGAATGGCGACTCACTCCGTCCCCGAGTCAGCGGTGGTAGGGGTAAGTCGGTTCACAGCCAACTTTAGTTTAGTCAGTTGAGTGTCTTTTAAAGCGTGCAAAGTCACCTGTAGGTTAAGGGGACTACCTGGTGAGTAATTATGTCTGAAAAATGAAGCGATGAAATATAATTTACTATAACCTTAGTTACATGAAAGAAAGAAGTGTTTAGCATCATTAGGTTTTAAATAGAATGATGAGTTGCAAATGCATTAATGGACTACAGCGGTACATAAAATATCAATCTGGGAAAATATAAAACTTACATACTTCGCTTATATCGCTAATAATAAAACAGTGGTAAATTAAACAATTAAAAAGAAATTTAAAAATAATTATAGGTAATAATTTTCTATTGTAAGATATTAAAAATTATGACAAAGTAAAAATAAGTAATATGTGAAGTAATAATTAAAAAATAAAATAAAGATGGATTTATTCAGTAAAATTAAGTATGGTATCATTCATACCTATCATGTTATAATTATCACCTTCATAAATAAAACTAGGTATGGTAAAAGCACAATAGAGTTATGCTGACAGATGCATACACTGATTGCCAAAATATGTTAGCAACAAAATAAATTGTTGTAGTAAGAGGAAATTATGTAAAAATCTTAAGAACTATAAAAATTTTATGATATATATAGTGACTAAATATATTGTGCGAAACCCATTTTGGTTGCTATTAGTAAAATGAGGTTAATAATTTTGTGCTTTAAACCTTATTATATATAATAATGTATATATAACGTTATGTAATATATATTCAGCGGCAAATTTCTGACCTTAGATGGTAGTTAATAATATTACAAAAAAAACATTAAACGCATAAAACCGTTTGAAATATAAATTGACACTTCTCAACTGGATGGAGAGAAACCATTGGAATGAGACAAAATTTGGGTTTTAGTCCTTCATTGAGAGTATTCGATATTAAAGTAGTATATGCTTATATTTCTGGGAATGGTAGAATACAATACAAAACTTTGAGCAAAACAATATAGTGATAATGAATAGTGAACTTACTACAACTAAATAATACTTATGTTGTACAATTTTACCCAGAGTTGAAAAAAAATCCTGCTTCATATATTAACAAGATAGAGAGGGTTCTATTTATTAACTATTGAGGATTCAAAACTTTAAATTAAATAAAAATATGGAAATTTAACATACAATATATAATTGAGCCAAGTAACCAAAAAACAGTCAGAGGAAGTCTTTCAAGTCTATTCAACAAGATCATAAAGCAGGGTCAAAAGCTAAAACTTACTTAACTTATTATATACTTAACAATGGGGTTCTGTAGGCATGACCCAGAAACCATGGCAGTTAGATTGGGGGACGATTCTTCTTTTATGTATTTCCTCTTAATGTCGATGAGTCAAAAAGCCATAGGTTTATGTTTTTTTCACATGAGCAGTAAAAGTGAAAAAATTATGTTATTATAAAATAAATAAAATTAAAACAAATTTTACGTTAAGAGCTACTAGAGTTTTACTAGGAAAATCGAGGCAACATAAGACGGATGTATTGGATGTTCCGATGTTTCGTTATTGATAAAATGAGAATTATAAATTCTTGTATTTTATTTGGTGCCCAGTGTTTTGGATTTTCTCTGAAACCGATAAAAGGTAGAGGTTAAGTTTTTATTATAAAATAAATATCATAATAATAGAACTTAGTTATCAAAATAATAGTTTTTACATGCCTCGATTTTAATCTTAAAATTTATTTTAATTTTGTAATAAAATTTTAGAATATTAACAATGCTATAAACATTACTAATATTCCCCTTAACCACTCGTAGTAAGCTTAAATTTATGGAGTGTAGAAGTAAGAAGTACCAACTCCCATACGAGAATAGTCGAAAAATTGTCCATCTGTAATAACAGTTCAAAAACTCTCCACTACAGCGCTCGAATAGCTACGGGGTATGTTATATCGCCGTAAAATACGTTGATAGTGATTTTGAAAATATAAATTTTGAAAGCAATAAAATATTTACTGTAAAAAGAATTATTGTGAAAGTCTGTGTAAAAAACATCATAAAAAGTTCTTTAAAATTTAGACTGTAGCTACAGTGGCGCCACCGTTATTTAACGCTTTCCTACGGACACTTTTTGAAACAGAGACTGTACTCCTTACCTCTACACTCCATACTTAAATTGCTTGTGTTAAGAGTGATTCACGCCAGTGGTCGAATGGTGGATTGGAACCCACGACCTTTTTGAGTTCGCGGTCCGCGCTCTGCCATTAGGCTTCTGTACTGACTTACAACTAATTTTTTACTGCTTTTGTCCAATACTTACGTTTTGCTATTTTCCATGCAACTCCAAACCTGTTCTCGGGGAATTTATAAAATTTCATGTTCACATTAATTCCACGTGACAAAGTATTATTAGTCACGGATAATATATCTATATATTTTAATATCTAATAACGCATTATTCACGTGCTAAAATGAAATAAATGACCTATAATGTACTCTGTGAAACGATTCGAATTAGTTACGATGTTTGCCACCAGTTGGCGTAAAAGTCTAGATGCACGGTCCCTATAGCGCACGTGTCACCGTGTCTTGAACATGCGATCTATCGGCGTTGCAGTTTCAGCTCAGTTAGAAGCAGACGAGTGAAGCTTACACTCGTTCCCACGTCTGCTTCCAACACACTACAACTAGTACAGCGCATGTGTCACCGTGTCCTAGTTGAACATGCGATCTATCGGCGTTGCAGTTTCAGCTCAGTTGGAAGCAGACGAGTGAAGCTTACACTCGTTCCCACGTCTGCTTCCAACACACTATAAATAAATATTTTATCTTTGATATATTACTTATTACTTTATCGTTTAATACATCATAATATCAATACAACGAAGTGTACTGAAGGTTGTTATGAGTTCACGTCCCTCCAAAAATTGAGAACAGGTCTCGTGTTAAGCTTGTTGTTTAGCTTTTAGCATAAGTTCAAAACGTAAATTGAAAACTAAATGGAATATGTCTGTGCACTTCTTTTTTATTTTTCTTTCTTTTTATAAATATTACATATTTACGAAAACTGTTTATTTATACCTGATGACTTTCAGAACTTTAGTTGTTAAAAAGTGTTTTATTATAAAACAGATACCTCCATAGGCCCATAGCCTTACTCATGGAACGTTTTAACCTTTGCCTGGTCAGCTAGTATTAAAAAGTAATTTTTTAATATCCGGTAACCCAAATCGTCTCATGGGTTTGGCACTATCTTTGCAGCATCTTCTTAACAACTGAAAAAAAAACTGCGGTTGCCAACCCGCCTGCCAACAGTGGAAAGTATGGCAAATTTTAAAATCGTATGTGTTTATCTGTGGGGAAGCCATTATGTTCAGTGATGTTCAGTAGTTGATTTTGATAAATTGTTATTAACGTAATTTCGTAAACTGTTAGATCTCTTCAACACATCGTGTCTCTTTCTCTCTCTTTTAATTAATAATTAAAAAAATATTTATGGTAACCGCGGATTGTGTAGATCGGAATAAAAGTTAAAATTTTAATGTATGTTAACCGCGGTTAACTATGACATCAGGACGTTGAACATTTCAGTCCCACCCGTGACCATGAGTGCTGTAAAGCGTTCGAAACGTCGGGTATTTAAAAAGTTCAATATACGCGATAAATTCCGTAAAAGCTAGTATTATTTCAATAGCTAACTCACAGTCAAAAGTTGACCTTATTACCCTACTTTTTGACGTCAATTGCCGTACGTTATTATAAATTCACTTTTAATATACCCTAAACGAATGTTAAAAAAAAATCCCCAAACAAAAACTTAACTGAGACAATTTCCTCATACGATATATCCATCATATATTTATTACGATTGTTTGCTGTGTACACTTACAAAGAAGCAAACCTCTTGAGTGACTTTCCTCGCTCCGTATCATGTTATCGTATGCCATAAATAATCCCAAAGTTATTCACGGTCGCAAAAGACAAAGAGAAATATGGTTTTGTTATTTGCTTTGTGATACGAAATGTCATTTGATGTAATACTTGGAAGTGGAGTGAAAGTATGGAACAACAAGCATAGGAGAGCTTGATTATTTAAGACAAAGTTTTCATGTAACACCTTTATAATGGTCTAAGTACCTCTTGATTAGTTAATAACTTTCAATTATTCGGGAACTGTTTCCGTACGCTAAAGTCAATTGGGAGGGTATAATCATCAAAAATACATATCTGAACCGAATGGAATGGTATAGAATATATATAAATTGATATTATAAAGTACGTTTGCCCCTGCTTTGGAAAAATCCTCCATCCTGGAAGAAATTTGTTTCTTTAATTGTTCACATTACAACTTTATTCCATTCACAATCATGGTAAAATTAATTTTCATATTATAAGAGCCGAGGTGGTAGCTCAGATGGTTTACGATCGCTGTAAATATGTATAACCGCGCCGGCATCAATAAAATTGTTAATTGCAATTTTAAGTGCTTATTTACCACGTGCTCGGCGGTGAAGGAAAACAAAACACAGGTGAGGAAACCTGCATGTCTGAGGAATGAGAAAAAAAATATTTCGAAAACATGTGAAGTTCGCAAACACGCATAGGGGCTGCGCGTCGGATACTTCCTAAACTTCGGAAACTTGCCCTAAAACCCTCTCAGAAATGAGGGGGAGGCCTGTGCCCAGCAGTGGGACGTATATAGGCTGTGACCTTGCTTTAACTTTAACTTTACATATTTAGAGAAAATACCATTATGATTACAACTGTCGAGTAATTTGGCAGTGGGGAGGCAGAAACGATTACACTATTTCGTTCCAGTTCCTTCATCCCACAATACAATTTATCAAAAATAAATTGTGCAGACGACTCTTTTTACTGATTTATTATACTCTTATGTAATAATTTAAATAGACTGGGTATATTCTCAAGTTTTTAGCTGTCGTTAAACATTCTTCATGTAATCACAGACTTGTTTAATGACCAAGGGGCCATAGTTTAGGTTTTAATTGGTTTTGATACAAATCTTAATTATTTTAGTACAACAACGTATGATGGCATTTTTATAGTATAGGGGAGACAAACAAAAGTTCACAATAAAAATCTAAATTACTTCACAACTTTCTGCTAGCTAAGTACAATGATGTGTCTTACCTGGACTGAAGAGCACCTCCCGCCCTCTCTCAATTGCATGCACTAACTCCGTCACCACTAGTCCCAGCACCACTACTCCCGGCACCATTACTCCCGGCACCACTACTTCCAACACCACTATTCCAGGTAGGACACATCATCGACGACAATACGACACGTGTTTCGCCTCTACACGAGGCATCCTCAGGTGATGTAGACTCTACGGTGACTGACCGCTATGAGTTAGTGCATGCAATTGAGAGAGGGCGGGAGGTGCTCTTCAGTCCAGGTAAGACACATCATTGTATTTAGCTAGCGGAAGGTTGCGAAGTAATTTAGATTTTTATTATAATGGATTTCCGCAAAGTAACGCCTGATTCTATCAAACAATTTCACCTCATAATCCACCTGCAAATAAGTAGATGATGTGGCCTGTAGACACCTATATCTAACGCGTGTAGTGTGTTATCACCTAAGATCTCGTTAGGTACCAGTAAAAATAATCTCCGGTCTTCTACACTCACCATATAACACACCAGCATATATATTGCACGCTGGCATTCTGTGAGACCGTGGTCCTTCCCGAGTCGAGCCATATTCTACGTAAAACAAATCTATGTTATTTAAAAAACCTACCAAGCGCGATATACTAACTATTATAAAAAGTTTAAATGCAAATAAATCGGCTGGTAATGATGGAATCCGATGTTTTGATGTTAAGATGCTGAGTGACAAGATTGCTAATATTGTAGTTAAGCTGATAAACACTAGCATAGCTGTAGGAAAATATCCACAAGAATTGAAAACTGGCACCGTAAGACCAATTTATAAAAAGGGATCACATAGTGAGTATGATAGCTATAGGCCTATAACAATACTGTCAGTCATAGATAAAGTAGTCGAAAAATATGTGGCTCAGCAAATTCACAATTTTTATACTAGAAACGATATATTATCAAATGCTCAATACTTTCTAGGCTTTCAATCTAAGAAATCAACTACTATATTGCTGTCTAAATTCACGGACGAAATAAACCAACACCTGAATGATAAAAAACATGTCATATTATTATTCATTGACTTTAGTAAGGCATTTGATACTCTTAGGCACGATATTCTTATAAAAAAACTTGACAATACAGGTATTCGCGGGCCATTATTACAATGGTGCCAAGATTATCTCAACGATAGGAAATACCGGGTTAAGATCGGCAATGATTTCAGTGACGAAATATTTGTAACTACTGGAACAGCACAAGGCTCCGTGCTCGGACCCTTGCATTATCTAGCATACGTGAATGATATGGAAAATGTAATAAAACATTGTTCCATTTATCAATACGCGGACGATACATGTCTTATAGCAGTCGATAAAGATCTAGATAAGGCCGAACACCTTTTACAAAATGACTTCAATAACTTATGTAAATGGTCTCATGATGTTGGTTTAGTACTGAATGCTAGTAAAACTAAAATTATTCATATTCGATCTAACTACCTACGCAATTTTGATAAGAAAATCGAAGTAATTGCGCATAGTCATCAGTGCTTGCATGTTTTTGAAACAAATAGGACCGGGTGCAAATGTGAATTGTTAGAGCAGGTTCCCCGTTACAAATATTTAGGACTAGTAGTCGATAACAGATTTAACTGGGGTTATCACATTGACTCAATATGTGAAAAACTGAGAGCAATGCTGGCCAAATTTGCTATTTTGAAATACAAAGTACCATTTAAAATATTACTAAATTTATATAATGCACTCGCAGAGTCAATCATTTCATATGGGATCACTAGCTATGGTAGGACGTTTAAAACATATTTGGACAAAATATACAGCCTACAACTTCGGCTTTTAAAAATAATAATACCTGATAAAATTAAAAAATCAATCTGCTTCGGAGACGATGTATTAGCTTTATTTAAATATTGTGAGATATTGCCTGTTCATATTAAAATAAAAATGTGGCTATTAATTGAACAATTTACGAACAAAGAAATACAAATAAAAGTGAATCATAAAACAATGACACGGAAAGTAACTCAATTAAAACTAGAATTACCAAGAGTTAGAAATTATTACGGAAAACGAACGAACGCGTATTTAATACCAACCTTCGTTAATGATATACCTACTAAAATCAGATTAGGAATAACGGACAAAAACTATAAAAATAAATATAAACAATACTTTAATTCTTTACTTTAATAACAAGTTGTCTAATTATAATGAAATCAAACCTAACATAATATCATATCGATAATCGAAACATCATGTATATAACACACTCAAGTAGCATCAGCCGGCTGTCCGCCAGCCGTGCCGAGCTGCTTATCTACAACCGGTTCCTTTATGTCCACTTGTATGTAAATGTACCTATACTTCATACTGTTAATACTATATTTGATGATCTTATTAAATAAGAATACGTATAAACTAATGTCAACAGATTGCTCAAAAGTGTCTCAACATCCAGACAAACCCGTAAGGGTTTTGTGATGTTTAAATTGCGATTTTATGTATTTTTTCTTATATTAAATAAATTAAAAAAAACCATCGAAAGAATCTGCGGAATCCGACGTATATAACACAGCGTTTAACAGTTTTTCACTTAGATTTTTCTTTTGTGGGTACACAAACATAATTTAACAGTTAACAGGTTCTCACTAAGATTTTTCCTTTGCGGGTAAACAGACATACTTAATATCTTTTTTTGAATTCTTCCCACAATCTACCTGTCTCAGGCTCCCACGTGTCAAACCAAGATAATGCAGAGCCCCGAAGGGCCTTACCGGCTTTTGCAACCTTCTCAAAGCTGCTCCATTTTAACTCGTCTCCCAACTTATCGAAGCTTTCGCACCAGGCAGCTGCTCCGTCGTTGTTTTTGTCCAGGTCAAAAATTGACACCGCTGAGTCGTCGTGCCGCATATTTGAAACCATTACATTTTGGATGGTTTCCAACAGCCCTTTCACCAGCTCCACATTCATATTGAAATAGTTTGCGCTGAAATATTTAAAATAACGATTAACAAAAAACACGGGCGATCCCACTTCTGATAATAATTTCATGAGAAATTAAACGAAGAAATCAGCTAGAAAAAAGACCGGTTTAGAAATAAAATTAAATTCTCCTATTTAGCTAAAAGGAACTGTTAAAATCTTTAAATCAATATTTAAAGAATAATATCTTCACACATATTTAAAGAATATTTCAACAAAAGATACAATAAGCAAAAATAAGCAGAAGTACTATAAAATAAGACATAGTAGAAATATACTTAACTTGCCAATACGGAGAATAATCAAGCACTGTCTCGAATTTCTTTGAAATCGGAGTATTTATAAGATTACCGCCAAATGTCGCTTTTATTTTTTTATTGAACGCTTCTCAACACATCTAAATATTAACAATTAAATTATAAAAATTATTAACTATCAAATAAAATCAGAAAAATCATTTTAAAAACCATTTTCACAGCTTTCAACAATTAATTTGCAGTATAAACATATTTCAAAAACACGTGGTCCAAAAGGGTTTAACACATGTAAGTAATAAGATAAAGAAACTAAAATCCTTACTTAAACAAACACATTCAAGAATATGAAAGAAATTTCTTACATATAAATAAACTTTTTCAGGCTATTTAAATGTATTTATTATAATATATTTATCGTATATTAGAAACCGGAAGTAGTAACAAATTAACAATTCTTAAAACTTTATAATTAGTTCACAAATGGGTTAATCATAACTAAAATTTAATCATAAAATTATCGTTAATCTAGCAAGCGCTTCCGATTATCGTACAGTATCCAATTTTCATCACAAGTAATGTTTCCCTTCATTTTTGTGTCGGTTGAGCAAAGTAAGGTTGAAATTTAGAATCGCTTGGCAGGAATTTGTGGGAGTAAGGTGTTTTATTTGGTAGAGGTTTGGTACCCGATTATAATGATACCACTCCCATTAAAAGGTAATGCACCATTCTTGAGAAAAATCAAAAAGAAAATCCCATAGAACTAACCCCAAAATCATAACTCAAAATGAATTAAGGTGGTGGGATGTGGTGGAGAGGGAGGCGGGGGAGTTGTAATTAAAATTATTAGCTACAACCTACATACAACTCGTATATAGGCTGTAACTTAACTTTTCTGTGTAAGTCTATGTACGTCCCACAGCTGGACAGTCTTTTTTTTGAAAAAAAAAATATTGGAGTAGTTGGTCCTTCGTGTTACTTCAGTACGTGTTAGTGGACTTAATATCTCCTCGAAATATTTAATTCTTCAGACATGCAGGCTTCCTCAAGATATCTTCCTTCACCGCTGAGCATGTGGTACATAAACTAAGTTATATTTAGTAGTGATTTGTGAAATAAAATATACTCAGTATTAAATAGATAATGCTTTCGTAATATGCTAGTCCTGATCTTTTTAAATGCAGGTTGGCGGGTCAATGTAGCACCATATTTATGTTATGAAACTACAAGTAAAAATAATAGAAAATATTTTATGTTAAATAAGAGAGGATGTATTCTATTTATCTGTTTGGTTATACTTTTTTCCTTAATATATTATGCCATTTCTTATGCTACAGTAGGTAGGTAGTGCCCACGGTTGGTAGTAAGGTAAACGTCTCAAGCACTGAATAAAGTTTTGTAATTGCGAAAGGTTTCCAGGTATTTAATGAGTCTGCTGAATAGCCTTATGTAACATCCCAATCCCGGATATTGAATTGCTCAAATACCACAAAAGTCATGGAACAAAATGTTATTTTTTGATAGCAGTGAATAAATAAGACATAGGATATTCAATTGCCGTAACAATAAAATAAAAATAAATTATCCAAAGGCATGAATAAAAACAAAACTTTATTTTGAAAACAAGCAAAAATTATTATTATAAAAAAATTATTGTCAATTTTTGTTGAGAGTATTCAGGACTAGAAGAAATCAGAAGAATAAGTTTTAAACCATCTATTGCTGTCGCTATGTTCCTGAATGACTGAGCTAGTCAACCTAAAGAAACAACTGTGGCCTGAACTGTTTTTTCTCTCCAAAATAGACGGATTTTAATTTTATCGTAAGTGTAATATATGTACATTTGCCGTAGCAAAAGTAACACGTTTTAAGCTGATCTTTGTGTAAAAATGTTTTTTTTTCTGTTTTTTTTTTGGGAAAATAATTCTGATAAATTTCCTTTAATCTATACCTTGTTTACTATATTCTAATGTTTTAGCTTTCTTAGCAATACTTTTGGAAATACGGTGAGAGATAGCAATTTTTAAGCATTTATTCATAAAATTATTAAATACATAACATAACACACATAAACACTCACGCCTGTCACTCAGAGGGGTAGGCAGAGACTACAGACTTCCATTTAGCACGATCCTGACATACCTTTCTCGCCTCTTCCACATCCATATACCTACGCATACATGCTCGTCGGTTAAGGGTACTCTTAATTTGGCCCATTTTTTAGTATATCGCCAATTTGGTCGACAAACTTCCGCCTAGGACGTCCCTTTCCGACTCTTCCATTCACTTCTGAAACATATATTTGCTTTGTCAGTCTTTCCGCAATCATTCTTTCTACATGACAAAACCACCGAAGCATTCCTTTCTTAATCCTGGTCACCGCATCATCTTGCAAACCACACTCTTCTTTTATCACACAGTTTCTCACCCTGTCACTCAGATTCAGCCCTAACATACTCCTTAGCGACCGCATTTCTACTGCATTTATCCTACTCTCATGCTTTTTCTGCCACACCCAACTTTCACTACCATACGTTAAAGTAGGGACTAATACAGCACTGTGAATTGCCATACTTGCCTTTTTTGACACATTCTGACTTTTCACAATAGAGTGTAGAGCCCCATTTACTTTATTTCCTGCATTCACTCGTCGTTCAATATCCTTATCATATCTCCCATCCCTGCTGAATACACATCCCAAATATACGAACTCATACACTTGCTCTATTAACTCTCCTTCTATTCTTATTTCACATACCGTTTTGCTTTATCTCTTTCAAAAACCATCACTTTCGTCTTACTTGCGTTCACTTTCATTCCCCTTTCTTTTAATGACCTGTTCATTAATGTAACCATCATTTGCAACTCGGCCGCCGACGACGCAATTATGACTTGATCATCGGCGTACAAAAGGCATTTGATGGTTAACTCACCCATTCTTAACCCACATTCTTCAACTTTCAAATTTTCCAAACAGCTGTCCATAAATAGGTTGAACAGCCACGGGGAAGCTACACAGCCCTGTCTGACACCTTTATGGATGCCAAACCAGTCCGAGTAGACCCCGTTGATTCTAACACAAGCACTCGAGTCCCTATACAGAGACTTTAATGTCTGTATCAAACCAGCGCTCAACCTAAATGCGTTCAGCGTTTGCCATAACACATCCCTGTCCACTCTGTCATAAGCCTTTTCCAAGTCCATGAACGCACAAAAAACTTTATGGTTTTTCGCCAAAAACTTCTCCGCGATCATGCGCATGGAAAAGACTTGATCTGTACACCCCATTCCCTTTCTAAATCCCGCTTGCACATCCCAAATTTTTTCATCAGTTTCTTTCATAACTCTTTCAATTATTAAATAAAATAAAATAAACACAAGTAATGTATAAGGCATTATAAAATGGTGGTAATTCCCAAAAATTTTTAAACTTAGCAAGAAAATATTTTTGAAAAAACATTATACCACTTAAAATGATTCCTTAAGGTGTCTGAAATTAATACAGATACCGAGCAAATTTCACAATCTTTCTGTTTTGTTGAAATTGATAGGAAACACTTAAAAATATAGGAATTTAATTATTATTATAGCTTTGGTAATTCAGAGGCTAAAAGCTCGCTGTAAATTTCACAATAAATTAAATTATTAGTTGCAATTTTTTATGCTGATTTACTACATGCTTGTCGGTGAGGAGTATATGATACGACATGTGAAGTCCGTTAACACAAATTACTTTACCACACGCTCAGAAATGACCTTTCATGGTCTTTGAAGGCTTTCTCAGTCCTGTGTCCAGTAGTGGGATATGTATATATATATATATATATATATATATATATATATATATATATATATATATATATATATATATATATATAGACTGTAATTTAACTTCTTGTGTCATTTTAAGTAATCCTAAAAACCTACGGAAAATTTAATCCTAAGGGTCAGTTAACAGTGAGACGCAACGCGACAATGCGATACAATAATATATATATACAACAACATCCTCATCGTTATTAATTAGCATAAAAAAGCAATATATAAAATACCAGGACAATCATCATCATCTCATGATTGCGTGATTGTCATGGTATTTTAGATTGCAGTGTTCTACGGAATGATCCGTGAGAACACCGCGTTCCCGTGAAAAGATTTCTATAGAATAAGATAATTTCAAATAATAAATTATGTTTAGTTACATGAAAAGTCCAGTATTAGACCTGGACATCAGTACAAGGTAGGTACTGCGATTGCTGCTCAATTCACGAAGTTGTTGAGAGAGTAGAAAAGATTATTAATGGCCTGATGATTACTATAAATAATAATACGGTACAAATGATAACACAGCATAAAACTAATGAGTCTGCAATGCACAAAGTTAAATAAGTAGATATTATTATGCATAAGCCGGTCGGTTTTTAGTAACAAGCCAATTATTTCATTCCATTTTCCTTTTGCGGTCCGGTCGGGTATCATAGATTTACAACGTAAGCTTTTCTGTTACTGCAGTTGCAATGCTCGTCAGTTCCACGTATTTTTGCTATTATAGCATTTAATTAAAAGTTCGCTTGCCTTTTTTATTTCAATAATAATAATTATTATTATCAGCATTACAGCCAATCACAATTCCACTCTTGAACATAGACCTTCCTCAAGGAATGCCAAATAATACAGTCTAAAGCCAAATGCATACATCTATTTTATTTTATATCAAGTACCAAGTCGCCACTCCATGTACTAGAGGAGCCTTTCTTCTCCATCCGTTGATGGTTCTTCGAGCAATATGGCCTACGCATTGCTATTCAAACTTAACGATTTCTTATATTTACTTCAGCAACGTTACTTTAACCCAAAAACAGAAATTGCTCATATAAGCATTGCCAAATTTAAACGTAAACTTCTGACTGTATTTTTTACAATATCTTCTAATTAAGTATGTTCAAGCGCAAGTATATGATCAATCAAGATAAGATATATGAAAGGGTGTTCTGTATCCACAGATTATCTCTATTATAGTCTCTAGTGTGAATTTACAGCACGCGTTATGATTTAAATTGAAATTTGAAAATTGAATTTGATGTTGTAAGTTTAGCGACTCGTATTACGATAGAGTATATTGTTACGACAGCCAGTTACATACTGCACGCGAATGTTCCTGACGATAAGGGTTATGTCAAATTTTCTTTTTTCTTGATAATATATTTAGTATTAATTAGTATTTACACCGGCCGTACCAATATTTCTCGGGAAAACGGCTCCGAGTACCGGGACAAACTGGTGTCTGAAGTTGAGTCTTTGCTGAATGGAGTCTCGGATTGGGGGCGACTAAATCTAGTCCAGTTTAACCCCAAGAAGACACAAGTTTGCGCGTTAACCGCTAAAAAGAACCCCTTTGTCGTATCTCCTCAGTTTCAAGGCACTCCCCTTGTTGCCTCAGCCAGTATCGGAATCCTCGGCGTCGACATATCGAGTGACGTGCAGTTTCGTGTTCACTTGGAAGGCCAAATTGGCCTCTAAAAAGCTTGGCGCGCTCAGCAGAGCGGGACGGTATTTCATGCCGGCACACCGCCTGCAACTTTATAAGGCGCAGGGTTGGCCGCACATGGAATACTGTTCCCATCTCTGGGCTGGGGCTCCCCAATACCATCTCCTTCCATTTGACCGCATCCAGCGCAGAGCGGCCCGAATCGTCGACAACCGAGTGCTTTCCGATCGGCTCGATTCACTGGCGCTGCGAAGAGATGTTGCATCTTTGCATTTTCTTTCACATATGGGGAGTGCTCTGAGGAATTGTTCGGATTAATCCAGTTTTATCACTTACCCCGAAGCTTGCAGCTATCTCTTTGCTTTGAATTGTTTTTTGATAGATCTGCTTCCAAAATAGCCTTTAATTCTTCATTTTCCACTTTGTTATCCGGCTGTCCACGGGGTTGGTTCTGAAAGTCGAAATTTCCAGAACGAAAACTATGAAACCAAACACGTACCGTGCTTTTTTTGCAACAACAGCGCCGTACACATCATTAATCCTTCGAGCTGTTTCTGCAGCACTGGTGCCACGGTAGAACTCGTACTCGGAAATATACCGATATTTCATGTTTTTCCATTGTGCGGTAATAAGCGACTTTTCAATATTCAAATGTACCTTGTAAATAAATTTATAAATTTGAATTTGGAATTATTTACCAAAGAGAAGATATTTCAGATCAAGAGGCTATTTTACGCTTGTATTTGTGAGGGCAAAGTCCTTTCCTGGTCTAACAGATTAATTTGTGTTGCAACTATACTATAGCTCCAGCATGGCTGTACCGCCTATTAAATATTTAAAAAAGACAAAACATAACTATTACCATGACTAAGTTTAACTACATCCTAATATAGCCGAATATATTTCACAAAAAATATCAGACTGTATATGTAGTAAGGTGAAAAGGGTAAGGGCATCTATAATTATATAATGCATGTTCCTCACTATAAATAACCTAAGGCGTAAAAGCGTCTGAGTAACCTGCGGATTTTTATTGCTACAGCTGACATAAATTATGTTATGCGTATACCAACGAGATACTCCTGCGGAGATACCAACCACAATAAATTGTGATATATCTAAATAATAATAAATAACTAGAGAAATGTTAACGAACGAAATCGTATACGAAATTAACACGAACAAATACAGAAGGATGCGCAGTGAAACGAAAGAGTATAACGTACTTAACTTAATTGTGTGTTCGACAGCGAAAAAGTAGCGTCACTATCTTGTCTTGCTCAAACTATGTAAAATTACTCTCTCCGTCTTTGACATCATCTAATTAACAAGTTACGATGTTTGCCACCAGTTGGCGTAAAAGTCTAGATGCACCGTCCCTATAGCGCACGTGTCACCGTGTCCTAGTTGAATATGCGATCTATCGGCGTTACAGTTTTAGCTCAGTTGGAAGCAGACGAGGGAAGTTTACACTCGTCCCCACGTCTGCTTCCAACACACTACAACTAAGTAATTTTTCTTTGATTTATTACTTTATCTTAACATGTAATTACTCATGCGATTGTTCTAAACTGAATATATACATATATATATATATATATATATATATATATATATATATATATATATATATATATATATATATATATTGTTAGAAGAGAAGGTCTGAATCAAGAGCGCCGACGCCGCGCCGGGCTATATAGGAGGGCGGCTGGCGTCACTCGCCCCTTTTTGCCATCGGTCATCACGGAGTTCGGAAGCCTTGATCGAATACTAGCGTCATTATTTTAAATCTTGTTTAAAGCTTTTAAGTTAGTTAATATTTGTTAGGCCAAAGGCCAATAAAATCTTTTTAAAAAGTCAATCTGTGTTTCTATTTGTAACATCAGAAGTGGGATCAGAAGGCCGAAAAGCCGCTGTACGCCTATATTTCTGGTTTTATAAAGGAAAACTTAGTTTCCTTTCAGTTGTTTATTTAATATTCGAGCACAGTTTTTGTCTGTGAGATGCCTAGCAACGATAAACGCAACAAACAAAAACGCCGTGGGCAAACTCCTTCGCTCAGTCCGATAGAAGAGATCCTGAGGAGGCTACGCGTGCTGGAGGAGCAGCCCCGTGCGTCAGTGGAGACGCAAGCCATTGCAACGACCAGCTCGGGCCCTAGGCGCGCCCTTGAGCTGCCAAACACGACACCATCGGCATCGGCATCGGCATCGGTGTTCGGGGTGTCTACACCGCCGCGTGCGCCTGTGCCCTCGCGAGTGGGGACGCCGCCGCTGACTCCGCACACTGGCAACGTGGGATCAACGCAGTCTGAAGAAGTGGTGACGAACGCCGTAGAACGTCTTTTGACCGCTATCGGCTGTACTCAGGTCAGATCAAACCGATATTTTGTCTCGGATTTTGATCGGAATGCTCATGACTTCGACACGTAGTGTGATGAGGTAGAAAGAGCCCGATCTTCGAACCATTGGGACGACAGAGAATGCCTTTGCTCGTGTCGGACATTGTTTAAAAGGAGAATCGCGCACCTGGTTTAGCTAATGGACAAGCAGTATTCGCACGTGGTCCAATTTAAAATTAGAACTAAAAGCGCTATGTCCACGTTCTGTCGATGTCGCGAACATTCTTTATGATGTAATGTGGACGGGGTCCGATAAATACACCACATATGCTGAGTATGCTCGTAAATCACTTTTAAGGTTACGCATAGTTAAAGGTCTCAGTAGCGAGCTGCTTACGGCTATTATCATTCGTGGAATTGCAGATCCACAAATTCGTGCTATGGCTGCTAACGCCAAATTATCACCTGACTCTATAGTGGAGTTTTTATCGAGCTTTGTTAAACCTTCTAACAGCCTTAATAGGAAAGTGTATTCTAATGGTCTCAATCGATTTGACCGACCCTCTAATAATAGTAACTCGAACCGCAAACCGTTAAAACGTCGATATGATCCCGAAGACTTAAAATCAGTAAGGTGTTACGAATGTTATCAATTTGGTCATAGGAGTTTTAATTGTAACAAACGGTCGAATACACTCCCGAGTTATAGTAACGAAAAAACAATCGCGTTACCGACGATATCTCGTAGCGATCCGTTAAAGTGTGGGTTTTGCAAAAAGGTAGGTCATTCCGAGGTAACTTGTTTTGCTAAGGAACGCGCAAATTCTCGGAATAATAATGGTGTCAATTTTTGTCGTGAAATCACGGATAGTTATAAAAATCGCGACGTCACGACTGCGGTCATATCGGGAATACCATTAGACGTACTAATCGATAGTGGTTTATGTGTTTCCTTAATGTCAAAGAATGTTGTTAAGCATTTCCCGTGTCAAGTAAAGCCTACGAATCAGTTGCTACGCGGCTTGGGTGGTATGGAAGTAAGATCGGAATCATTTGTAACATTACCCGTCGAGTTTAGCGATATAACGATAGAAATTTATTTTTATGTGGTGTGTGGGAATAATTTGAGTGTGCCAGTCATTATCGGTACAGACGTACTAAACAGGAAAGGTATTACATATGTTAGGACCGGTGATAGCCAACGTATAATTCATAGTGAGTTCAAGTAAATGATATTCTGCAAGTAAATTTGATTTCTTTGTCCGATCAAGTTAATACGTCGGTATCTGGAAATAATAGAGAACGATTACTAGAGATCCTCACCAAGTATTCCGATTACTTTTTAAGTGGTACCGCGACTACTACGGTGAAAGATAGTGAGATGCATATCAAATTAACAA
This sequence comes from Parnassius apollo, assembly GCA_907164705.1. Classification (NCBI taxonomy): domain Eukaryota; kingdom Metazoa; phylum Arthropoda; class Insecta; order Lepidoptera; family Papilionidae; genus Parnassius; species Parnassius apollo. The sequence continues at coordinate 7,490,760 of CAJQZP010001486.1, read as the reverse complement.
CCGATGTGCCCGTGTACTATAGACCCTACAAATTATCGCATGGCGAAAAACTAAAAGTACGCACTATAGTGAAGGATCTGCTCGATAAAGGAATTATTCGCGTGTCCGATTCAGAATACGCTAGTCCGATCTTGCTCGTAAAAAAGAAGGATGGTTCTGATAGAATGGTCGTTGACTATCGTGCATTGAATCGAATAACCGTTAAAACTAGATATCCTCTCCCCCTTGATCAACGACTATATAGACAGGCTAGGCAATGGTCGCTGGTTTAGCTCTCTGGATATGGTTTCCGGTTTCCATCAACTTAGAGTTGCAGAAGAGTCGATTCATAAGACCGCATTCGTTACACCAGAGGCGCAGTATGAATATTGCAAGGTACCCTACGGTTTGGCAAACGCGCCTATATTTTATCAGAAGACTATCTCTAAAACGCTTAAATCTTTTATCGATGCCGGAAAAGTCATGGTCTACATAGATGACGTATTAATAATGACGGATGGGATTGACGAACACCTTGTTTTATTAGATTAGGTTATGAAAACGAAAACCGATATAGGTTTTTCAATTAATTTAAAGAAATGCACCTTTCTTACCAACGGAATAGAATACCTAGGTAGGATAAGAAATGGTCAGGTTAGACCGAGCTGTAATATTTGAAAGGTGTCAATAAGAAGGAGGCGTGTTGTTGGTACTAAATCTTTAATTATAATGCTGTTTTATTACAAACTTAACTCTAATATATATCTACAACACTGTGGGCTACAACACTACATCACAGAGCAATTATCACCCGAAACATGTGCTGAATTTTTTGAAGATACTAATAGTACGATTGCGGTTTTATTTGCCTGGTTATTTTACAAACCTACTAACCCCTCATCTGTCAACAGGTCTCTGGAATATTGGAGTAAACAAAGGCGCATAATATTATGTCAAGTGCCTTGTGGAGCTCGATCAGTTCCCACGTATTTCTATATTTTTTTGCTATATTTCTTATCCAAAAGTTAAAACTATGTTTGTGATAGGAATGTGAACCCAAACGGGACATAAATTATTACATAAACCACTTAATTTGCAGTATTCTCGACTCGCGACTTAAACTCACCCAAAACTTACCCTATCGGGTCACTTAAGTGAGGCATATTATCATAGAGCTTGTGGGGTGAAAAAAAATGTGTCGAGAGCTATGTTATTTTTATGGATTTATGTTAAATATGTTTTAAGTGGGTAAAGTAAAATGTTTGTCGAATAAAGGTTTGCTTTTGTGATTGTAACGACTTATGTGTATTGAAGTAGGAGGAGCTCGATTACATCAATTTCAAAATAGAATTGATAATGTGTAACGAAGGGAGCTGTCCTGATTCGTATGTAATTTGTTAGCTTATTTTATAATGACTCAAACGATGTATGCTTTGTTTATAGCTCTCATACGGGACTTTTGCAGAAATCGCAAATCTGATTACACGTACCGCGATCGCGCGAGTTCCTTTAGAGGTGCCGCGGCGAATGCGCTTGGTCATGTGTTGGTGCTGTGACAGTCGAGAAGATAATCTTTCCCTATTCTTGAGCTAGATTATGTACCAAACAAGCCCGTGTTTACTGATTTTGACTACGTTACGTGTTGTGTTCAGTGGAAGAGACCCGTGTAAATTCTGTGCGCATGGTATTGGGTTGACCCTGACACTGGTGGTTTCTGGGGTGAGTCGGTGGCGCAGCCGACAACAGACCTGTGTAAATCCAGCCATTATTAGGTATCTGGGGTGACCTGCTAGAGACTGATGTAAATCCTGTTTGCACACGCGAGTTTGTGCGGGGTATTCGGTTGCGTGGGAAGAGACCTGTGTAAAACCTATGTGACTTGAAACGCTTTTGTGTGGCGTTGATAACTGTTCATGTTGACTGTTCTGACTGACTGACTTGTTTGGCTAATTGGGTACATAATCTGACGCTTTTATGAACTATATGAATTTAGATCAACTGTTAATACGCGATATAAATAAATGTCTCTTAGATTGTGTGTATCTTCTCAGAGATCGACGATGGTGACGTCGAACAGCCGCGGGACGCGGTGAGTGTTGCTGAGCCATCCACGAGTTCCTGCTGAGGGCTTCGAGCACGCAGCCCCGTCAGGAGAGGCCGTGTTAGAAGAGAAGGTCTGAATCAAGAGCGCCGACGCCGCGCCGGGCTGGATATAGGAGGGCGGCTGGCGTCACTCGCCCCTTTTTGCCATCGGTCATCACGGAGTTCGGAAGCCTTGCTCGAATACTAGCGTCATTATTTTAAATCTTGTTTAAAGCTTTTAAGTTAGTTAATATTTGTTAGGCCAAAGGCCATTAAAATCTTTTTAAAAAGTCAATCTGTGTTTCTATTTGTAACAATATATATATATATATATATATTGTAACCTATGTGACTTAAAACGCTTTACACTTATTATATATTGTTACAAATAGAAACACAGATTGACTTTTTAAAAAGATTTTAATGGCCTTTGGCCTAACAAATATTAACTAACTTAAAAGCTTTAAACAAGATTTAAAATAATGACGCTAGTATTCGAGCAAGGCTTCCGAACTCCGTGATGACCGATGGCAAAAAAGGGCGAGTGACGCCAGCCGCCCTCCTATATAGCCCGGCGCGGCGTCGGCGCTCTTGATTCAGACCTTCTCTTCTAAAACGGCCTCTCCTGACGGGGCTGCGTGCTCGAAGCCCTCAGCAGGAACTCGTGGATGGCTCAGCAACACTCACCGCGTCCCGCGGCTGTTCGACGTCACCATCGTCGATCTCTGAGAAGATACACACAATCTAAGAGACATTTATTTATATCGCGTATTAACAGTTGATCTAAATTCATATAGTTCATAAAAGCGTCAGATTATGTACCCAATTAGCCAAACAAGTCAGTCAGTCAGAACAGTCAACATGAACAGTTATCAACGCTACACAAAAGCGTTTCAAGTCACATAGGTTTTACACAGGTCTCTTCCCACGCAACCGAATACCCCGCACAAAATCGCGTGTGCAAACAGGATTTACATCAGTCTCTAGCAGGTCACCCCAGATACCTAATAATGGCTGGATTTACACAGGTCTGTTGTCGGCTGCGCCACCGACTCACCCCAGAAACCACCAGTGTCAGGGTCAACCCAATACCATGCGCACAGGATTTACACGGCTCTCTTCCACTGAACACAACACGTAACGTAGTCAAAATCAGTAAACACGGGCTTGTTTGGTACATAATCTAGCTCAAGAATAGGGAAAGATTATCTTATCGACTGTCACAGCACCAACACATGACCAAGCGCATTCGCCGCGGCACCTCTAAAGGAACTCGCGCGATCGCGGCACGTGTAATCAGATTTGCGATTTCCGCAAAAGTCCCGTATGAGAGCTATAAACAAAGCATACATCGTTTGAGTCATTATAAAATAAGCTAACAAATTACATACGAATCAGGACAGCTCCCTTCGTAACACATTATCAATTCTATTTTGAAATTGATGTAATCGAGCTCCTCCTACTTCAATACACATAAGTCGTTACAATCACAAAAGCAAACCTTTATTCGACAAACATTTTACTTTACCCACTTAAAACATATTTAACATAAATCCATAAAAATAACATAGCTCTCGACACATTTTTTTTTCACCCCACAAGCTCTACGATAACATGCCTCACTTAAGTGACCCGATAAGGTAAGTTTTGGGTGAGTTTAAGTCGAGAGTCGAGAATACTGCAAATTAAGTGGTTTATGTAATAATTTATGTCCCGTTTGGGTTCACATTCTTATCACAAACATAGTTTTAACTTTTGGATAAGAAATATAGCAAAAAATATAGAAATACGTGGGAACTGATCGAGCTCCACAAGGCACTTGACATAATATTATGCGCCTTTGTTTACTCCAATATTCCAGAGGCCTGTTGACAGATGAGGGGTTATTAGGTATGTAAAATAACAAAGCAAATATAACAGCAATCGTACTACTAGTACCTTCAAAAAATGCAGCACATGTTTCGGGTGATAATTGCTCTGTGATGTAGTGTTGTAGCCCACACGACATAGATATATATTAAAGTTTGTAATAAAACAGCATTATAATTAAAGATTTAGTACAAACAACACGTCTCCCTTCTTGTTGACACCTTTCAAATATTACAGCTCGGTTTAACCTGACCATCTCTTATCCTACCTACGTATTCTATTTCGTTGGTAAGAAAGGTGCATTTCTTTAAATTAATTGAAAAACCTATATTGGTTTTCGTTTTCATAACCTAATCTAATAAAACGACGTGTTTTTCAATCCCATCCGTCATTATTAATACGTCATCGATGTAGACCATACTTTTCCAGCATCAATGAAGGATTTTAAGCATTTTAGAGATAGTCTTTTGATAAAAAAATCGGCGCGTTTGCTAAACCGTAAGTGTACCTTGAATAATACTGCCTTGCTTGGTGTAAGTGTGGTCTTATGAATCGATTCTTCTGCAACTCTAAGTTGATGGAAAACGCATATCCAGAGAGCTAAAACAGCGAGCATTACCTAAACTATCTATATAGTCGTTGGTCAAGAGGAGAAGATATCAAGTTTTGACGGTGATTCGATTCAGTGCACGATAACCCACGACAATTCTATCAGAACCACCCTTCTGTTTTTTACTAGCAAGATCAGAGTAACGTATTCTAAATCGGACTCGCGAATAATTCCTTTATCGAGCAAATCCTTCACTATATGTGCATACTTTTAATTTTTCGTCATGCGATAATTTGTAGGTCTATAGTACACGGGCACATCGTTTGTTAATTTGATATGCATCTCACTATCTTTCACCGTTGTGGTCGCGGTACCACTTAAAAAGAAATCGGAATACTTGGTGAGGATCTCTAGTAATCGTTCTCTATTATTTCCAGATACCGACGTATTAACTTAATCGGACAAAGAAATCAAATTTACTTGCAGAATATCATTTACTTGAACTCACTATGAATTATACGTTGGCTATCACCGGTCCTAACATATGTAATACCTTTCCTGTTTAGTACGTCTGTACCGATAATGACTGGCACACTCAAATTATTCCCACCCACCACATAAAAATCAATTTCTATCGTTATATCGCTAAACTCGACGGGTAATGTTACAAATGATTCCGATCTTATTTCCATACCACCCAAGCCGCGTAGCAACTGATTCGTAGGCTTTACTTGACACGGGAAATGCTTAACAACATTCTTTGACATTAAGGAAACACATGAACCACTATCGATTAGTACGTCTAATGGTATTCCCGATATGACCGCAGTCGTGACGTCGCGATTTTTATAACTATCCGTGATTTCGCGACAAAAATTGACACCATTATTATTCCGAGAATTTGCGCGTTCCTTAGCAAAACAAGTTACCTCGGAATGACCTACCTTTTTGCAAAACCCACACTTTAACGGATCGCTACGAGATATCGTCGGTAACGCGATTGTTTTTTCGTTACTATAACTCGGGAGTGTATTCGACCGTTTGTTACAATTAAAACTCCTATGACCAAATTGATTACATTCGTAACACCTTATTGATTTTAAGTCTTCGGGATCATATCGACGTTTTAACGGTTTGCGGTTCGAGTTACTATTATTAGAGGGTCGGTCAAATCGATTGAGACCATTAGAATACACTTTCCTATTATGGCTGTTAGAAGGTTTAACAAAACTCGGTAAAAACTCCACTATAGAGTCAGGTGATAATTTCGCGTTAGCAGCCATAGCACGAATTTGTGGATCTGCAATTCCACGAATGATAATAGCCGTAAGCAGCTCGCTACTGAGACCTTTAACTATGCGTAACCTTAAAAGTGATTTACGAGCATACACAGCATATGTGGAGTATTTATCTGACCCTGTCCGCATTACATCATAAAGCATGTTCGCGACATCGACAGAACGTGGGCATAGCTCTTTTAGTTCTAATTTGAAATTGGACCACGTGCGAATACTGCTTGTCCATTGGCTAAGCCAGGTGTGCGATTCTCTTTTAAAACAATGTCCGACACGAGCAAGGCATTATCTGTTGTCCCAATGGTTCGAAATACGGGCTCTTTCTACCTCATCACACCACGTGTCGAAGTCATGAACATTCAGATCAAAATCAGAGACAAAATATCGGTTAGATCTGACCTGAGTACTGCCGATAGCGGTCAAAAGACGCTCTACGGCGTTCGTCACCACGTCTTCAGACTGCGTTGATCCCACGTTGCCAGTGTGCGGAGTCAGCGGCGGCGTCCCCACTCGCGAGGGCACAGGCGCACGCGGCGGTGTAGGCATCCAGAACACCGATGCCGATGCCGATGCCGATGCCGATGGTGTCGTGTTTGGCAGCTCGAGGGCGCGCCTAGGGCCCGAGCTGGTCGTTGCAATGGCTTGCGTCTCCACTGACGCACGGGGCTGCTCCTCCAGCACGCGTAGCCTCCTCAGGATCTCTTCCATCGGATTGGGCGAAGGAGTTTGCCCACGGCGTTTTTGTTTGTTGCGTTTATCGTTGCTAGGCATCTCACAGACAAAAACTGTGCTCGAATATTAAATAAACAACTGAAAGGAAACTAAGTTTTCCTTTATAAAACCAGAAATATAGGCGTACAGCGGCTTTTCGGCCTTCTGATCCCACTTCTGATGTTACAAATAGAAACACAGATTGACTTTTTAAAAAAGATTTTAATGGCCTTTGGCCTAACAAATATTAACTAACTTAAAAGCTTTAAACAAAATTTAAAATAATGACGCTAGTATTCGAGCAAGGCTTCCGAACTCCGTGATGACCGATGGCAAAAAAGGGCGAGTGACGCCAGCCGCCCTCCTATATAGCCCGGCGCGGCGTCGGCGCTCTTGATTCAGACCTTCTCTTCTAACAATATATATACAAGAATTGCTCGTTTAAAGGTTTAGGATATGCATTATAAACATTTTAAAATTTGCTGCAAATATAGGTAGGTATCTAAACTTACGAACTCACGACAGGTCATTGACTTCTCTACATTACATAGGTAAGTACTTTACCCAAGTTTGGTTGTTTATTTACACTGAAGTAGTTTTAGTTAAATATGTAGGTATTAGGTATTGTTTCTTCTTGAAATTATAATGATCATTAACCGTGGAAAGTTTCAATGAATCGTTAGTTACTTAAACACTGCGACTCGAGTAGGTACATGCCTAATAGAAAGCATTTACTACCAATAACCAAGAGCTATCATGTGAAGATTATTATTATTTGAATACTTACATCGAAATAATCCTCACAACAATATGCTACAGTGTTTGGTCCTAAAGGATGTGCTCTTCTCATAGCATTTGTCCATTTATTTCTGAGGGTAGGGTTTCTAGGCACATTAAAAAACAACTCTTCAGGCGTTTTTGTGGCCGTATTTTTACAATGAGACACAGCACAATATTTAATAGATGGTGTCATGTTCTATAATGTTTCTTGTTAAAAATATATAGCAAGTAAATCCGCGCGCGACGGGCATATTAGAGTAAATCTTTTGATTTTCTAAGTGTGCGTCGGGTCTCTTGCACGAAGATGGAAATCGTGACGTCATAACGATGTCGCTCTCGGCCCGCGGGTTAGACCGAAAATGTTAACTTTGCGCCTTTATATCTCGGTCAGTTTTGAAGATAGAAAAAATTAAAAACACGGTTATTTTCGTAATTTTTTTGTAGATTTCTTTGGCATATAAAACAATAAATGGTTATCTTCTCCATTGAGAGAGGGCGGGCGGTGCTCTTCAGTCCAGCTAAGACACATCATTGTATTTAGCTAGTGGAAGGTTGCGAATCCATACTTTATATACAATTAAATTTGCTAGTGTTATATCAATTAGGAATTCATATTAAATTTGCCAATTTTAAAAGTTACTTGCCAAATTCGTGCAGTACATTTTTTTTCACTACAGTAATTTAAAACTGAGCAAAGTATTAATTTTGAATACTTTATTGAGAAAAAAAATTACATTTCCTTCTGGACTGGTGCAGTTGTCTCTAAATTTTAAGCAACATGATTAAAACTACTTTTACGGATTTTATCGCGTTTATTTTTACTTTTTATTTACTTTTATTTTTAATTCCCGACGTTTCGGGCGCTTTCCAACACCCATGGTCACGGGGGACTGAGATGACTGACGTCCCGATGTCATTGTTAAACCCGGAGTACCTTCAGCTTTTTTAATTATTGTTTATGGTCCGATCTATGCAAAATGAACTGACTATGTCCTGAGGTCTTGCAGTGGTATGCTTGGGTTTAGTTTTAATTTTATTGATTATAGGATCCCAAGCAGGTGGTAGTACCTAGCCTCCTTCTCTATTGAAATTAGGATGTTTTTTTAATTTCAATAGCCTCACGTAACATCCTTGGTAGGAATCGGTGTTCTTTCGCGAGAATTTGTGGTCTATCAAATCTGATGTAATGGTTGGGTCCGTCTAGGATATGATCACAAACTGCAGACTTCCCGGAACGTTGATGCTTCACATCAGCTATATGTTCTTTTACGCGGGTCCTAATTGATCTTTTTGTTTGTCCTATATAAGAGAGACCACATTCACAATCAAGCTTGTACACTCCTGCATCTTGTAGAGGAATATGACACTTGACGGATGGTAGGAACTGACTAATCTTCTTCGGCGGCTTGTAGAATGTTCTATTAGAAGCTCGCTTCAAGATATAGCCAATCTTGTCTGTGACACCTCTGACATATGGTAGTACAGCAGTCACACGCTCGACTGTGGCCGGCTTCACTCGGTCACTGTGACGTAGGCGCGGGACCCGAAGCTTGTTGTCGTGCAGAACTTGCTTGACGTGCTGAAGCTCGGCGGCCAGGTGTTTGCTGTCACAGATCACTCGTGCTCTCTGTAACAAAGATTTGCCCACGGTAGCTAACTGTGAAGGATGGTGGTGAGATTCACCGTTTAAATATCGGTTTGTATGGGTCCTGTTCCTATACACAGTGTGACCAATGGTGTTATTAGGATTTCGGATGACTAACACATCTAGGAAAGGTAAGGAATTATTTGCCTCTAACTCCATAGTAAATTGAGTTTTAGAGTTTATGGAATTAAGATGTTCTAAAAATGCAGTTACTTTGTCTGATGGTAAAATTGTGAAAGTATCGTCTACGTACCGCTTGTAGATCCTTGGTGTAACAGGTGCAGTAAGGAGGGCTTTCTCCTCAAAGTCTTCCATGAATATATCGGCGACAATGGGTGATACAGGTGAGCCCATCACAACACCATCTACTTGCTTGTAAAACTCTTCCTTCCACAATAGATAGCCAGATGTAAGGCAATGTCTTAGTAATACTGCATATTCTGCTGGCATGTTATTTTCCTCTAGTTTCCTAGTTATAATTGAGATGCAGTCTTCAACAGGCAGGCATGTAAATAGAGACTGAACATCAAAACTGACCATGGTTTCATTGTCAGTAAGATGTAGGTCTTTTATCTCACTGACAAAATGGTATGAATCCTTAGTGTGTGCTCTTGTGTGTCCTCTGAGTGGTGATAATATTTTAGCTAAGTATTGAGCCAATCTGTAAGTTGGCGAATCAATCTGACTCACTATTGGACGTAATGGAGCATTCGGTTTGTGTATCTTTGGTAACCCATACAACTTCGGTGGTTTGGCACATGAAGGTATTATCGAATTAACAAAAAAAAATTAAAAAAATTAAAATTTGTAGCAACAGGCGTGAAAAGACAGTCACAAGATGTAGACTTTCTAGTGTTTTTTTTATAATGCCTGTAATTTTAATTTTATGGAAAGTTTTTTTTTTATATTATTCTGTTGACTATTATGACTTGACCTATCACCCACTTTTGCCTTGACGTGGACTTCTGAGACAACCTGTATTTATAGGAATATTTATCGATACATATCTCAATTTAAAGTAAAAAATAAAAACATATTGTATATTTTGTACCAAAATATACACAGTTTTTTTTATCACTTAGTGTTTTCCCTTGTGTCGCCTCTATCGACACCTGCGGGACGGTGTAGGGTAGTAGATATTTTTACACCGCCACTACACGAAGAATATTTATATATATTATTGCTTAAACCCTCGGGAGGACGGGTGCATTTTTCGGTTTGTTTAGGTTAAATTGAGCGACCGATCTCTGATGTACATGCTCTACTCGTACAATATTGTTTTTCAACGTTTCTGAATTCGCCTTTACAACTTAAATAAAATTGACGACCCTCCCCTTGGTTTAACTTTCCTTCTATTGAGACTATACTGACCACTGATCGAGAATTCAATGTAAATATTTTAAATAAGAGCCTACAAAGGACAGATGAAAACATTCTAACGGTCAAGTATAAAATCAAAGGACTCCTAGCAAAACTACGTTTGTGGTCAACATGTTTGCAATGTAAGGCGTATGAGTCTTTCACAGTTGCAGGTCATTGATGATTTTATCCAGAAGATTGACGTCTGCTGGATAAAAGGAAAAGGATAAATACATTTTGTGCAAATAAGTATAAAGAAATAAATAATAAATAAGACCTACAAACCTAGTTTTTAATTTTAGGTTTGCGACATCGATCACCGAAGTTAAGCAACGTCTGGCGCGGTTAGTACTTGGATGGGTGACCGCCTGGGAACACCGCGTGATGTTGGTTTTTTGCAGTTTTCATTAATTATTTAATTTTACTTTTAAGGGTTCTGTATTTTATGTTATTTTAGGACCTAGGAAATCACTTTACTTATTTTCATCAAAAGCCGTTCAGTTATTTTAGCGTGAGCCGGAAATTATACTTACAGAATCTAAAAATTTCATTATCTCGTAAAAAGGCTATCATTCCACAGCCCACAATACCGTGAAACACAAGTATATACGTGGGACAACAAGTATTCTGTTCATTTTGTATTCTTAGATCTTAATACTTTAATACTAATAATTATATTAATGTAATTTTTTTCCAAAATAAATCTCGAAATGTTAAATCATGATTAACATCCAAAAATTGGTGTAATTTTGTTTTTTTTTGACACAAATAAAGGAAGCGGTCATATTTAAAAGGAAATATTAAAATCAATTTTATATAATACACACGAGCTAGTAACTTGTACGGGGACCGTGCGCGAAATATACAGGCGTGCTGCTTCCTCCTAACGCCTCCTATTGCCGAAATATGCGCTCTCTGGTGTTCTTTTGTCGAAGATAGTGGGATCAAAACATTCATAACAAAAAATATAAAATATTTGTAAAAAAACGGGGAAAAAAAAATAAAATACGGATCATTATACGCGGCTAGAATGATGAAAAAGAAAAAATATTATAATATTGCTCCATTACTGCATTCATTGTATTGGTGGTGGTTATTAAGTTAGTAGTTTCCTTACTCACAAGAGATTTATTAATACTGGGAACTTTTAATAATTCACAATTTTTGACTCGCTGGAAATGTTCCAAGGATTGTATATTTTCTTAATATTTTCGTTTCCAGGAAAATCGAGGGAAAATAAGACGGATGTATTGGATGTTCCGATGTTTCGTTATTGATAAAATGATAACTATAAATTCTTGTATTTTATTGGGTGCCCAGTCGTTTGGATTTTCTCTGAAGTCAAAAAAAGGGAAAGGTTAAGTTTTTATTATAAAATAAATATCATAATAATGGAACTTAGTTATCAAAATAATAGTTTTTACATGCCTCGATTTTAATCTTAAAATTTATTTTAACTTTTTAATAAAATATTAGAATATTAACAATGCTATAAACATTACTAATATTCCCCTTAACCACTCGTGGTAAGCTTAAATGGAGTGTAGAAGTAAGGAGTACCAACTCCCATACAAGAATAGTTGAAAAAGTGTCCATCTGTAATAACAGTTCAAAAACTCTCCACTACAGCGCTCGAGTAGCTACGGGGTACGGTAAATCGCCGTAAAATACGTTGAGAGTGATTTTGAAAATAAAAATTTTGAAAGCAATAAAATAATTATTGTAAAAAGATTTATTGTGAAAGTCTGTGCAAAAAAAACATCATAAAAATTTCTTTAAAATTTAGACTGTAGCTACAGTGGCGCCACCGTTATTTAACGCTTTCCTACGGACACTTTTTAAAACAGAGTCTGTACTCCTTACCTCTACACTCCATACTTAAATTGCTTGTGTTACGAGTGATTCACGCCAATAGTCGAATGGTGGATTGGAACCCACGACCTTTTTGAGTTCGCGGTCCGCGCCCTGCCATTAGGCTTCTGTACTGACTTACAACTAATTTTTTTACTGCTTTTGTCCAATACTTACGTTTTGCTATTTTCCATGCAACTCCAAACCTGTTCTCCGGGAATTTATAAAATTTCATGTTGACATCAATTCCACGTGACAAAGTATACAGTCACAGTATTACAGTCACGGATACTATATCTATATATTTTATTAATATCTAATAACGCATTAGTCACGTGCTAAAATGAAATAAATGACCTATAATATACTCTGTGAAACGATTCGAATTAGTTACGATGTTTGCCACCAGTTGGCGTAAAAGTCTAGATGCACGGTCCCTATAGCGTACGTGTCACAGTGTCCTAGTTGAACATGCGATCTATCGGCGTTGCAGTTTCAGCTCAGTTGGAAGCAGACGAGTGAAGCTTACACTCGTTCCCACGTCTGCTTCCAACACACTATAAATAAATATTTTATCTTTGATATATTACTTATTACTTTATCGTTTAATACATCATAATATGAATACAACGAATTGTACTGAAGGTTGTTATGAGTTCACGTCCCTCCAAAAATTGAGAACAGGTCTCGTGTTAAGCTTGTTGTTTAGCTTTTAGCATGAGTTCAAAACGTAAATTGAAAAGTAAATGGAATATGTCTGTGCACTTCCTTTTATTTTTATTTCTTTTTATAAATATTACATATTTATGAAAACTGGTTATTTATACCTGATGACTTTCAGAACTTTAGTTGTTAAAAAGTGTTTTATTATAAAACAGATACCTCCATAGGCCCATAGCCTTACTCATGGAACGTTTTAACCTTTGCCTGGTCAGCTAGTATTAAAAAGTAATTTTTTAATATCCGGTAACCCAAATCGTCTCATGGGTTTGGCACTATCTTTGCAGCATCTTCTTAACAACTGAAAAAAAACTGCGGTTGCCAACCCGCCTTCCAAAAGTGGAAAGTATGGCAAATTTTAAAATCGTATGTGATTATCTGTGGGGAAGCCATTATGTTCAGTGATGTTCAGTAGTTGATTTTGATAGATTGTTATTAACGTAATTTCATAAACTGTTAGATCTCTTCAACACATCGTGTCTCTTTCTCTCTCTTTTAATTAATAATTAAAAAAAAATATCTATGGTAACCGCGGATTGTGTAGATCGGAATAAAAGTTAAAATTTTAATGTATGTTAACCGCGGTTAACTATGACATCTGGACGTTGAACATTTCAGTCCCACCCGTGACCATGAGTGCTGTAAAGCATTCGAAACGTCGGGTATTTAAAAAGTTCAATATACGCGATTAATTCCGTAAAAGCTAGTATTATTTCAATAGATAACTCACAGTCAAAAGTTGACCTTATTACCCTACATTTTGACGTCAATTGCCGTACGTTATTATAAATTCACTTTTAATATACCTTACACGAATGTTAAAAAAATCCCTAAACAAAAACTTAACTGAGACAGTTTCCTCATACGATATATCCATCATATATTTATTACGATTGTTTGCTGTGTACACTTAAAAAGAAGCAAACCTCCTGAGTGACTTTCCTCGCTCCGTATCATGTTATCGTATGCCATAAATAATCCCAAAGTTATTCACGGTCGCAAAAGACAAAGAGAAATATGGTTATGTTATTTGCTTTGTGATACGAAAAGTTATTTGATGTAATACTTGGAGGTGGAGTGAAAGTATGGAACAACAAGCATAGGAGAGATTGATTATTTAAGACAAAGTTTTCATGTAACACCTTTATAATGGTCTAAGTAGTAGTAAAGTATTTTCTTTACAAAAGCGATATCAAGATCGGTGTTACGTTTATGAAATTCGCTTTATATAAAACTGAATTTAACTTTAATACGTATTCAGCATTCGTTATTATGTATACTTTCTATTGTAATGTTGAACGGTTGGTAAATGAAAGGAAGACGTGTTTCTCTACTCAAGACTTTAATTATACTGTCCCTTAAACCTAAGAGTAAGTACATTTATTAACATATGCTAGTAGGGTGGAGGCACATACACTACACCTCCCCCGATACTTAAAAAAAAGGAAAGTTCTCTATTTACTTTTTTTTTACATTTTAGTTTTCATGAATCTTATAACATAATAATAATTTTAATAATGAATAATTTTTAATATTTATTTTTAATCTTTTAATATTGAAGATTAAAATAAAATACAATGTTACATAGGCTTCAAATGTATATAATTTCTAATTGGAATAAAATAACGTAGTTAAACAAAATATAAAACTAACTTCATATAAAAAAAATTATAATCTCATGATCATGATCAGATTATACCATGGTTATACATAATCATATTATTAAGTCAATCCGTGATACGCATGCGGTTTTATTTCGTACGACATTAAGCCTGTCGTATTTTTGATATTAATCAATGTCACAACTGCACGTTAACATGAACATACCACCTATCATACCATATACTTATTAATATTTTTTTTTACATTTATTTTCACTCGAGATTTATTATATTAACTATATGTTCTAGTTAGAAGTTATGATTTAAAAGTTCAAACAATATAAAACTGAAAATAAACTATTACATTTCATATTAAGCAATACCTGCTCTACCTTTATATATATTTATGCACATTTGTATTCATAATTGTATATACTTTATATTTAATTTATTTATACCTTTATATTTGTTTAACTATTGCTTTCATGATCCACACAAATAGGTTAGACATTAATATTCTACTATATTTTCAGAAATTAATGACTTATAAAAGTTAAAGCATGTGATTTGAAGGTTTAATGAATATAACACCGATAATATTACATTTCATTTAAATATGAAAAGAGCAAAAAAACATAATGTAATGCAACGCAAATATCATCGCTATCAGCAATAACGGGAATCAAAATACAACTTGCAATCCCAGTTGCGTAAGCGGTTTGTGACACCTACGTTTTAAATTTCTAAGTAGGTAGGTACGTATAAGGCTACGTTTGCAATTACATCGGGCTATGATCACAAGGTGTGGTGATTCATACCTAACATTAAGTAACTTCCATAATATATTATAATATGAATGCAAGTAAAATATACCTTAAAACTTGGAACAGATATTTAAAAATAGTTGCATTGTTAATAATAAAATATTACTTTTACTTCTAAGAAATACGTTTATCTTAATTGGGACAGAAATTTATATAAAAAAGAGAATACACTGTTAGGTACACAGCTCAAGTTTTTTTTTTACAAAATATTTATTTACATTGGAAAAGCCAATTTTATTTCAAGCAGGTGTCACAATTTTAGGTTTTCGTTGCCTTTTTTATATAAAAAAAACGATTACATTATACAATTTACAATAATAGTGTATCGATAACCTTTGGACTTGATTATAATAGGCTTTATATGAATGTAGTTCAAAATTGTACACATTTTACATAAGAAAACATGAGACAGAAAAAAAATTATTTAAAGTAGAATCATTGTAAATACGAATCAATGTGCCTAAATATGAAAAAAATCTCGTAAATTTATATAAATTTACGCGAAAGTGTACTTATCATATTGGGTTGATATATTTTTATTCGTTTACGTGTAGTTGTGCGAATCGAACCCTATAGCTGTTATATGTGCAACTTGCTAGTAGCATTTTGGGTAGCGTTAATAGTCCTAATATAGAAATGCAAAATAACCATCTATCCAACCCCATGGATTTGGCCGGGGATCCCCTTATTACCTTGTACTTTTGTAGATTGTTAGGCCTTTTTATTATCATTTCTTTTCATAAATCATGTACGTACTTTCTCTTTTTTTTATATTTTGACTTTTAGCTAGCTTTATTTCTCTCTATTCACGCATATATGTATTTAATTATTAAATATCTGGAACCGGAGTTTCAATTCATTTCAATTATATTTCATTTCATGATATTTATCATGCGGGTACTTTATACACATACATATGGGCCCCCCATTTATTTGGGTATTATATTACATTTTCGTAACATTCATTTCATTTTGTTGGTACATAACTTTTTATCGTAATTATATCAAGGTAAAAGTGTACCTTGGGTTGTGCGCACAACCTTGAGGTCTACGTCTAAGTCATTTTCAAAGGACTCCAACAATTGTCACTGAGGAAAACTACGTTCGCACCATGATCCAACGAAGGATGTGACCTCAATGTACCATTATTAAGGGTAACAAATTTAAGACTTCTCTGGTCCCTAACAGTACTAATATGAGTAAACTCAGTTACATCACTTGTAATGAAGGCGTTGTTCCCTAGTACCCGTTACTCCGATTTCATCGTCCAATCACGGAAACGTACCCTGCTCGAAGACTATACGCTATACCAGTGTTGAACGTTCCCATATCTCTCCATTACTTATTGGTCAATGTCATATTTTTATTTATTTTTATTATGGCCATAAATATTTATTCCTTCTTTATTTCTTCATTACCTTGTTCTTTATTTATATACCTTCGTGCCCCACTTCTATATACTAACTTGGATCATTCTCACACATTTCAAGTCGCACAGTTTAAGTATCATCAATATTTGGGTGATCAGTCCAATATTGACAAAACTTAGTAACTAAATCATTCGTAATGATTTCTTAAATTTACGCGAACAGCCTACACATTGAATAAAACTATTATTTACGGATTTTTGTCGCGTTTAATTACTTTAATTTATTTTTATTATTATCCCGACGTTTCGGGTGCTTTACAGCGCCCATGGTCACGGAGGGGACTGAGATGTTTGACGTCCCAATGTCATAGTTAGTCCGGCTACCTTCAGTGGGACATTGGGACGTCAAACATCTCAGTCCCCTCCGTGACCATGGGCGCTGTAAAGCACTCGAAACGTCGGGATAATAAAAAAAATAAATTAAAGTAATTAAACGCGAAAAATCCGTAAATAATAGTTTTATTCAATAAAGTCATTCGTATTTACACGTTCGAACATTCTTCCGTTCCTCATACCAATTACATGCTTTCTAATTTTTGTACAATATGAAGATAACATTCTTATCAATAAATTTTCTTTGTCGGTGTTTAACTTTTTTTTTGAACCATTATTATTAAAACCCTCTTAACTACTTTATTCCTGTTTACACTGTTATTTCTTTATTATTTTCATCTCTGTAACAATACTATTATCATTTACTCATTTATTTTCCTATACTTATTATTTTTATCGCTATTACAATGTTGTTATGATTTATCCTACACCTGTTAATGTGTTGCATGTTGCTGTGTTCAGTTTAAATTTATCATCTATGTTACCATGTTTTTTTATAGGATACGCTCATTGCATAACATTTTATAATATCATATTTTTAGAAACATCAGTATCATTCGTAAGAAATGGTTAGCAGACCTTTTATATTCACTGTGTAAAGATTGACTCTTGTTATATTTACCTACCTAACTAGTTTCTTGTCTTTCAAAAGAAATAAAAGTGTTATTTTAGCCAGAAAATCTGAAAAATATAATTGATAATAAACGTTAAAATAATCGCATCGTATGATCGTGCCTAATGTCCACTTAACGTGTACAATTTGTTACTACATAAGTAGTAGTACTCCTATAAATGAGTGCGAGTAAAAAAAATGTACCTTAAACTAATAGTTTTAATTTCTTATTTATTCAGAAGTCCACATGGTTACATCGTTAAAAGCTATATCGCTTTTATACAGATCGAAAAATATTACTGAAAGTATGTTATTTATTATGTCGTGTATACAGAATAATTGAAAATCACATTATTAGAGTTATCACCTTTACACAATGATACAATAATTTATTCAAACATTTAAAAGGAAGTTTTTTATATTTTACATAAGTTATTATATAAATTTAAGATTTAATGCCTTTAAAAAAAATTAAAACTTATAATGATAGTGAAATGTTTCTAAGCCTTTAAAATTTGGATTCGAGAAAAAAAAATCAACGAAATGTATCACAGTGTTATTTTAAATCAAGTGCGTAAAATTGGAATCTATTATTTTATTATTTCATTAATTGTTTGGCAGGACACAGTAAAAAAATAATACAAAACTATAACTTCATAAATGAGAATATAAAGTCTGGTCTGGCGCCTTAATAGAAGTGCCACATAAGTGCTTAAAATTCAACTTAATTTTTAATACTGTATTATAATTGTTTTTGTTTTTTTTTTGTAGGTAATAAATTATTTGATAATAAAGTATATTGTGAATAATCTGATAACTAATTTCAACTTAATTATATGTAAAATACAGAATATTTAATATCTAACTTTAAAAACATAATAGCAAAAAAAAAACCAATCTTAAATTGTTAAATAAAGTTTGAAATAGAATTAAAATCACATAGGTGCGAAGTTACCTCATAATTTGTTCTTTTCGGCTCAATTTTTCTATCTTCTTATCGGTTAAGGCTTGCAGGAAGTTTCTTCTATTTTTCTTAAATTTGTGGTCTCACCATCTAATTCGTTTAATCTTCATGTAATATTTGAAGCTGTCATAATATTTGTTTCTGAAGTTGATCGTTCCCGTTTTTTTCCGTAACATTTTTCTTCTTTTTCTAATAGGTTTTATTAGCATATCTCCTTAAAGAAATAATAACCTTGTCGCCTCTTCTTATGTCTCCGTTTCGGCTTACTTGTCACATCCGGTAGTGTCAATTCAATAGTTGAAAATTGTTCCTTTAGTTTTATATTTATTTTTCCATGTTTCTTTAACTATTTGTGCAGGCCGCGGCGGTGCGCGTGCCTTGTCGCCGCGCACCGCCTGGCAGGGTCGCCATGTAATGTTGAACGGTTGGTAAATGAAAGGAAGACGTGTTTCTCTACTCAAGACTTTAATTATACTGTCCTTAAACCTAAGAGTAAGTACATTTATTAACATATGCTAGTAGGGTGGAGGCACATACACTACACTATATTTAAATTATCAAGTTATTCGAAGGCGTGTAAATTAAGAACAAATTAGACATTTCGTAGATAAAGTACCGTGAGTGTCATAAAAGTTGACAAAGGGAAACTGAAACCGGACTTTGGCCGCAGCACAACATCCTTCTGATAACAACTCAAAATTATTAACCTGCAATTGCCAACCCGCCTGCAAACGTGGCAACTATGCCAAAACTCCCCTAAGATAAAATCTTTGGAGGAGGCCTATCTTCAGCAGTGGACTTTTGATAGACTGTAGCTATAATGGTAACGGATGAAGGAATAAATGAGACTGCATCTGTCGTACTTCGGTATCTTCGTTCACATACTTTACCTCTTGATTAGTTAATAACTTTCAATTATTCGGGAACTGTTGCCGCACGCTAATGTCAATTGGGAGGGTATAATCATCAAAAATACATATCTGAACGGAATGGAATGGTATAGAATATATATAAATTGATATTATAAAGTACGTTTGCCCCTGCTTTGGAAAAATCCTCCATCCTGGAAGAAATTTGTTTCTTTAATTGTTCACATTACAACTTTATTCTATTCACAATAATGGTAAAATTAATTTTCATATTATAAGAGCCGAGGTGGTAGCTCAGATGGTTTACGATCGCTGTAAATATAACCGCGCCGGCATCAATGAAATTGTTAATTGCAATTTTAAGTGCTGATTTACCACGTGCTCGGCGGTGAAGGAAAACAAAACACAGGTGAGGAAACCTGCATGTCTGAGGAATGAGAAAAAAATATTTCGAAAACACGTGAAGTTCGCCAACACGCATAGGGGCTGCGCGTCGGATACTTCCTAAACTTCGGAAACTTGCCCTAAAACCCTCTCAGAAATGAGGGGAGGCCTGTGCCCAGCAGTGGGACGTATATAGGCTGTGACCTGGCTTTAACTAACTTTACATATTTAGAGAAATTACCATTATGATTACAACTGTCGAGTAATTTGGCAGTGGGGAAGCAGAAACGATTATACTATTTCGTTCCAGTTCCTTCATCCCACAACACAATTTATCAATATAAAACAAAGTATGATAGCAATTTTATAGTATAGGGGAGACAAACAAGTTCACAATAAAAATCTAAATTACTTCACAACTTTCTGCTAGCTAAGTACAATGATGTGTCTTACCTGGACTGAAGAGCACCTCCCGCCCTCTCTCAATTGCATGCACTAACTCCGTCACCACTAGTCCCAGCACCACTACTCCCGGCACCACTACTCCCGGCACCACTACTTCCAACACCATTATTCCAGGTAAGACACATCATCGACGACAATACGACACGTGTTTCGCCTCTACACGAGGCATCCTCAGGTGATGTAGACTCTACGGCGACTGACCGCTATGAGTTAGTGCTTGTAATTGAGAGAGGGCGGGAGGTGCTCTTCAGTCCAGGTAAGACACATCATTGTATTTAGCTAGCGGAAGGTTGCGAAGTAATTTAGATTTTTATTATAATGGATTTCCGCAAAGTAACGCCCGATTCTATCAAACAATTTCACCTCATAATCCACCTGCAAATAAGTAGATGATGTGGCCTGTAGACACCTATATCTAACGCGTGTAGATGTGTTATCACCCAAGATCTCGTTAGGTACCAGTAAAAATAATCTCCGGTCTTCTGCACTCACCATATAACACACCAGCATATATATTGCACGCTGGCATTCTGTGAGACCGTGGTCCTTCCCGCGTCGAGCCATATTCTACGTAGGTCTCGTAGAATATTAACAAAATGCACTTTTAAAACAGAAAATAATAACGATGATGTTTTTTGATGATTTTAATGTAAAAATGCAGTTTGTAATTTCGAGATTTTGTAAACAAAGCGTAATGTTCTAATTTATATCACAAATTAAAACTATATTAAAATGAAGTTGAAAGGGTCTTCATGTGGTAACGTCAAAATTTACAATAAACTAGCGACAGCGGTGAGTAACACTAATAAAATAAGGAGACTACAGGACTTTGCCGCAGCTTTTTACGTGAATATTGTTTAATGTATTTGTATGTGTGTATCGTTTAAATTCATTGTTTCATAAATATTTCTTTCCATGAATATTATTCTTTCGTATATTTGTCGATTTAAAATGTTTAAAGTTAAAATAGCGTAGTATTGTCCCTTGTTAATAATTATCATTTGTAAATATGGGACATAAAGTGAAATCCGTTACGAAGAGTAAAAAACGTTTATGTAAATCAAACACCCAACATATGAACGATATTAAATGGTTTTACATATTACTATAGCATTGAATTATTACTAAATAATTAATATTTATTTTTACCACAATAAACCTATAAATTTTAGCAATGTAGTTTATTACAATTGTGTATTTGGTAGCGCGGGATGGATTTGCAGTTTGCATTCGAGAGTGCCCGGTTTCGATTCCAGGAATGTTATGTCAAATTTTCTTATTTCTTGGTAATATATTTAGTACAAGTTAGTATTTTTGTATATTTAGATAAATTAATTAAACACTTTTAGAAATAAATAAAAAAGTTTAAAATTTTATAATTTTTTACCGGAGAAAGAAAGTTGAAAATATAAACACGAAAGTTATTTTCAATTCGAAAGTACCTACAACTTTTTTAAGCTATGATAACAATAAAAAAGCTAAAAGTACCTAATAATTTTGTTAAAAGACCGCGGTTTAAAGATAAACATGACGAAATGACAAGACTCATCTAAAAATTGCGATGTGACTTCTTCACATGGAAGAGTTTAGTTTTATTGATTTTGTTTGTAACAAATAGTAATTACAATTATGTATGAATGTTTTGTCTTTTACTTAAGCTTGAAAGTATTTCAGTCAAATAAAAAAAATGCAAAATTACCAACTAGAATAATTGGAATTGACATTTCTACGTATTTTAGTAGATTTTAATAGTCTTAATTTCTCCCTAGCATAATCATCGAAAGAATCTGCGGAATCCGACGTATATAACACAGCGTTTAACAGTTTTTCACTAAAATTTTTCATTTGTGGGTACACAGACATAATTTAACAGTTAACAGTTCTCACTAAGATTTTTCCTTTGCGGGTAAACAGACATACTTAATATCTTTTTTTGAATTCTTCCCACAATCTACCTGTCTCAGGCTCCCACGTGTCAAACCAAGATAATGCAGAGCTCCGAAGGGCCTTACCGGCTTTTGCAACCTTCTCAAAGCTGCTCCATTTTAACTCGTCTCCCAACTTATCGAAGCTTTCGCACCAGGCAGCTGCTCCGTCGTTGTTTTTGTCCAGGTCAAAAATTGACACCGCTGAGTCGTCGTGCCGCATATTTGAAACCATTACATTTTGGATGGTTTCCAACAGCCCTTTCACCAGCTCCACATCCATATTGAAGTAGTTTGCGCTGAAATATTTAAAATAACGATTAACAAAAAACACGGGCGATCCCACTTCTGATAATAATTTCATGAGAAATTAAACGAAGAAATCAGCTAGGAAAAAGATCGGTTTAGAAATAAAATTAAATTCTCCTATTTAGCTAAAAGGAACTGTTAAAATCTTTAAATCAATATTTAAAGAATAATATCTTCAAACATATTTAAACAATATTTCAACAAAAGATACAATAAGCAAAAATAAGCAGAAGTACTATAAAATAAGACATAGTAGAAATAACTTGCCAATACGAAGAATAATCAAGCACTGTCTCGAATTTCTTTGAAATCGGAGTATTTATAAGATTACCGCCAAATGTCGCTTTTATTTTTTTATTGAACGCTTCTCAACACATCTAAATATTAACAATTAAATTATAAAGTTATTAACTATCAAATAAAATCATAAAAATCATTTTAAAAACCATTTTCACAGCTTTCAACAATTAATTTGCAGTATAAACATATTTCAGAAAACACGTGGTCCAAAAAGGGTTTAACACATGTAAGTAATAAGATAAAGAAACTAAAATCCTTACTTAAACAAACACATTCAAAAATATGAAAGAAATTTCTTACATATAAATAAACTTTTTCAGGCTATTTAAATGTATTTATTATAATATATTTATCGTACATTAGAAACCGGAAGTAGTAACAAATTAACAATTCTTAAAACATTAAAATTAGTTCACAAATATATTAATCATAACTAAAATTTAATCATAAAATTATTGTTAATCTAGCAAGCGCTTCCGATTATGGTACAGTATCCAATTTTCATCACAAGTAATGTTTCCCTTCATTTTTGTGTCGGTTGAGCAAAGTAAGGTTGAAATTTAGAATCGCTTGGCAGGAATTTGTGGGGGTAAGGTGTTTTATTTGGTAGAGGTTTGGTCCCCGATTATAATGATACCACTCCCATTAAAAGGTAATGCACCATTCTTGAGAAAAATCAAAAAGAAAATCCCATAGAACTAACCCCAAAATCATAACTCAAAATGAATTAAGGTGGTGGGATGTGGTGAAGAGGGAGGCGGGGGGAGTTGTAGTGTCATTCACTCTCACTCACTTCCACACCCTGCCGGACATGCTTAGTGTTTTATTTTTTTTTTTTCAAAATCTAATTTTGAGGTTATGTTTTTGTAATGTTTTTGACTATGAACCTGATTTATGGGGGGAAGAGAGTTGGAGGAGGGAAGCACCACGTAGCGAAGCCTAGGGAAGGCTAGTCAACGGAGCCCCGCTTAGCGGGGCTCCTACTTCTGTGTGGTTTACAAAAAAATAACCACGAACAGAATCACCTTCTAACCTAACCTGTCCGAGACGGGGACCCCTAAGTCCCGCTCGCTTCGCTCGCTCTTGCACTCAACAAAATACCAAAATATTAGCTTTTATAATTACTTTAAATTATAAACATAATATACTAGCTGTTACCCGCGGCTTCGCCCGCATGGTCACTAAGAAATGAACTATCCATTGCTTTTTGAATTGAAAGAAAACCGAGTTTTATACATTTGTATATATAAATATGAAAGAAATTTCTTACATACAAATAAACTTTTCAGGCTATTTAAGTATATTTATTACAATATACTTGTCGTACATTAGAAACCGGAAGTAGTAACAAATGAACAATTCTTAAAACATCAAAATCAGTTCACAAATGGATTACGTAGTTATTAATCATAAATAAAATTTAATTCTAAAATTATCGTTAATCTAACAAGCGCTTCTGATTATCGTACAGTATCCATTTTTCATCACAAGTAATGTTTCGATTTAAAATCCCTTCATTTTTGTGTCGGATGAGCAAAGTAAGACAGCAGTCGACGCGTATTTGCAAGTTCGATTCGCTCAATTCATGAGGTACCCATCGTTCAAGTTTTTTTTACTTTCCCGATTTGCTTCAAGTGGATTAATACTTGTGGTGTTCTTCAAACTTGATAAGACAAATCATTTTATTTTATTAGGCGGATGTGGACGTAGTAATTCTTACCAACTTTAATATAATGGATTTCCGCAAAGTTACGCCCGATTCTATTAAGGACTTTTGCAGCCATTTTGGCCGCAATAAGTTATACTAAAGTATTTTTTCCACAATGCATAATCTGTTTTATAATTATGTTTTGGGATTGAGTTAATTAATGTATAATGTACCGTCCAAATATCGGAAAAATTTCATATTTGCCTATCTGCGTTTTTTCTTTTTCGGCAAATTAGAAGTTGGACGTTTATTTATCGTTGCAGACTTTAAGTTTTCTTTTCTTCGTTCATTTTAAATTTGTTCTGAAAAGAGTAATAAATCTAATAGAGCCACGCTGCAGCTATATTATAGTTGTAGCACAAATGGGTCGGCATTAGCGGGTGCAGTAGCAGCGTGATGCTGCTGTGTTTCGTATTGTGAGTGTAGAGAAACGGAGCCCCTTTTTACTGAAAACGAGGCATTCTTCAGGTGTGTCAATGCATTTGCATTTTGATTCTTAATTGAGGATATATGTGGATGTCAATGGGCCGCGGCATACACTTGCCATCAAGTGGAATGTGTGCTTTTGCTATAAAAAATGCACTTAAAAAACCATCATAAACGGTAACATAATACGATAAAAAAGCACATATTCATTCATAATCAAACTATGACCTCAAACACCCAGATAAATTCCTTAAATCGGACGCATAATGTAACTTTATTTATTGAAAACAACAACAGTACCTACCACCGATTGAAGAAATTGAATGGAAGAACTTATCCACAAGATGATGCATTTTACTTAATTTACTTATATACACAGGAACATGAAAGTAAGATACTGTCCGAATTACTGGTAAAATAATGAAATAGTAAATAATTGTCGAATTGACGACGTCAATGCATAGCGTGGTGGGGAAGGCGGCATCACTCGGCGAGAGAAAATTCGACACAGAATGAATTATAACTATATCTCGCCAACACAATACGCATAAAGTTTAAAACTTTTGTATTTACTATTTATTCCGAGTTTGGTTAGAAAATATACAATATCAACGCTAAAATATTTAAATGTAGTAACCGCCACAGTTACAGCTTACAGATGTATTAATTTATGCTATCATAATTATCGATTGAAGTACAGTCTAAGGTGGTTAATAAAAAATCAGAACATTTGGCGTCCCGGTAAAGGGTGTCGGGACGTATTACCAGACCCCTGAAACCCGAGATTACATTAAGCGAGAACAACAAAATGGCGGAATAAATATTAGTTTATTTAATTTCTTCTTTTCCATAATTTTACCACTTCCTCTATTTATTTATATTTGTTTATAATGTAGCACGTGAATCGTAAGCTACTTAAATTTTGTATACATGAATATAAACGATATTGCACCACACATATTAAAATAGAGTTATGTTTTTGTTTTGTATTCTTTTGACAGTTTTTCCTTCGATTATGAAGCAGAACTTTAGTAATGATTTCTTATATTTACGCGAACACGCGATTAATTTATTTTATTTTTAATACCCGATTTTTCGAGTACTTTCGAGCACCCATGGTCATAGGGACCAAGGTGACTGACATCTCAATGTCAATGTTAACCCGGAGTACCTTCAGCTTTTTAATTGTTATTTTTTGTCCGATCTACGCAGAATTAACTTACTGTGTTTTGAAGTCTTGCAGTAGTTGCTTGGGTTTAGTTTTAATTTTTTTTTAATTATAGGGTCCCAAGCAGGTGGTAGTACACAGCCTCCTTCTATATTGAAATTAGGTTGTATTTTAATTTCAATAGACTCACGTATCATCCTTGGCTGGTATCGATGTTCTTTCGCGAGGATTTGTGATCTATCAAATCTGGTTGGGGCCAATTAGGACGTGATCACAAACTGCAGACTTCCCGGAATGGTGATGCTTCGCATCAGCTATGTGTTCTTTTACGCGGGTTCTAATTGATATTTTTGTTTCCCCTATATATAAGGACTATATTCACAATCAAGCTTGTATATTCCAGCATATTGTAGAGGAATATGACACTTTACAGATAATAAGAACTGACTCATCTTCTTAAGCGGTAATTGTCTAATAGAAGCTTGCTTCAAGATGTAGCCAATCTTGTCTGTGACACGTCTGAATTATGGTAGTATAGCAGGCACAAGCTTGACTATGGCCGGCTTCACTCGGTCACTGTGACGTAGTCGCGGGACCCAAAGCTTGTTGTCGTGCAGAATATGCATGACGTGCTGAAGCGCGGCGGCCAGGTGTTTGGTGTCACAGATCCTTCGTGCTCTCTGTAACAATGATTTGCCCACGTTAGCAAACTTTGAAAGATGAGTTAAATTCACCGATTAAATATCGGTTGCATGGTTCTTTTTTCTATACAAAGTATGACCTGTGGTGTTTTTAGTATTTCAGATGACTAACACATCTACGAAAGCCAAGGAATTATTTGCCTCTAACTTCATAGTTAATCGAATTTTAGAGTATATGACATAAAGATGTTCCAAAAATGCAGTTATTTTGTGTGACGGTAAAATTGTGAAAATATCGTCTACGTACCGATTGTGGTACCGAACCTTAAAATAACAGGTGCAGTAATGAGGGCTTTCTCCTCAAAGTCTTCCATGAATATATCGGTGACAATGGGAGATACAGGTGAAACCATCGCAACACCATCTACTTGCTTGTAAAACTTTTCCTTTCACAATAGATAGCCAGGTGTAAGGCAGTGTCTGAATATATTCTGGTAGCATGTTAATTTCATCTAGTTTCCTAGTTATAAATAAGATGCAGTGTTCAACAGGTAGGCATGTAAATAGAGACTGAACATCAAAACTGACCAAGTTTTCATTGTCAGTAAGACGTGGGTCTTTTATCTCACTGACAAAATGGTACAAATCCTTAGTGTGTGCTCTTGTCTATCCTCTGAGTGGTGATAATATTTTGGCTAAGTGTTGAGCCAATCTGTAGATTGGCGAATCAATCTAACTTACTATTGGACGTAATGGAGCGTTCAGTTTGTATATTTTTGGTAAGCCATACAACTTCGGAAATTTGGTACACGCAGGTATCATCGAATTAACGCCTAGATTCAATTTCTTTGCGTATTTCTTAATTGGATTGCTAGTTGTTTTAAGCGTATTAGTTGTAGGATCCGCTTTGATTTTAAGTTATGTACCTTCATCTGACGAAAGTTATTGTGTTTTAAAATTAAAATAATAAAATTAATCCGACGTATTCACTATAACCGTAGCATTACCTTTGTCTGCGTGGAGAATCTTAAACTCTAGTCTCTTGCGTAAGTTTTTTAACGCTTTAAATTCATTTTTGGAAAGATTTAGTTTTGGTGCTGAATTTCGACGTAACATAGACGAAATGTCTTGACGTATGGCCTCTAAATCTTCATTACCAATATTATTTTTATACAGACAATCCTCAACATTACAGATAATGTTCTCACACAGGATTCTTCGTGGTATTATCGTATAATTAAAACCTCTTCCTAAAAATGTTAATATGGAGTCGTTCAGAGTTTGTTTTGATAGGTTATAGACCAGGCATTTTTTTATTAATCGTGTCTGTTGTCAACTAAGTCTTTTCGTTCTTACGTTCACATTGATGTTGGTCATTTTATGTTTGTGTCGGGTATTAAAAATAAAATAAATTAAACGCGATAAAATCCGTAAAAGTAGTTTTAATCAACACATTTTTAGTAATCAAAAAATATAGTATCGCTAGAAAAATAATACGTAACTAAGCACACGCAAGTGAAACAAGTAAATTTTTTATAATTTAAGTGGCAAAACAACTACATTGGGTGAGATTTTCATAATTAATATTAATTTAATAGTCATATCAGAATAGAATAAAATCTAATTATTCAAATAATATTACTAGTAGAAGTTAAATGTATATCATTGTAGTTATAATTAAATACATTTTGATGAAATTTATGAAAAATAATACATGTCTCTACATGTTCATTACGTCAAGAATGTTATCGACCACCAATTATTATTATTATTATTTTGCAAAAATATTTAAAATACGTTCAAAATTAAAATAAAACGTAAATTGATCGCATTTTGTTCATCATTTTGTACACTGTAACGCATACAAACAAAATGTTAAGTCAAATAATGAGTAAGTATGCACATGATAATTAAAATAATCATTTACTCTACTGTACTAACTATACGAAAGGGAACAGCCACATTGCAGCGTATTATGGCTGCTGTACAAATGAGTTCAGCTCGACCGGAGAAGGCCTACCCTCTTACAGAATACTAGCGTTAATTATGACATGCAATCTATTATACTCTCTCATTTCATTATAATATCCTACAGACTAACAGTCTATTATAATTTTATCCAGACTTTATAACAAGTCACTTGAATTATACGGTGGGGGTGGTGGGGTGGGAGCCGGGGATTTATAGAATTTCCCTCCGCTTCCCTTTACCCTGCCGGACGTGATTAGTTTTTTTTTATAAATTTTACGGAGACGGAAACGGAGCCCCGATTGGCGTGGCTTATAAAAAGTTCTGGTGGTTTAAAAAAAAATAACCACTTCTAACCTAATCCGTCCGAGTCGGGGTGCCCTAAGTCTCGAGTTCGCTTCGCTTGCTCTTATTAACTACTAGTTAACTATTACTTGACTATACTAACTAATTTGATAAATTTTCTTACCTTCAGTGGGTCGCTAAAACCACTGAACTTGGTGTTGGGTGCTGCCAGTGGATATCTAGTAAATGCCGCCTTGATCTAAAAAGATGAAACAATGATAATGATAATTTTTTCTCAAGTCTAGGATTTACAATACGTACAATAAATTTTAATAAATAATTAAAAAAATTAATAAATTTTACGTCTTTGAAATGTTACTTAGTGAGTCACAAACACCGTATCGTTAAGTCGATGTTTAGATTTACACTGATTTCTTTGTTATCTCAGAAGTTAAGAAGTGCTTCTGTTGCTGTGGGATCGTTTACTTTGTTAGGCAATATACTTAAGCAGCAATACACCTGAGCTTCTGAAATGCGATGTACATTTGAGTTTTAGATTAAATATTATACCTATTTGTACACTAATAGCAGGCATTATTTGAATGTTCTGTTTGGCTTAAAAGGTAATAATGCAACGATAAGCGTATATATATATATATATATATATATATATATATATATATATATATATATATATATATATATATATATATATATATATTTTTTTTTTTTATTTAAATCTTATATTGACACCGGCAAGTAAATGTACTATCTATCCACGTGTCGAGAATATTGGATCTTAAAATTAGCCCGACCAACATCATCCTAAAAGGATTCTCGGGAGAGCATTTATCCAGCTGCGGAGAGGTAGCTTTCAAACTAGAGATTGATAATATGCATATCCCTCGCAAGGCTCATTTAACAGACGTAGATATGGGGAACATCAATCTTTTCGTTGGAAAACCCATCATCAACAGTGATGGAATGACTTTAGAGGTCAGGGAAGGAAAAGCCACTCTGAAACAAGACACTGACTTTATTAGACAAATGGATGCGATTGAAGAACGCGCTCGCTTTAAGGTCGTCGCTACAGAAAAAGAGTCTCTATTGCCTGGACTTTCTATCATCAAAGTCAACGTGATAGATAATGATGAAGATAACGACGTCGTCACTACGCCACAACATTATGAGCTACGAGGTGTTTCGTACTCAATTCCCGCCAATCTGCTACGAGGCACCGTCGGGTACATCAAAGTCATCAACAATGGAGCTCAAAACGTCATCAGGGAGCAGGGAGAGGTGCTGACCAGAGCGGATAGCTGCGTCGCCTCACCGCCACCAGAAGTTCAGGTTAGCCCACAAAATTACACTTTGCCATTGACTTCAGTAACCAAAGCCAATAATGATTGTTATAGCAACTCTATAGCATCTCTGTTGCACACTAGCCTAGCCCATGTTAGCACTATTGGGGGAATAAACGTAGAAGATATTAAGTCGGGTCCATTAAATAAAAACGATCACGATAGTTTAATTGCCTTATTGACTAATTACAGTGACTGTTTTGCGAATAAAACACAAGACTTTGGATGTACAGATTTATTAAAAATGAAAATAAAATTAACAAGTGATCAGCCTATATACCGCCAACCCTACCGTTTGTCACATAGTGAGCAGGAGATAGTTAGGTCCAAAGTCACCGAATTATTAGACACAGGTATAATCCGAGAGTCTGAATCTTGTTTTGCTCCTCCAGTTATCATTGTAAAGAAAAAGAACGGCGATAGTAGGCTCTGTGTCGACTATCGAGCACTTAATGCTATTACAGTCAAAGATAGGTATCCGTTGCCCAATATCGATGATCAGGTTTCAAAGTTAGCCGGCAAGAGGTTCTTCACAAGTCTTGATTTAGCACAGAGTTACCATCAGGTTAAAATTGATCCTGAAGACATACACAAAACCGCATTTATCACACCACAGGGGCACTTTGAATATACGCGTGTCCCGTTTGGATTGGCTAATGCACCAGCAGTCTTTATGCGACTTATAAACAAGATCGTAGATTCATTACGAAATCCTAATAACTTTTCAAAAATCGGTAGTACGAAAACACGCAATAATTTTACGAACGACTATGAAGTGTTAGCATTTTTAGATGATGTGTTGTTACCATCATTTGATGTGCAGTCAAGCTTAGTATTTTAGAAAAGGTTCTTCATAAATTAAGATTAGAAAATTTAAAACTAAACATGAGTAAGGGTTCATTTTTACAAAATAAAATCACATACTTAGGACACGAAATTACACCGAGTGGCATTCAACCGGGCGAATATAAGTTGGCAGCAGTGTCACGGTTTCCCACTCCTAGTAACGTTCACGAGATACGTCAATTTATTGGGTTATTTAGTTACTTCCGTAAATTTATTAAAAATTTCGCGTTAATTGCTCGCCCATTAACCGACTTAACAAAGAAAAACGTAGCGTGGAATTGGGGCCGTGAACAATCTAATAGTTTTGAACAATTAAAACAATGTTTGTGTACAAAACCTATACTAGCTTTATATGACCCTGCATTACCGACGGAGATT
This sequence comes from Parnassius apollo, assembly GCA_907164705.1. Lineage (NCBI taxonomy): Eukaryota > Metazoa > Arthropoda > Insecta > Lepidoptera > Papilionidae > Parnassius > Parnassius apollo. The sequence continues at coordinate 7,459,122 of CAJQZP010001486.1, read as the reverse complement.
CATACGGATGCATGCAAATCAGGTATCGCAGGCATTTTGTTGCAAAAACAAACTGATAATTCATTACGCCCCGTTATGTATTTCAGTAGGGTAACGAGTAAAGAAGAAAGCATGTATCATAGCTACGAGCTTGAAACTCTTGCAGTAGTCGAATCGTTGCGTAAATTTAGGGTGTACATCGTAGGCAAACATGTCAAGGTCGTGACCGATTGTACAGCTGTTCGTGCCACTTTAACTAAACGTGACATTATCTCGCGTATAGCCAGGTGGTGGCTTTCAATCCAAGATTTTGATATGAGTGTAGAGTATAGACCAGGAGAGAGGATGAAACATGTAGACGCGTTAAGTAGGAACCCAATCGATACTGTGAATGTGAATCGCCTTGAAGTGTCAGACTGGTTTTATACTGTCCAGTATCAGGATGACAAGTTGAACCGAATCATCGACCAGCTTAGCGATGGCTCAGCCGCCACTGAAATAACAAATAATTATGTATTCTTAGATGATAGATTATATAAAAAGACATTGCATGGTAATCGTCTCGTAGTGCCAGCATTAGCTCGATGGAGGCTAGTCCAGATGCACCATGATGACATAGGACATGTAGGTTTCCAAAAGTGTATGGACTTGATAAAAAAGGACTACTGGTTTCCAAAAATGACTCGCTTTATTAGAAAGTATGTTACTGCTTGCCTTAATTGTGCTTATGGTAAAAATGATCATGGAAAGAAAGAAGGAAAATTGTTCCCTATTCCCAAACCCACAGAGCCCATGATCATGATTCATGTCGACCACTTAGGCCCATTTTGCAAGACAGCCAAAGGCTATCAGTATATGCTGGTTATAACAGATTCCTTTTCTAAATTTGTTATTGCTGAGCCAACTCGAACACTCAATTCCGTGGAAACCATTAGAGCACTCAGAAAAATATTCAGTTTATTCGGTTACCCCCATAAACTTGTAAGTGACCATGGGAAGGCTTTTACAGTTCAAAAGGTTCTCGTCTGATAAACAGTTTAGGCACATCTTAACCTCCGTTGCATGCCCGCGAGCGAATGGTCAAGTGGAACGCACCAACCGTACCATATTGAATGCCTTGCATGCCACAGATCCTAGCGAAGCTGCAAATAATTGGGCGAACAGCTTACCTGATATTCTCTGGGGTATTAACAATACCGCGAATGAAAGTACAACCTACAAGCCCTATGAATTGATGTTTTCCAAAAGCTCAAGGCCACGTTGTGACATTGTTACCAATGAAAGTGTCAGTGAGCCAGTGGAGGTTAGGCGTAACAAAGCCAGTGCACAGTTAAGAATAGCCAGTGATAGGATGAAACGTAACTTTGATAAGAAACGCAAAACAAGTCGTGTCTATAAAAAGGGGGATTTAGTTCTTTGGCGGCAAGCACCAACAAGTAGTGCGACTAAGGTGAACACTAAACTTGACGACGTGTTCTCAGGTCCATATATCGTAATCAAGGTGTTGGGCAATGACAGATATAAGATTCGAAGTATTAAGGGACTCCGAGGCTACAGGGCCTTCACAGGCCTGGTTGCAGCGGACTCCTTGAGGCCATATCACAGTACGGTTCCCATATCTGACAGTGCCAGTAGTTCCGATGAACAACTGGAAACCGAGGACCTTATAAATCTGCTAGAAAGTTAACCAAGCTTTCTCCCATTGCGGGAGCAATTATTGTTTCAGGACGGCCGAATATTACGCCACACCGCCACAGCCAATCACAGCGCACCATTCAAGCCAGCCAATCGTAGCCAAGCCAAACCAAAGCCACCACTCTAATTACCGGATGCCTCTGGTAGGGGGTCCAGCTATATAGTGCCTTAAAACCTCATTTGTGGGAGTTCTTGTAATACCGCTCTTAAAAGACGAAACGCTGTCGAAATATTAAAATTAAATAAAATTGTTGTGTTTATAGTTTTCTACCTTCTTTTTATTTTATTAACTGTTACATGTATTTCTAACGTTCTGGAGCATTAACATGTGCTCCCGTCGTGTGAACACGAAACCGCAATTTAGTTTGTGGTTTACCGTTGACATTAACATATTGCGTTATGCCTAATATCATGAGTCTCAAACGTTGTATTTTATTTAGTTGAAATAAGTAGAAATATTTTATTTTTTACTAAGTTAGGAGCTAGTCTGGGCATATATCACAATCTTACCTTTTTCTGCCGTCAAAAGCTGTGCTTGTGTTAAGGTCTGAATAGCATAGAGAGACAGTATAATTACAGGCTTTGAGGGATTTCAGTTTCAGTTCCTCCGCGGTAACAAACAGCGCATCAGTTCTGTAGCCTTCTTTGTTTGAAGTTGGCTACAAGTGTTCATGAACTGCAGTAGTTCCATCAAGTGGTCTATGTATTCGTTTGTGACTTCAGCTTTATAAAAAAAATTTCGGCCGCAGCTAAATCTTGTTTTAAGTATGGATACTGTAACATATTTTGATCCATTTTGAAAATTATTATTAATTATGTTGTAGAGAAACATGCAATGTTAAAAAGAATAAATATGATTCATCATGTTCGTTTAATTTGCTATGAGTTGAACAAGTAAATCCGCTGCCATCGCGTTGCTGGCTCTCGAGATAAAAGGTGTAGTTTTATGTTTGCTTAATTAAAATAAAAAGTAAGGAAAAACTGTAAGATATAGTTAAATTTAATAATATTGAATTGAGTCTTCTCAAACTAAAACGCTAACAAGAACAAAATTTCTCTTATTTTAAAAATTTCAAATTTTATTTAAAAATAAATAATTTTAATAGCCTCCCAAGATTAAAAAAATGCCATTTGAATTGTGCTATATAGGCACTGAGTTCCTTCAAAGATTTTTAAAGTAGGTATCTATAGGTATATTTTTTTTTACAAAACAGAAGCGATAAATGAACTTACAGTCCACCTGGTGGTAAGAGTCCATCGCAGTCTATGGACACCTGCAGCCCACATCGAACAAAGAAAACTACAGATGGGGTATCACTTCAAGAAATGCGATAGAGTGCCTCACAGACACCACCACCACCAGTGCAAGCACTGCTATGCGGCGAAAGAAATAGAAAAAGGGTGGTGCCTACTCAGACTACCTAAACACTATATATGTTATGGTATATTACCGACGGAGATTCATACGGATGCATGCAAATCAGGTATCGCAGGCATTTTGTTGCAAAAACAAACTGATAATTCATTACGCCCCGTTATGTATTTCAGTAGAGTAACGAGTAAAGAAGAAAGCATGTATCATAGCTACGAGCTTGAAACTCTTGCAGTAGTCGAATCGTTGCGTAAATTTAGGGTGTACATCGTAGGCAAACATGTCAAGGTCGTGACCGATTGTACAGCTGTTCGTGCCACTTTAACTAAACGTGACATTATCCCGCGTATAGCCAGGTGGTGGCTTTCAATCCAAGATTTTGATATGAGTGTAGAGTATAGACCAGGAGAGAGGATGAAACATGTAGACGCGTTAAGTAGGAACCCAATCGATACTGTGAATGTGAATCGCCTTGAAGTGTCAGACTGGTTTTATACTGTCCAGTATCAGGATGACAAGTTGAAGCGAATCATCGACCAGCTTAGCGATGGCTCAGCCGCCACTGAAATAACAAATAATTATGTATTCTTAGATGATAGATTATATAAAAAGACATTGCATGGTAATCGTCTCGTAGTGCCAGCATTAGCTCGATGGAGGCTAGTCCAGATGCACCATGATGACATAGGACATGTAGGTTTCCAAAAGTGTATGGAATTGATAAAAAAAGGACTACTGGTTTCCAAAAATGACTCGCTTTATTAGAAAGTATGTTACTGCTTGCCTTAATTGTGCTTATGGTAAAAATGATCATGGAAAGAAAGAAGGAAAATTGTTCCCTATTCCCAAACCCACAGAGCCCATGATCATGATTCATGTCGACCACTTAGGCCCATTTTGCAAGACAGCCAAAGGCTATCAGTATATGCTGGTTATAACAGATTCCTTTTCTAAATTTGTTATTGCTGAGCCAACTCGAACACTCAATTCCGTGGAAACCATTAGAGCACTCAGAAAAATATTCAGTTTATTCGGTTACCCCCATAAACTTGTAAGTGACCATGGGAAGGCTTTTACAGTTCAAAAGGTTCTCGTCTGATAAACAGTTTAGGCACATCTTAACCTCCGTTGCATGCCCGCGAGCGAATGGTCAAGTGGAACGCACCAACCGTACCATATTGAATGCCTTGCATGCCACAGATCCTAGCGAAGCTGCAAATAATTGGGCGAACAGCTTACCTGATATTCTCTGGGGTATTAACAATACCGCGAATGAAAGTACAACCTACAAGCCCTATGAATTGATGTTTTCCAAAAGTTCAAGGCCACGTTGTGACATTGTTACCAATGAAAGTGTCAGTGAGCCAGTGGAGGTTAGGCGTAACAAAGCCAGTGCACAGTTAAGAATAGCCAGTGATAGGATGAAACGTAACTTTGATAAGAAACGCAAAACAAGTCGTGTCTATAAAAAGGGGGATTTAGTTCTTTGGCGGCAAGCACCAACAAGTAGTGCGACTAAGGTGAACACTAAACTTGACGACGTGTTCTCAGGTCCATATATCGTAATCAAGGTGTTGGGCAATGACAGATATAGGATTCGAAGTATTAAGGGACTCCGAGGCTACAGGGCCTTCACAGGCCTGGTTGCAGCGGACTCCTTGAGGCCATATCACAGTACGGTTCCCATATCTGACAGTGCCAGTAGTTCCGATGAACAACTGGAAACCGAGGACCTTATAAATCTGCTAGAAAGTTAACCAAGCTTTCTCCCATTGCGGGAGCAATTATTGTTTCAGGACGGCCGAATATTACGCCACACCGCCACAGCCAATCACAGCGCACCATTCAAGCCAGCCAATCGTAGCCAAGCCAAACCAAAGCCACCACTCTAATTACCGGATGCCTCTGGTAGGGGGTCCAGCTATATAGTGCCTTAAAACCTCATTTGTGGGAGTTCTTGTAATACCGCTCTTAAAAGACGAAACGCTGTCGAAATATTAAAATTAAATAAAATTATTGTGTTTATAGTTTTCTACCTTCTTTTTATTTTATTAACTGTTACATGTATTTCTAACGTTCTGGAGCATTAACATGTGCTCCCGTCGTGTGAACACGAAACCGCAATTTAGTTTGTGGTTTACCGTTGACATTAACATATTGCGTTATGCCTAATATCATGAGTCTCAAACGTTGTATTTTATTTAGTTGAAATAAGTAGAAATATTTTATTTTTTACTAAGTTAGGAGCTAGTCTGGGCATATATCACAATCTTACCTTTTTCTGCCGTCAAAAGCTGTGCTTGTGTTAAGGTCTGAATAGCATAGAGAGACAGTATAATTACAGGCTTTGAGGGATTTCAGTTTCAGTTCCTCCGCGGTAACAAACAGCGCATCAGTTCTGTAGCCTTCTTTGTTTGAAGTTGGCTACAAGTGTTCATGAACTGCAGTAGTTCCATCAAGTGGTCTATGTATTCGTTTGTGACTTCAGCTTTATAAAAAAAATTTCGGCCGCAGCTAAATCTTGTTTTAAGTATGGATACTGTAACATATTTTGATCCATTTTGAAAATTATTATTAATTATGTTGTAGAGAAACATGCAATGTTAAAAAGAATAAATATGATTCATCATGTTCGTTTAACTTGTTATGAGTTGAACAAGTAAATCCGCTGCCATCGCGTTGCTGGCTCTCGAGATAAAAGGTGTAGTTTTATGTTTGCTTAATTAAAATAAAAAGTAAGGAAAAACTGTAAGATATAGTTAAATTTAATAATATTGAATTGAGTCTGCTCAAACTAAAACGCTAACAAGAACAAAATTTCTCTTATTTTAAAAATTTCAAATTTTATTTAAAAAAGAAATAATTTTAATAGCCTCCCAAGATTAAAAAAATGCCATTTGAATTGTGCTATATAGGCACTGAGTTCCTTTAAGGATTTTTAAAGTAGGTATCTATAGGTATATTTTTTTTACAAAACAGAAGCGATAAATGAACTTACAGTCCACCTGGTGGTAAGAGTCCATCGCAGTCTATGGACACCTGCAGCCCACATCGAACAAAGAAAACTACAGATGGTGTATCACTTCAAGGAATGCGATAGAGTGCCTCACAGACACCACCACCACCAGTGCAAGCACTGCTATGCGGCGAAAGAAATAGAAAAAGGGTGGTGCCTACTCAGACTACCTAAACACTATATTACGGAAGTTAGTAGCAGGTGTCGATGGGCTGCAGCAGACGCTTAACATTAAATGGACTGTAAGTTATTTTGTCATTTAAATTTTATGTAAAAAATACGAAAACTATTACCTACTACTACTATACTACAATGGATATCTTAGTTGGAATACCATAGTTGATAATACGGATAATACAATATTTTATTATGTAAAAGAAAATTATGCAAAAGTAAAAAAAAAAAAATACAAGCTGTATATGTCCCACTCCTGAGCACAAGCCTCCTCTTTATACTGTGTTTTAGTGCTTAGGAAGTGTCCACCGTGCTGCTCCAATACTTATTGGCGAATTTCACACGTCTACCATAACAAACTTTGATTTCTCTTATATGCGGGTTTCCTTATGATGTTTTCATGCACTACTGAGCATATGGTTTCTTTTATAGAATAAGAGTTACAAACGAGCGCACAGTTCACCTGGTGGTAAGTGGACACTGTAGTTTATAGACATCTACATCTATTCTCGATTAAAAATCGAAATGCAGATGTGTTGTTACCCATGAGGACTAAGATGATATGCCTCGTTTCCAGTTAAAAGAGTATCTGCTTCTCTCAACTCACCATACGTAACACAGCAACATTCTACTGTTATTTTACCAGGGTATTGTGTGAGAGCGTGGTCCTTCCCCGTTCAGGGAGACCCATACATGTTACAACCACAATATAATTGTAACATGACTACCACGTATAAAATCAGATCTTAAGTAACAATTTCATTAGTTGCCGGCAGGCATTGCACGCAGCGAGCAATTTGTCCCTGGACTGCCACGGTATAATATAAATGTAAAAATTTTTAAGAAGAATTAATTAACCAAACGTATCAAGGTGTGATGGTACGTAAGATGAAACATCGTGTCATTCTGTCTCGAGATTATCATAAGCGGTGTCGAGGATATCAAAAAAACCGACTTGGAGTAGAGTCAAACTTGCGAGAGGTCGGATACCGGAATCGTCTATCCGTTCACCAAGCGCAGCGTTTATGGCAAATTCTTCCTTACATTTTATAATATGTGGATACTCGTGTCCAACAGCGGACTGTAACGGGTAAAAGCAGTCAAAAAATCTATGATAGGATTTTATTACGTAAGACAAACATTTTTCCGCTCAATCTATTACTGAAAAATTTTTTGTGCACTCTTCCATAACTTACCTGTTAACTTATCTCATTATGTTCATCTCTTAAATTTAATTCAAAATAATGTATGCCCACCTGACGGCCGCATAATAAATATAAATTTAAGGCGAGCACCCTACTTAGTGTTTAGTTTAATGGAACTACACTTTAAGAAGACACTGCTGCCTGTTTTAGAAATCCAGATATGGGTTACGGTTATAAAACATGTCAAATAGTTTTTAAATATCTTTTAGCTTCGTGTTTACTGCATATGAATTCACGATTAAGTTTGTACATTTATACTATTGATAGTCAGACGATTATAACGTAATCAAGATTTTAAAAAATAATTGTAGAGAAAGATGCACAAAACTTTTACATGTCGATAATTTTATAACAAGGCTAATAAAAGCATACAAGTAAGAAGTAGTGACGTAGCAGATGTGTCATAACTCATAACGGAAGAAGAAACGGAAACAGATATCAAAAATAAATTTCATCGGAATAGGATGCGGAAGCGGAAGTTATACTTCCGCAACCATGTTGACTGTTAATAAATTTAACGTATCTAAAGTTAAATTAAATTTGAAATTATAAGATTTCGGGTCCTACTACAAAATATATATCACGAACTTGTACATAAAAACAACTTTTCAAAACGCATCTGTATTTTGATTCTTAATCGAGGATTAATGTAGATATCTATCGACCACAGCATTTGCATAATTTTATTCGAAAAACTTGACCATATTTTTTTAACTTAATTAAAATATTTTTTTATTTGTAAATTGTATATGGTTTTATAACCAGCGGAGTCTTTGTCAATCCTCTTACTCCCCGGACAATGCAGAGGCAATAAAACCACATCATCATCATCATCATTTCAGCCCTTCACATATTCACTGCCGAATATAGGCCTCCACCAAGGAATGCCGCAAAGCACGGTCCTGAGCCACCTGTATTCATCGACTTCCTGCCTGCCTAAAACCACATACAATTTTCAAATAATTTTTTTGTAATAAAAATTAAATTTTTTGGTGGTTCAGTTTTTAAAAAAGTTATTATATTCTACACCTTTGAATACTGATTCTGATAACGCACTTAATGGGAACCACAGGGGTTTTGTTACATATTGTATTAAAAATCAATTCAAAAGTTTTATTTAAAACATTGATCTAATGCTTAAGATAAAACACGTGTTTGTAATTCAAAGGATTTTAATTTCTTATACTATAATTATAATATTATTAATCCCAAAGACAAGCTCAATACCATTACGAATCCTTTCTAATCTTAGTCAGCCTGTGGGTAAATCAGGCCATGATCACTGCTGCTTACATAACAATTTCCTCCAGACTGAATTTGGTTACGGTGGCTGGTCTCAACAAAGATTAGATTAGAACTGTGCAGAATAGAATTATTATCGTGTACTAGTGCGTGCGCAAACACAAATGTGTACGTAGCGCAGTTTTTTTAATTATTAAGATTTTCTGTGATCCTCATCCGCACAGACAGAGCCTATCATGTGAGGATGCCATGACATATTTACTGTCACTGTGGACGTAAAAGTAGTTTATCACTTTACATTGTATTCTGAGCACTATACTGCTAATCGTTGATAAATGTAGATGTCTATGAGCCACAGCGTACACTTATGATCAGGTCGACTGTGTGTTCGCTTGTCACACTTTTTCCTACCTGGCCTACTCTATAGCTAGTTTATATTTTCTTCTTCACTATCCACCCGTTAAGGTCCACTCCTAAACACAGATCTCTACCGTTGTATGGAGTATTAGCTTGACAGGCGGATTAACTATCGGAGGATCAGACGACTCGCCGATTTGACGCTGCTTGAATATTTTACAACTGGCGTAAGCGAAATAGTTTTACCGTCACCACTTTATATATTTTTCTGGCATTTCCTGTTATTGCCTCTTAGGATAAACATGGGACAAAATGAAGTGATGATCTTTCTTACTCCATGTAATTATATATTTAGATGATAATTTCGAAATCTAAGCTTAATGGAAAACCTGTTTTAATTTTTTATCTCATTTTGTCAAAAAATACTATTTAAGCATATTTTAGGAAAGTGTACGCTACATACATACGACAAATACGCAAAAGTTTTAAGGAAAGGATTTAATTCATTCGTTAACGACGCGCTAACTTTGCGCAAATTGTATAAGTTGAAGAGTTTACGAGATCTCGGCGTCAGCACATCACCGGAACTTTCGTGAAACCTTGCACGCACTCATCTCATCTCATTTTACTGCTGTTGTTTGTGGTAAATAGCAATTTAGAACTAGTTTGCCAACTAACTTTGTTTTGGCTCTTCATTGAAGTACTGAATGGCCAATGAGGAAAGTTTGAATGTCTTAATTTATGAACTGATATTTAAAGTTGTAGGTCCGGCTTGAACTGGATTAGTGTATAGTGTGGTATGTTGTAATAGTGTGTTAGTTTGCACATACTTTAATAAAATAATTAACATCCGAAATGGTCTACGCGATATAAGATGGCTTAAAACAAACTTATGAGACCTTTCCGATACCTATAAGTAGTGCTCTAGCTTAAACTCAAGATTCTCTCTCTCTCTCTCTCTCTCTCTCTGGTATAGTTAAAGTTGGTGGCTCGGTATCGCAGTAGGTTCGAATCCGGCACGAATCAAGGGTTTGTATAGCATACAAATAATTGTTTCAGATCTGCACGTTTGTTCATATGAAAAATATTGCAAATAATTGAAAATGATCTATGGTTTTTACACAAATGGAATACAAAATATTTACCGGCGGTGGAAATTATCAGCGTACCCAGTTGGAGTTGCTATTGCTTACGTATCTGCGTGACATCTTGTCAAGCGGAGTGATTCCAGGAAAAGAAAAAATTCTCTTGCGCTATCTTAATCAAGGTAATAATCAACTAACGAGAGAAGGAACCAATATTTAAAATGCCAATGTAACTTAACTTTTCTGTGTGAAAAAGGGTATTGATGTAGTTTGTCCTTCGTGCTACTTCAGTACGTGTTAGCTGACTTAACATCTCCTTGAAATATTTAATTCTTCAGACATGCAGGCTTCCTCACGATATCTTTCTTCACCGCTGAGCATGTGGTACTTAAACTAAAATCTTTAGCAGTGCTTTGTAAAAAACAATACTCAGTATTAAATAGATAATACTTTCATAACATGATAGTTCTGATCTTTTTAGATGCAGGTTGGCGCGTCTATGTAGCACAATATTTATGTTATGAAACTACAAGAAAAAATAATAGAAAATATCTTATGTTAAATAGGAGAGGATGTATTTTATTTACAATGCAATACAATAATCTTTATTGTACACCAAAGAAACATAAATATAACAAATTATGAACAAACAATGAGAGAAATTCAAAAGGCGGTCTTATTGCTACATAGGAATCTCTTCCAGATAACGCGGAAGAGGAAATTAATAAAAATAAAAATAAGATTAACGGGTAGTGTGCACTAAATTAGAAAACAGAAAATATATATTTATCTTATTGGTTCTATTTTTTTCCTTAATATATTATGCCATTTCATATGCTAGCCCACAGTACGTAGTAACGTAAACGTCTGAAGCACTGAACCAAGTTTTGTAATTGTGGAAGGTTTCCAGGTATTTAATGAGTATGCTGAATAGCCTCATGTAACTTAATCTCACGCCATTTACAGTAAGAGTGTTGGTTAGTTTTTGATATTGCTAGTTTCAGAAGTTTGAGAAGTCATGTCCATAAGATCTTTCTCACATTTCTCATAGTCGTTTCTTACGATTCCCATGGGACGAAACAGATCGATGGATTCAATCCATTCATCCATTGAATCACATAAAAGTCGACGGCTGATCATAGGCCATAGATAGCCATGTATCAAAGGGCGGGATTATGCCATAGTGACTACGCTTGGCAAGCGGATTGGCAACCGCAGTTTTTATATATTAGTTTTTATAAAGAAGACGCTGATAGAAGATGATATGCATCTCCTGGTTTATTTCACTCTGTTACCTCTTACGACATCCACGGGATGATATTAGATAGTGGATATTTTTATACCGCCAATTCATCTGGCTTAGATATTACAAGCCATATACGTACATCAAAGAGAATAGTTCATCGTTAGTAAATCTGAAATGCTATGAAAAAGATAATATAATCCACATAAATATAATGCTTACTGAATTTGTAACAAGCTTCATTTTATGTACTCATGTCAAAAATAACTTTCCGTCTTATAACGGTTATTTATTTAAGAGCAATAAATGTTCAATACTCTCACAAACGAAGCTGAAGGTAACTTCAATGAATATTCTTTCTTTGATGTTTTAATTAATCTTGTTCGAACTGTCTCCTCTTTTATATCTTTTCCATAAAAAAATAACAATGTTATCAATACTTTTGTAACGATCCCCGAAAAAATATAAAACCTTCATTGTTAATCGTTAATAAGTGCTCAAAATCACAAAAGTCATGTATCAAAAAGTTATTTTTTGATAGCAGTGTAGCCGAAGTCAAATTTTTATTTGGCGTATTCGGTGAATAAATAAGACATAGGATGTTCAATTGCCGTAACAATAAAATAAAAATAAATTAGCCGAAGGCATGATTAAAAACAAAACTTTATTTTGAAAACAAACAAAAATGATTATTATGAAAAATTAATTGTCAATTTTTCTTCAGAGTATTCAGGGCCAGAAGAAATTTGAAGAATAAGTTTTAAACCGTCTATTACTGTCGTTATGTTCCTGAATGACTGAGCTAGTCAACCTAAAGAAACAACTGTGGCACAGCGCACAGATGAAAGATTTCAAAATCATTATTCCTTACCTTTTCCCCTGTTTTTTTCCTTCCAAAATAGATGGATTTAAATTTTGTCGTATGTGTAATAAATGTACAATTGACGTAGCATTAGCAACACGTTTTAAGTTGCTCTTTGTGTAAAAATAATAAGTTTTTTTGCAAAATAATTCTGATAAATTGCATTTAATCGATACCTTGTTTACTATATCCTAATTTTTTAGCTTTCTTTATATTATAAGGCATTATAAAATGGTGTTAATTCCCAATACTTTCAAAATTTAGCAAGAAAATATTAAAAAAAACATTATACCACTTAAAGTAATTTCCTTAAGGTATCTAAAATTAATACAGACACCGAGCAAATTTCACAAGCGTTTTGTTTTTTTGAAATTGATAGGGAACACTTAAAAAGATACAAATTTAATTATTATTATAGCTTTGGTAAATTAAATTGTTAGTTGCAATTTTTTATGCTGATTTACTACATGCTTGACGGTGAGGAGTATATAATACGATATGTGAAGTCCGTTAACACAATTACAACATTACATTCACCACACGCTCAGAAATGACCTTTCATTGTCATGGAAGGCTTCCTCAGGCCTGTGTCCAGTAGTAGGATATATATATTGTAACTTAACTTCTTGTGTCAATATAAGTAACCCTAAAAACTTTCGGAAAATTTAATTCTAAGGGTCAGTTAACAGTGAGACGCGACGCGACAATGCTTGAAGAGACCACTCTCTACTCAAAAAACATTGTCTTTGTTTTTAAATTACATTTTTAGTGGTCTCTTCAAGCATTGTCGCAGACATATTCATGGAAGACTTTGAGGAGAAAGCCCTGCTTAGTTCTCCCATAAACCCAAGATTCTACAAGCGGTACGTAGACGACACTTTCACAATTCTACCTTTAGATAAAGTAACTGCATTTTTAGACCATCTTAACTCTATAAATTCTAAAATTCAGTTCACAATGGAGTTAGAGGCAAACAATTTCTTAGCTTTTCTAGATGTGTTAGTAATTCGGAATCCTGATAACACCTTGAGCCATACTGTGTATAGAAAAAAGACCCATACAGATAGATATTTAAACGGTGATTCTCACCACCATCCTTCACAGTTAGCTACCGTGGGTAAATCTTTGTTTCAGAGAGCACGAGGGATCTGTGACAGTAAACACCTGGCTGCCGAGCTCCACCATGTCAAGCAAGTTTTGCATGAAAACAAGCTTCGAGTCCCGCGCCTACGTCACAGTGAACGAGTGAAGCCGGCCACAGTCGAGCGTGTACCTGCTGTACTGCCATATGTTAGAGGAGTCACTGACAAGATTGGCTACATCTTGAAGCGTGCTTCCATCATAACATACTTCAAGCCGCTGAAGAAGATTGGTCAGTTTTTACTATCAGTCAAGTGTAATGTCCCTCTGCAAGATGCAGGAATGTACAAGCTTGATTGTGAATGTGGTCTCTCCTACATAGGACAAACTAAAAGATCAATAAAAACCCGCGTTAAAGAGCATAGCTGATGTGAAGAATCGACGCTCCGGGAAGTCTGCAGTCTGTGAACACGTACAGGATCGCCCCCGTCACTACATCGGATTTGATAGACCGCAAATCCTCGCTAAAGAACACCGATTCCTTCCAAGGATGATTCGCGAGGCTATTGAAATCAAAAAACATCCTAATTTCAATAGAGAAGATGGCTGGGTGCTACCATCTGCTTGGGATCCCATAATAAATAAAATTAAATCCCAACCCAAGCATACAACTGCAAGACTTTAAGATACCATAAGTTCATACTGTATAGATCGGAACAAAAGTTAAATTTTAATCTATGGTAACCGCGGTTAACTATGACATATAGACGTTGAACATCTCAGTCCCGCCCGTGACCATGAGTGCTGTAAAGCGTTCGAAACGTCGGGTATTTAAAAAGTTAAATATACGCGATAAATTCCGTAAAAACTAGTTCAAAGTTCAAAGTTAATCTATTTATTATTATTATTATCATATCACGTTGTACTTTATGATGAGCACATTTCATACAAGCTGCAACATACTTTTTTATAAACCGACGCATTTTGGGAAACCAATACGATTCCTTGATACGAGAAAGTGTTTTGTCGTACCCAACGTGACCAATATCGTCATGGTTGCTTTTAAAGATTTTCCACCTAGCCCCTTTGGGTACCACCCATTTCAAAGTGTTATCATTCATAACTTTGTATACTCGCCCGTTTTTCAACTTAAAATTCTTAAAAATATCCGTTACTTCTTTCGTCACTGGACTTTGAAGGACACACGAAATACGTTTAATTTCATAGTCATTTTGCTGAATTGTAATTAACCAATCTTCTGTACCAACATTAAGAACGTCTAGGGCCCGCTCATTATTTCCAGTACTTTCTACTGCTCCCCCTACTTAACGCGTCCACATATGCCATCCTTTCGCAATCTTTCACAATCGAACTGGATCCACCATCTAGCGATCCGTGGTACTAGGTCTCTTTTTGTCAAAGTGCTTCGTAAAGCATTGCAATCCGTTACAATTTTAAATTTTCGCCCTAATAAATAAACTCTAAATTTATTCAATGATGCTATTACTGCCAAGGTTTCTAGCTCATAAGAATGAAGTTTTTGTCCGTCTACCGAAGTTTGTCGGCTATAATAAGCTATTGGTGTAAACAATTCTGAATCATCTCTCTGCAACAGGATCCCAGCGATTCCGAATTTACATGCGTCTGTATGAAGTTGAGTTTCCAGACCCGGATTATAAACAGATAAAATTAGCCTTTCCGTGAGTTTTGTTTTAAGTATCTCAAAAGCTTGAATTTCGCTGTCACTCCGTTTCCAATGAGCATCCTTCTTCAGCAATCCCGTCAAAGGTCTTGCTATTAGGGCGAAATCCCTAATGAACCGGCGAAAGAAACTCGCCAGTCCCAAAAATCGCCTAACATCATGCACGTTGTGTGGAACAGGAAATTCACCATTTCCGTCTCGTTAGTGAATCCTAAATCTTTTAAACCAAAAGAAAAACATTCATGATATTTTCTTAAAAGTGTTTTTAATTCTTTTTTCTGTTCAGAGGTTAGTTGTGTACCGCATTATAATGATGAATCGTCTAACAAAAGCGCATTACTTACTCCTACCTGATTACACAAAAGTGCTTTGCCAATTACCATGCTCCGAGTTAATAATTGTCCAATTTTAAAATTATCCTCCTTATCTCCAATATTTTGTACAAGAACCCCCCAGAACCTCCGCACAAATTGTATTCTCCGGGGAATAGATAATATGCTTCACCATTGTTTAACTGCCTAATACTCCCATTGACATAAACCTTGCCATTATAATTTTTGTCTTTACCTTTCACACAAACTAACTTTGTTTCAGCAGTCTGTATTATTAAAGAAGTTGAACAAAATAAAGAGTACTTTTGCAAATCCGTATTGACTAATCTTCTAAATATAATGTCTGTATCTGTTTTTATTATTTGTAAATTAGGTCTCTTTGCAAAACTATGTCCGAGGAGAACAGGACAATTAATTAAGGCATCATCTATAATAAGGGCTTCCACATTATTTTCCTGGACACCCTGAACCTCTAGTCACTAGGGCTTTACCTAATGGTCTATAGGGTACATTATCAATCCCCTGAGCACTGGGCCTTCAACTTGCCGCCAGTTTAGCCCTAGGTTTTGAGCTGTACTAAGGTGGATCAAGGTACCCTCACTGCCGAGATCGACATGACAATTCGTAAGGTGGCCATTAATTTTCAATGGAATCTTATATCGTATTTGCCGTGCTATCTATTATAAGAACTGATTTTAGATTTCCTTCCTTGGTACCTTGATTCTCCCTAGGGCACTCAGAGGTTATATGTCCCAAAAAATTACAATTATTACATCTAATCTTAGGTTTATTACAACAAAAAAATAGATGTCCTATCTCTTTACAATTAAAGCATGACATTTGACTGTAATTAGGCCTGTGCGCTGCGTTAGGTTTCGAAATAGGTTGTGTATTGTTAAGTATCGTAGTATTTGATCGACGTTCTCTGTCCTTTAATAAAAATTTATCATTGGAGTTTTTGTTTTGATCAGTTTTAATAGATTTGAAAAATTTTAGCACTTGTTCAGGTTCGCCAAATTCTGCACCCTGTGCCCCTAATCTAATACCCTATCGTCAATGCCAGCAATTAAACAATCGACGGCCCTTTTTCCAAATATCTCACAACGATTGAGTAAGTTCATTTTTGAGTAATAATAAAGTTCTAGCGAATCACCAAAACGAACTCTCTTATTGAGCATCTCTCTTAATAATTCTGCGTAGTTATCACGTGAAGGAAAAGACGCCTTTAGTTTGAACTTCCATTTAGACCAGGAAAAAAGTAAAGTAGTTGAGCCCTGATACCACGTTCTTGCTACCCCACTTAATTTAGGCAAGAAGTAATGTATAATTTGTCTTTCATCCCAATTATAAATTTGAGCACACTCTTCAATCTTATGGATCCATGCGTCTATTGATTGTTCTTTACAAAGCGGGTCGAATTCAGGAATAACGTTATTAAAGACAGGAAAGGGCATTGCCCATTTTCGGCCATGGAACGCCCAACAATGTGCATTTGTTAAAAAATTATATCTTTATTTATGGTTATTAATCACGGTATTCATTTATCCTCAAACAATGGGAATATCTTTGCACAAATTAAAAGTACCGAAAAGATAATAATAAAAATTAGGTAAATCATTATGTCATTAGTTTGTGAATAAAAAAAAAGTGTTGCCAATCACAAAACACATTTAAAAATCGATTCTCCTTTTCAATCGATTATTTACGGTGTCATCATTACAGTGCTAATATAATTTTTAAATAATTATTATGTTATGATAATTAAACAAGCGAATTACTAGCTGATTTCCAATGAATTCTTTAGAGAGTAACAAAACGCTACGGCACAATTTAACTGTTAATCTTAACCGATCTTCTTTGAAAACAGATAAGAACTGTTATTCTTATCTGTTTTCAAAGAAGATCGGTTAAGTTATTCTTATCTGTTTATAACAATACATTTAAAATAGAATCATGTTATGATAACGAAACAAGTTAGTTTCCAGCTGATTTACCATGAATCCTTTAACCTTTTGAGCGCCAAAGTCGCCTGTACTTGACCAACACCTGCGGGCCCTGAGCGCCAACGACGTCTATAGTTGACAAAAAACCCGGCTCTCAAAAATATGAAATATAGATATTGGAAAATTATTACAGGTATTTTAATACTACACTCCTCAAAATAGGAATAACCCAGCAACATGTGAGTATAAAAAACAAGACTTCTAGAGCCACAAGTACTAAGAAACATTGAACTAATAAAAATGGATTTTTATCTAAGCAAATACTATGTCCAGCACGCCAAAGTCGTCTATGGTTGACCGCTAGTGTCAAACGCGGGAGGCATAGATTTCTTGAAAACTATACAAAATTCAGCTCAATGGTGTTTTTTTTTCTATTATTATTGATATTTGAATAAAATTAAAGGTTAGAAACATAAAACTATAATTAGCTACATGAATAAAAAAATGTTATCAGATCATCTTCACATTATAAATCTAATATCTGAACTCTAGCGCATCTTTAGCGCGTCATCGAAAATCAGTTCACTGGGCACCGTGATCAAGAATAGACGACACCCTGAAGACGTCATAAGTGATTACCGAGAAAAGTAGAACAATGCAACATGAACGATTCCTCAGAACTCATTCGGATTTTGGAAAGCGTCGATGATGATGAATTTTGATTTTTGATTGATGAATTGAATTTTTGATTGATTGGTGAACAATTATGTTCGTTTATTCCATGAACAAGGTTTTAATATTATAAGGCTGATTTACCTAGTGCGAATAATTATATACAATTGTTGATTAATAAATAATTATGTACCTTTTTTAATAATAATACAAAACTACAATTAATGTTTTTTACATAAGGTGTGAAGAGCAATTTTTCATTTTGTGTTGTGCCATTTTCTTTCTCAGTCTCAAAATCATCTAGCAGCATCAGCATCATATCAAATCCCCATTGTCATAAGAGTGTAAGACTTTTCTTCTGTGCTTCACTTGGCCTACACCTTCCCCGACACATAAAATATTATGAATCGATGTCTGTATATTTCGGTTAGATCGATTTTGAAATCGATACACAACATTTGAAGAATGTTTCAAAAAGGAAGGTCAGCTACGCCGTTGTCGTCCAGTTGTGACAGTGTCGTCATTAGGATGGAGAGTAGTGCTGTGGTTTACTACTATTTTATTCTTATTGTTTGTTTTTTATTTATGTTTATATGTACAAAGTCCATATATAAAAAGAGTGGAAGACAGCACAAGATTAAATAAAACATACAGTTTATAAAGAGTCATTTATAGCATAAAAAACCAACAAAAACAAGTAATTTTACGTTATCGATATATCAACTCTTGGCAACACTATTTTGTTTTGGCGCTTTGGCGTACATGACACTGTAATGCGTTTTTGGCGTGGCGCTCAAAAGGTTAAAGCTTAACAAAACGCTACTGCACAATTTAACTGTTCTTAAAATACACTTCAAATAGCGTTTAAATAAATAAAGGAAAATATATTTTAAAAGTGTGCATAACTTAAAGCGCCTCAGATTGTTTTTTAACGATATTATTAATCGATTAAAAATCGATATCTTTTCATCGATTTTATGTCAGTTAAGTGGCAATATCGAGTCTGACAGCTAGGCCCTGTCATTAGAATGAAATCACAATTCACAATTCAATTCACAACTATATCTATACCTATATAAATAGTCACATGTAGAATTCATTTGCGTGTTATTTTGGTTGCTTTTATTTTTGTGAATTTGTTATCGAAGTAACGAACAAGCCTTATAAATGGACTCTGACATTTTTTCCCACCCTAATGACCACGGCCTGAACATGGACCCCGCACCCGCTTTCTTCAATAACCCCTGCACGAACTTGGACTCGATATCCACTGTTAACAATGATCCCAGCTTCCACGCCGGCCAGACTTCTTCCCAGCCCTCGGTAACTCATTCAAGAGGACATTTTCGCTCTGTAAATTGTTTAAATATAGCGAAAACACGAAGGCATTTGTTGGAAATTCCAGAACTGCGAAATCTTATACAAAAATAGGTTCGACCACAGCAGGTAAATGGTTACAATCATGTGTCATGTCTTCCTTTTCTTCATTCTACAATTGCAGCAATGCTTATTAACTGAGTTGTCTTATAATTATATCCTACTATTTTTCGTCCTGTGAGTTCCTTCATCCCACAACACAATTTATCAAAAATAAATTGTGCAGACGACTCTCTTTACTGATTTATTATACTCCTTTGTAATAATTTAAATGTACTGGGTATATTCTCAAGTTTTTAGCTGTCATTAAGCATTCTTCATTTAATCACTGACTTGTTTAACGACCAAGGGGCCATAGTTTAGGTTTTACATGGGTTTGATACAAATCTTAATTATTTTAGTATAACAACGTATGATAGCATTTTTATAGCATAGGGGAGACAAACAAGTTCACCTCTTAATCCATTTGCAATTAAGTAGATGATGTGGCCTGGAGACACCTACATCTAACCTTAATTAAAAATCAGTGTTGATGCGTTATCACCCCTGAGCACTAAGTTAGAATAATCTCGTTAGGTACCAGTAAAATAATCTCCGGCCTTCTACACTCACCATATAACACACCAGCATATATATTGCATGCTGGTATTCGCGAGATCGTAGTCCTTCTCAGGTCGAGACGTATTCAACGTAGGTCTCGTAGAATATTAACAAAAATGCACTTTTAAAACAGAAGATAATAACAATGATGTTTTTTGCCGATTTTGACGTAAAAATGCAATGTTCTAATTTATATCAAATTAAAACTATATTCACATTGAGTTAAAGGGTCCTTATGTGGTAACGTCCAAATTTACAATAAACCAGCGGTGACTAACAGTAATAAAATGAAGCAGATCTTAAAGAGACTACAGGAGCTAAACGCAAGTTTTATAATGCGTCAAAGTATATGATACACTGCAGTAAACAAAATCAGAAAAATATATGATATTTTTTTTTGATATACGCTAGATAACTGTTGTGTTGAAAACACGATACTAATAATTTGATACGATAGAAAAAAATCACAAAGATACCTCTAAAAATTTCTTTTAACGAGTAAAAACCATACTACATGCATCATTACTGATGTGAGAGTACATCATTCTGATTTTTTGTCAGATTATTATACAAGCTACATATTAACATACTGTTGTTTTAATTTTTTAAGTGCAATTAATTGTTTTTATTGTAAATCGCATATATTCTTATATTATTTAATACGTAAGGATGTGTGCGCAAACGCCTGTCTACAGACACTGTGGCCGATGCCCTGATGATATAGATGTGTTGCTCTTTTTGCCGCAGTATTTACGTAAAGATTGTTTCACTCAAAATATGAACGATATTAGAAGGTTTTACATATTACTATAACATTTAATTATTACTAAATAATAAATATTTATTTTAACCACATTAAACCTATAAATTTTAGCAACGTAGTTTATTACAGTTGTGTATTTGGTAGCGCGGGATGGATTTGCAGTTTACATTCGAGGGAGCCCGGGTACGATTCCAGGAATGTTTAGTTTTATTGATTATGTTTATAAGAAATAGTAATTAAAATTATGTATGAATGTTTTGTCTTCAGTTCTGTCAGCTTAATAATATTTCAGTCAAAAAAAAAATAAACGAAATGCAAAATTACCTAAGTATCTTGTGAACCAACGTGAATATTTAGAATTGACATGTCTACGTATTTTAGTAGATTTTATTGTCTTAATTTCTTCCTAGCATAACCATCGAAAGAATCTGCGGAATCCGACGTGTTTAACAGTTTCTCACTAAGATTTTTCCTTTGCGGGTAAACAGACATATCTTTTTTGAATTCTTCCCATAATCTACCTCTCTACGTCTCAGGCTCCCACGTGTCAAACCAGGATAATGAATAGCCCCAAAGGGCCTTACCGGCTTTTTCTACCTTCTCAAAGCTGCTCCATTTTAACTCGTCTCCCAACTTATCGAAGCTTTCGCACCGGTAGTTGCTGCGTCATTGCTTTTGTCCGGGTTGAAAATTGGCACCGCTACGTCGTCGTGCCGCTTATTTTAATCCATTACATTTTGGGTTGATTCCAACAGTCCTTTCACCAACTCCACATCCATATTGAAATAGTTTGCACTGAAATATTTAAACTAAAACGATTAACAAAAAGCACGGGCGATGCCACTTCTGATGACAATTTCATGGGATATTAAACAAAGAAATCAGCTAAATAAACTTAAATTATCTCGTTTAACTAAAAGCATTTGTTAAAATCTTCCTCCTAACAAGGGATAAATTATGAAAAGAATTTAGCCAATTTGAAATAATATATTTAAAGAATAATTTCTTTACACATATTTAAACAATATTTTAACAAAAGACAGAACAAGCAAAATTAAGCAGAAGTACAACAAAACAAGACATAGTAGAAATATACTTAACTTGCTAATACGAAAAATAAGCAAGTACTGTCTCGAATTTCTTTGAATTTGGAGTATTTATAAGATTGCCGACAAATGTCGCTTTTATTTATTTTTTTACAATTGAACAATTCCTAAACACATCTAAATATTAAAAATTAAATTATAAAGATTATTAACTATTAAATAAAATCATAAAAATCATTTTTAAAACCTTTTTCACAGTTTTTAACAATTAATTTGCAGTATAAATATATTTCAGAAAACACGTGGTCCAAAACGGTTTAACACATATTAGTAATGAACTAAAATCCTCACTTAAACATATTCAAAAATATGAAACACATTTTTCAAATCCAAATAAACATTTTTGGGCTTTTTTATACATTTACTACAATATACTTGTCATACATTAGAAAACGGAAGTAGTAACAAATTAACAATTCATAAAACATCAAAATTAATCCACAAAAGTTTTTATTAATCGTAACTAAAATTTAATTCTAAAATTATCCTTAATGTAGCAAGCGCTTTCGATTATCGGACAGTATAAACTTTTCATTGCAAGTAATGATTTGATTTAAAATCCCTTTATTTTTGTGTCGGTTCAGCAAAGTAACACGCGTCGTTCAAGTTATTTTACTTTCCCGATTTGCTTCAAGTGGATTAATACAGTTTTATCACTTACCCCGAAGCCTGCTGCTATCTCTGAAGTACTTTGTGATGGATCCGCTTTCACAATAGCCTTTAATTCTTCATTTTACACTTTAGTCTCCAGCCGTCCACGGGGTTGGTTCTGAAGGTCGAAATTTCCAGAACGAAAACGTTGAAACTAAAATCGTACCGTGCTTTTTTTGCGACACCAGCGCCGCTCCTTCGAATCCTTCGAGCTGTTTCTGCAGCACTGGTGCCACGGTAAAACTCGTATTCGTAATTATACCGATATTTTATGTTTTACATTGTGCGGTAATAAGCGACGCCAAAGAAAAAAATAATTAGGAAAAACAAATGAATGACTGTTTTCAATACTCAAATGTACCTGCTAAATGAATTTGAATTTGGAATTCTTAACCAAAGAGGAGATATTTCAGATCAAGTGGCTATTTTACGCTTGTATTCTGTGAGGGCAAAGTCCTTTCCCGTTCGAGCAAATTAATTTGTGTTGCAACTACACTATAGCTCCAACTAGGATGTACCACCTATTAAGTATTTAAAAAAGAAAAAACATAACTATTACCATGACTAAGTTTAACTATATCCTAATATAATCGAAGATATTTCACAAAAATATCCGTCTTAATGTGGTAATGTGAAAAGGGTAACAAGGACAACAATAAATATATAATGTATGTTCCTTACTATAAAATAACCTAACGCGTAAAAACGATTGAGTAACCTGCAGATTCTTATTGTTATAGCTGACATAAATTATGTTATGCTCCTCTACTCTAACTGCCTCGTTGGTCAAGTGGTTGTATAGTCTAGTGTAGTGCGATTGTTGATCATGAGGTCCTGGGTTCGAATCCCGGGTTGGGCCAAAAAATTAATTATAGAGTTTTTCCGTCAAGAAATTCTTAGTAGTTGCCCGGAGTCAGGATATTGGCGGTGTCTCACCCCCGTGCCTCGGAAAGCACGTAAAGCCGTTGGTCCTGCGCCTGATCTCTCTCCAGTCGTGTCGGTTTACCGTCCCATCGGATTATAAGATTGAGGGAATAGAAAGTGGACCTGTGCTTGCGCATATACTTGGGCACTATAATCCTAACCTCCATTGAGGCAGGCCGTCGTGGCCGAAATTCGGTCTAGAGGACATTATGCGCTTACCAACGAGATACTCCTGTAAAGAGACCAACTAACGAATAATATCATGAACGAAATCAACACGAACGAATACAGAAGGATGCGCAGTGATACGAAGGAGCGTTACGTACTGAACTTAATTTTGTGTTCGACAGCGAAAAAGTAGCGTCACTATCTTGTCTTGCTCAAACTACGTAAACTTACTCTCTCGGTCTTTGTCACGTTAACGTTACCTGATGAGTAATTGCTGTGGTCCATGAAGATTTACATTAATCCTCGATTAAAGATTAAAATAAACATGCGTTGTCACCCCTGAGAATTAAGGTAGAATGCCTTTTTTCCAGTAAAAAGAGGTCTCCGGTTCTTCTACGCTCACCATAAGAAACAGGGCTAATTACTTACGTTAATATTTATATTGCTTTAAAGTTTTTTCTGAGGGACAAGTTGTAATTTAATTTATAAATTGCCCGTCATCATCATCATCATCATTACAGCCCTTCACAAGTCCACTGCTGAACATAGGCCTCCCCCAAGTAATGCCACAAAGCACGGTCCTGAGCCACCTGCATCCATCGACTTCCTGCATGTCTTACCAGGTCGTCACTCCATCTAGTGGGGGGTCGCCCTACACTACGCCTACCGGTACGAGGCTGCCACTCGAGAACCTTTCTTCCCCATCGGTTATCGGTTCTTCGAGCTATATGGCCGGCCCATTGCCACTTCAGCTTACTAATCCGTTGGGCTATGTCGGTCACTCTGGTTTTACTGCGGATATCCTCATTTCTGAGTCTATCACGCAGAGAAACTCCGAGCATAGCCCTCTCCATAGCTCGCTGAGCGACCTTAAGCGTCCTCATACGGCCAGCAGTGAAGGACCACGTCTCAGATCCGTAAGTCATCACTGGCAACACGCACTGGTTGTATAATCTAGTTTTTAGAGATTGAGGTATACCTGACGAAAAGATATGCCGTAATTTCCCGAACGCTGCCCAGCCGAGTTGAATCCGTCGATTGACCTCTCGGTCGAAGTTGGACTTACCTAGTCGGACTATTTGTCCCAGGTAAACGTATTCGTCAACAACTTCGAGCATAGTGCTCCCAACAACTACCGGCATAGGTGTGACATGGACATTGAACATGATCTTTGTTTTGTCCATGTTCATCTTAAGACCTATCCGTTGGGAGGCACTATTGAGGTCATTGAGCATAGTGCTTAAGTCCTCCAGCGATTCTGCCATAAGGACTATATCGTCGGCAAATCGAAGGTGAGTGATGTACTCGCCATTGATGTCAATACCGTATCCTTTCCAGTCCAGTAGCTTGAAAACGTCTTCCAATGCAGCGGTGAAGAGTTTCGGGGATATAACGTCACCCTGTCTTACACCTCTCTGCAGTTGGATAGGTTTCGAGCTCTGGTTCTGTACTCGGATAGCCATCGTAGCCCTACTGTACAAACACTTCAGCACTTCGATATACCGACAGTCAACTTGGCACCGCTGAAGGGACTGTAGCACCGCCCAAATTTCGACGGAATCAAAGGCTTTCTCATAGTCCACATACGCCAGGCAAAGTGGCAGATTGTACTCTTCAGTCTTCTGTACAATCTGCCGCAGGGTATGTATGTGGTCTATGGTACTGAAGCCTTTTCGGAAACCGGCTTGTTCGGGAGGCTGGAAGTCGTCAAGTCTGCGTGCGAGACGATTCGTAATGACTCTCGAAAACAGCACGTAGACGCGGCTCAGAAGGGAAATCGGTCTGTAGTTCTTTAAGAGAGCGTTGTCGCCTTTCTTAAAGAACAAGACCACCGCACTTCTGCTCCACGCCTCTGGAGTAGTGCCACCATGGAGGACGGAATTGAAGAGCTTCTGAAGGACTTCAAGTACCGGTGTTCCACCCGCTTTCAGAAGCTCCGCTGTAATTCCATCCTCGCCTGGGGCCCTGCCGTTTTTAAGGTGCTGGAGAGCCATTCTAATCTCGCTTAGACTGACGTCCGGGATATCATCGGAATAGTGTCGGATAAGACTTGCTCTTGGATCGTTACTCACACTTGCGTGTGGCTCCAACGATGATGTGTACAGCTGCCCATAGAACCTCTCAATCTCACTCAAAATCTCAGGTGTCCCGGAAACGATGTTGCCACACTCAGTCTTCAGCCTTGACAGTTGGCTCTTTCTGGCAGACAGATCTCTGGCAAAGACTTTGGAGCCCTGGTTCCGCTCGATCGCTTCTTTAATACGAGAAGTATTAAAGTTGCGTAAGTCTCGCCGTATGCATTTGGAGATCTGTCTGTTCAGTTGCCTGTATGCTGTCAAATCTGTTGACGATTGCAGCCTCATCTCCCGTCTAACAGCCATGAGATTAAGAGTGTGATCGGAGAGTTTTTGTGTTCTTCTGCGGCGGGTCTTGCAGAACTTAGCTCCGACCGCATGGACAGTTTCCACGAGCTTGTCGTTCATATCGTCCACTGCATTGCAATCTTCTAGGCACTGGAAGCGGTTACGTAACTCGAGCTGAAAGGTTTCGGGATTCTGGATTAGAGCACGAGGGGGACGGAGCGTTGACTTCATTAGACGAGACCTCTCCAACTTAACGTTTAGGTTCAGTGTGCCTCTAACCATTCGGTGATCGCTGCCAGTTTTCACCCTTGCGATCACTGAGACATCACTGAACAGTTGGCGTCTGGTCGTCATAATGAAGTCAATCTCATTTTTTGTCGAACCGTCGGGGCTCGACCAGGTCCACTTCCTGTGGGGCCGCTTCTGGAAGAAAGAGTTCATCATAAAGAGTCCCTCTTTCTCCATAAAGTCGGCCAGCTGCTGGCCCCTTCGGTTCCGTTGCCCTACTCCAAATTTCCCTAACTTCAGCTCACCGCTTTCTCTTGTGCCCAGTTTTGCGTTGAAGTCTCCCATCAACACCGTGTAGTAGGTTTTGGAGGAATGTATGGCTCTGGAAATATCCTCATACATTTCCTCCACCTCCTCATCGGGATGTGCCGAGGTTGGTGCGTAAACCTGAATGACCTTCAGCGAATACCGTTTGGTGATTCTGAGTATCAGGTACGCGACCCTCGTCGACACACTCCCAATCTTTACAACGTTGTTGACGAGAGATTTGTGGACGATAAATCCGACACCTCCTTGGGACAGATGGTCGCCCTCCCGGTGATAGAACAAGTTGCCGGACTCGAGGATTGCCGTGTCCTCCCCCTCTCTTCGGACCTCGGATAATCCAATAATATGCCAGCGCAACTTGTCTACCTCTTCTTCCAGCTCCAGTATCTTCTCGTCAGTCCTCAGGGTGCGTGCGTTATATGTTGCCAGGTCGAGTCGTCGTAGGTGGCAACCGAACCTCCACCGGAGATTCTTAGCACCCCCTGCCCCGCCGTTACCATGGTCGCCACCGTAGCCAGGAATAGCGGGGCCGCCGGGGACTGGGGGCCGTCTGTTTGTGTATTTATTCATTGGGGGGTATTTGCCATAGTTGCCACGCTTGGCGAGCGGGTTGGCAACCGCAGTTTTTTATTACGTCACAGTTGTCATCAGGAAGACGCTGCTGCCCATCTCCTGCCTGTCTCCCTCTGTCGCCTCTTACGACACCCACGGGAAGATATGGGGTAGTGGATATTCTTAACCGCCACTACACGGCAAAATTGCCCGTAGGGCACACTTTTGCAAAATTTGATCAGTGAATAGTTTAAATGTTAAACGCGTTGCCCCATAGCAAAATTCTATACATTACGCTATGAAAGTAACTAAAGTAACCTAATCTAACGATTTCTACATTGGTGAGACTTCTTATTTTTCTCACAGCATATGTTGCTTAACTATGTATTCAGCAAATTTAGATTTATGGGGCCCCCATTGGCTTTCGTGTCAATAGTAATTCCAAGAGAGAGGTATCCACGAGACCCAACTGACGAATACTTATTTTATACATTATGTTTAAGTACTGACTCGGGATTTACCACGTACTCGGCGGTGAAGGTAAACATCGTGAGGAAACCTGCATGACTGAATAATAAGAAAAAAAATTTCTAAGACATGCGAAGTTCGCCAATACGCATTGGGGCAGCGCGGCGGACACTTCCTTACCCTAAAAACCCTCTCAGAAATGAGGGGAGGCATGTTCCCTGCAGTGCGACGTATATATTCTGTAACTTCACTTCACACTTCTTTTTACTTTTAGTGACTCGGCGACAGTAGAAGAATTATTCAATGGTTCTGTAGTCAAGATAGGAATATCAGTGATATTTTTAAAAAAAACCGCCGTGATCTCGTGATTTAATCTAGTAATTTTATTGTTAGTTTCGATTGATAGTGTGGCTTACGAGGTTTGCCTAGACCGGTTTCGCTGTTGATTATACTCTACGTCATTACTGTGTAGGGAAGTACGGAAGTACCCTGTAGTCACGTTATTGATGGGTATTTCTGTAGTCAATTTATTAATAAATTCTATATTTATGGACCAAAATCTCAAATAATTTCGGTTAAATGGCAAAAAGAACAAAATCTGGAAGCAGTAGGTAGTGTACAATGACAGAGAATTTTTATATTTGTACATTGTAGATGTCCCGGAGTGGATTCAAAGTTAAACCCATCGCGCCTAACAAGTTACTCACCAAAAAGAGCAACGTTTTTACGTTTGCCTGATCAGCTAGTATTAAAAAGTAATTTTATTGGTATTAAAATATTCTGCACTATAATAACACTCAACACACACATACATTTTATTTTATTTAAAGAGTCTCGTTAGTAGATAGTAATAGCTTCAGGATCCAGGCTGTTAGTTTATGGGACCTAATCTCTATGAAATATATCTCTTGGCCTGCAAACAGTCTTAATTAATGTAATATATTAGCCTCATAGTGTTAGTTATAACCAAAGGCTACAATTCCATTAGACAGCGTTAGGAGAATTGTGGTTTGTATGTACTATGCACCTTATCGTGAGTGTTTTTTTTTTTCATTTAAAATAGTTTCTTTTATTTTTTAAGAAACTAAAGTGATGAATGACACCCGATGGTAAGTGGTTACTACATCTTTTGGACACCTGAAATAAAATTCATACATAAATAGCTCTGGCTAAGTTGAATGCCTCATAACCAGTAATTGTACTGAAATAGTAAAGAATGAAGTCTTACCCAGACGGACTTCTACGCATAAAAAAGAAGAAACTTTTATAATTTATTTATATTTATATACATATTGTTATATTTTATAAAATCTTTATAATTTTACATTACTTCTCGTATAAGGTTCAGCTAACTCGGCAAACTCTGTAAATTGCTATGCTCGTGGTTTTTCTATGTAAAAAAATACAGATGCATTCAAACTAGGTGATGCACATCATTTTATTTTATTAAACGAATGGTTGGTAAATAACTTCTAAACTTCTAACATCTTTAATATCCGGTAACCCAAATCGTCTCGTGGGTTTGGCACTATATTTGCAGCATCTTCTTACCAACAACTAGATCCAAAGTAAAAAAAACTACGGTTGCCAACCTGCCTGCCAAAAGTGGAAAGTATGGCAAATATTAAAATCGTATGTGATTATCTGCGGGGAAGCCGTTATGTTCAGTGATGTGCAGAAGTTGACTTTGATAGATTGTAATTAACGTAATTTCATAAACTATTAGATCTCTTCAACACGTCGTCATCTACTTAGCGGGTTTAAGCATCATTCTCCTTGAGTGACTTCGTAAAATTATATGTCTAAGATATTGTAAAAAATAAAATAAATATTAACATATTAAATATTATTTGGTATTCAAAAAGGGAAATGGAATATTTATAAACTGTCAGCAAATTATTAAAAACAATTTTCATTATAATGTCTATTATTTTTAAATTGTAGTGTGTCAATAGTGTCTAGATAGGTATGTATAATGATTTACACAAAAACCTTGGGGAAGCACGCACCGCTCAGCGGCATGCTTTGATGCGTCCGTGTCAGTGATCAAATAGGGGCGTACATAATATGTCGACACTTGTCAGTAAGTTCAAAAGCATATAACATTTTTAGACATATTAAATTTAGTAGGTTATCTAATTAGAAACTATACGACCCCAATAAAAGAAACCAAAAAATTTTTCATTACACACACACACACACACACACACACACACACACACACACACACACACACACACACACACACACACACACACACGTACGCACACACACACACACGTACGCACGCGCACACACGCATGCACATGCACGCACGTGCACGCACACGTACGCACACGCACGCACACGCACCCACACCCACACCCGCGCAATCACACGCACACGGGCGCATGTACACACACGCACACGCACATGCACTCGCATGGTGAGATTTGGGACGCTTAATTATCTTAGTAGCGATGCCATTGTGTAACATTTTATTATTCTACTTTTTAAATACATTCCATTAGAGCCTATAAAAATCCATTATTGAACATAACCATTGACTACCTCATACGGATCAAGGATCTTGCTATAATTGCAACGCTTAGCAGGTGGGTTGGAAGCAGCCGTTTTTTATTAATTTGAATTGTTATCAAGAAGATGCTGCTACCGGATATCTGCTTTAATTTTCCTCTGTCGCCTATTACGACACCCACGGTACGATATGGGGTAGTGGCTATTCTTACACCGCCACTACACAGTAAACCCTTTAGATAACAATAGTGAAATTTCTAGTTCCTTACTATACAAACAACAATGTACAGCAACAACTAATTTTACATGACTATATCCGTATTATTAATGACTATACGTATTATGAACTCCAAGGAAAAAATGTAATTCTGTATGTTTAAACGCAAATGGTTTCAATTCTTAATAAAAAATGTTTTTTTTAACTAAAGTATAAGAGTGTAACATAATGATCATATTAAAGTTATTACAGTTATTTATTTGTGTGTGATTCTTGAATTGCATTATAATAGTGTGTGTCGTGAGAGGTAACAGAAGGAAACTAAAACAGGAGATGGCAGCAGCACCTATCTGATAACACCCGAATACAAATAAATAGTTATCTCCGATTATTTTTTATTTGCCAACACGCATTGGGGCAGCGCGGCGGACAATTCCTTGCCCTAAAACCCTCTCAGAAATGAGTGGAGGCCTGTGCCCTGCAGAGGGACGTATATAGGCTGTAACTTTACTTTACTTTTACTAAATAGTAATTATAATTATGTATGAATGTTTTGTCTTTTACTTATAGCTTAAAATATTTCAGTCAAATAAAAAAAAAAACGAAATGCAAAATTACCAACTAGAATATTTGGAATTGACATTTTTTATGTATTTTAATAAATTTTAATAGTCTTAATTTCTCCCTAGCATAACCATCGAAAGAATCTGCGGAATCTGACGTATATAACACAGCGTTTAACAGTTTTTCACTAAGATTTTTTTTTGTGGGTACACAGACATAATTTAACAGTTAACAGGTTCTCACTAAGATTTTTCCTTTGCGGTTACACGACATAATATCTTTTTTTTTTAAATTCTTCCCATAATCTACCTGTCTCAGGCTCCCACGTGTCAAACCAAGATAATGCAGAGCCCCGAAGGGCCTTACCGGCTTTTGCAACCTTCTCAAAGCTGCTCCATTTTAACTCGTCTCCCAACTTATCGAAGCTTTCGCACTAGGCAGCTGCTCCGTCGTTGTTTTTGTCCAGGTCGAAAATTGGCACCGCTGAATCGTCGTGCCGCATATTTGAAACCATTACATTTTGGATGGTCTCCAACAGCCCTTTCACCAGCTCCACATCCATATTGAAATAGTTTGCGCTGAAATATTTAAAATAACGATTAATAAAAAGCACGGGCGATCCCACTTCTGATGATAATTTCATGAGAAATTAAACGAAGAAATCAGCTAGGAAAAAGATCGGTTAAGAAATAAACTTAAATTCACCTATTTAGCTAAAAGGAACTGTTAAAATCTTCCTCTTGTTTTTTAAAGTGACAAATTATGAAAAGAATTTAGCCAATTTAAAATAATATATATAAAGTATAATATCTTCACACATATTTAAACAATATTTCAACAAAAGATACAATAAGCAAAAATAAGCAGAAGTACTATGAAATAAGGCATAGTAGAAATATACTTAACTTGCTAATACGAAAAATAAGCAAGTACTGTCTCGAATTTCTTTGAATTTGGAGTATTTATAAGATTGCCGACAAATGTCGCTTTTATTTATTTTTTTACAATTGAACAATTCCTAAACACATCTAAATATTAAAAATTAAATTATAAAAATTATTAACTATTAAATAAAATCATAAAAATCATTTTTAAAACCTTTTTTCACAGTTTTTAACAATTAATTTGCAGTATAAATATATTTCAGAAAACACGTGGTCCAAAACGGTTTAACACATATTAGTAATGAACTAAAATCCTCACTTAAACATATTCAAAAATATGAAACACATTTTTCAAATCCAAATAAACATTTTTGGGCTTTTTTATACATTTACTACAATATACTTGTCATACATTAGAAAACGGAAGTAGTAACAAATTAACAATTCATAAAACATCAAAATTAATCCACAAAAGTTTTTATTAATCGTAACTAAAATTTAATTCTAAAATTATCCTTAATGTAGCAAGCGCTTTCGATTATCGGACAGTATAAACTTTTCATTGCAAGTAATGATTTGATTTAAAATCCCTTTATTTTTGTGTCGGTTCAGCAAAGTAACACGCGTCGTTCAAGTTATTTTACTTTCCCGATTTGCTTCAAGTGGATTAATACAGTTTTATCACTTACCCCGAAGCCTGCTGCTATCTCTGAAGTACTTTGTGATGGATCCGCTTTCACAATAGCCTTTAATTCTTCATTTTACACTTTAGTCTCCAGCCGTCCACGGGGTTGGTTCTGAAGGTCGAAATTTCCAGAACGAAAACGTTGAAACTAAAATCGTACCGTGCTTTTTTTGCGACACCAGCGCCGTACACATCATTAATCCTTCGAGCTGTTTCTGCAGCACTGGTGCCACGGTAAAACTCGTATTCGTAATTATACCGATATTTTATGTTTTACATTGTGCGGTAATAAGCGACGCCAAAGAAAAAAATAATTAGGAAAAACAAATGAATGACTGTTTTCAATACAAAAATGTACCTGCTAAATGAATTTATAAATTTGAATTTGGAATTCTTAACCAAACAGGAGATATTTCAGATAAAGTGGCTATTTTACGCTTGTATTCTGTGAGGGCAAAGTCTTTTCCTGGTCGAGCAGATTAATTTGTGTTGCAACTACACTATAGCTCCAACTAGGATGTACCACCTATTAAGTATTTAAAAAAGAAAAAACATAACTATTACCATGACTAAGTTTAACTATATCCTAATATAATCGAAGATATTTCACAAAAATATCCGTCTTAATGTGGTAATGTGAAAAGGGTAACAAGGACAACAATAAATATATAATGTATGTTCCTTACTATAAAATAACCTAACGCGTAAAAACGATTGAGTAACCTGCAGATTCTTATTGTTATAGCTGACATAAATTATGTTATGCTCCTCTACTCTAACTGCCTCGTTGGTCAAGTGGTTGTATAGTCTAGTGTAGTGCGATTGTTGATCATGAGGTCCTGGGTTCGAATCCCGGGTTGGGCCAAAAATTAATTATAGAGTTTTTCCGTCAAGAAATTCTTAGTAGTTGCCCGGAGTCAGGATATTGGCGGTGTCTCACCCCCGTGCCTCGGAAAGCACGTAAAGCCGTTGGTCCTGCGCCTGATCTCTCTCCAGTCGTGTCGGTTTACCGTCCCATCGGATTATAAGATTGAGGGAATAGAAAGTGGACCTGTGCTTGCGCATATACTTGGGCACTATAATCCTATCCTCCATCGAGGCAGGCCGTCGTGGCCGAAATTCGGTCTAGAGGACATTATGCGCTTACCAACGAGATACTCCTGTAAAGAGACCAACTAACGAATAATATCATGAACGAAATCAACACGAACGAATACAGAAGGATGCGCAGTGAAACGAAGGAGCGTTACGTACTGAACTTAATTTTGTGTTCGACAGCGAAAAAGTAGCGTCACTATCTTGTCTTGCTCAAACTACGTAAACTTACTCTCTCGGTCTTTGTCACGTTAACGTTACCTGATGAGTAATTGCTGTGGTCCATGAAGATTTACATTAATCCTCGATTAAAGATTAAAATAAACATGCGTTGTCACCCCTGAGAATTAAGGTAGAATGCCTTTTTTCCAGTAAAAAGAGGTCTCCGGTTCTTCTACGCTCACCATAAGAAACAGGGCTAATTACTTACGTTAATATTTATATTGCTTTAAAGTTTTTTCTGAGGGACAAGTTGTAATTTAATTTATAAATTGCCCGTAGGGCACACTTTTGCAAAATTTGATCAGTGAATAGTTTAAATGTTAAACGCGTTGCCCCATAGCAAAATTCTATACATTACGCTATGAAAGTAACTAAAGTAACCTAATCTAACGATTTCTACATTGGTGAGACTTCTTATTTTTCTCACAGCATATGTTGCTTAACTATGTATTCAGCAAATTTAGATTTATGGGGCCCCCATTGGCTTTCGTGTCAATAGTAATTCCAAGAGAGAGGTATCCACGAGACCCAACTGACGAATACTTATTTTATACATTATGTTTAAGTACTGACTCGGGATTTACCACGTACTCGGCGGTGAAGGTAAACATCGTGAGGAAACCTGCATGACTGAATAATAAGAAAAAAATTTCTAAGACATGCGAAGTTCGCCAATACGCATTGGGGCAGCGCGGCGGACACTTCCTTACCCTAAAAACCCTCTCAGAAATGAGGGGAGGCATGTTCCCTGCAGTGCGACGTATATATTCTGTAACTTCACTTCACACTTCTTTTTACTTTTAGTGACTCGGCGACAGTAGAAGAATTATTCAATGGTTCTGTAGTCAAGATAGGAATATCAGTGATATTTTTAAAAAAAACCGCCGTTATCTCGTGATTTAATCTAGTCATTTTATTGTTAGTTTTGATTGATAGTGTGGCTTACGAGGTTTGCCTAGACCGGTTTCGCTGTTGATTATACTCTACGTCATTACTGTGTAGGGAAGTACGGAAGTACACTGTAGTCACGTTATTGATGGGTATTTCTGTAGTCAATTTATTAATAAATTCTATATTTATGGACCAAAATCTCAAATAATTTCGGTTAAATGGCAAAAAGAACAAAATCTGGAAGCAGTAGGTAGTGTACAATGACAGAGAATTTTTATATTTGTACATTGTAGATGTCCCGGAGTGGATTCAAAGTTAAACCCATCGCGCCTAACAAGTTACTCACCAAAAAGAGCAACGTTTTTACGTTTGCCTGATCAGCTAGTATTAAAAAGTAATTTTATTGGTATTAAAATATTCTGCACTATAATAACACTCAACACACACATACATTTTATTTTATTTAAAGCGTCTCGTTAGTAGATAGTAATAGCTTCAGGATCCAGGCTGTTAGTTTATGGGACCTAATCTCTATGAAATATATCTCTTGGCCTGCAAACAGTCTTAATTAATGTAATATATTAGCCTCATAGTGTTAGTTATAACCAAAGGCTACAATTCCATTAGACAGCGTTAGGAGAATTGTGGTTTGTATGTACTATGCACCTTATCGTGAGTGTTTTTTTTTTCATTTAAAATAGTTTCTTTTATTTTTTAAGAAACTAAAGTGATGAATGACACCCGATGGTAAGTGGTTACTACATCTTTTGGACACCTGAAATAAAATTCATACATAAATAGCTCTGGCTAAGTTGAATGCCTCATAACCAGTAATTGTACTGAAATAGTAAAGAATGAAGTCTTACCCAGACGGACTTCTACGCATAAAAAGAAGAAACTTTTATAATTTATTTATATTTATATACATATTGTTATATTTTATAAAATCTTTATAATTTTACATTACTTCTCGTATAAGGTTCAGCTAACTCGGCAAACTCTGTAAATTGCTATGCTCGTGGTTTTTCTATGTAAAAAAATACAGATGCATTCAAACTAGGTGATGCACATCATTTTATTTTATTAAACGAATGGTTGGTAAATAACTTCTAAACTTCTAACATCTTTAATATCCGGTAACCCAAATCGTCTCGTGGGTTTGGCACTATATTTGCAGCATCTTCTTACCAACAACTAGATCCAAAGTAAAAAAAACTACGGTTGCCAACCTGCCTGCCAAAAAAGGAAAGTGTGGCAAATATTAAAATCGTATGTGATTATCTGCGCGGAAGCCGTTATGTTCAGTGATGTGCAGAAGTTGACTTTGATAGATTGTAATTAACGTAATTTCATAAACTATTAGATCTCTTCAACACGTCGTCATCTACTTAGCGGGTTTAAGCATCATTCTCCTTGAGTGACTTCGTAAAATTATATGTCTAAGATATTGTAAAAAATAAAATAAATATTAACATATTAAATATTATTTGGTATTCAAAAGGGAAATGGAATATTTATAAACTGTCAGCAAATTATTAAAAACAATTTTCATTATAATGTCTATTATTTTTAAATTGTAGTGTGTCAATAGTGTCTAGATAGGTATGTATAATGATTTACACAAAAACCTTGGGGAAGCACGCACCGCTCAGCGGCATGCTTTGATGCGTCCGTGTCAGTGATCAAATAGGGGCGTACATAATATGTCGACACTTGTCAGTAAGTTCAAAAGCATATAACATTTTTAGACATATTAAATTTAGTAGGTTATCTAATTAGAAACTATACGACCCCAATAAAAGAAACCAAAAAATTTTTCATTACACACACACACACACACACACACACACACACACACACACACACACACACACACACACACACACACACAGTACGCACACACACACACACGTACGCACGCGCACACACGCATGCACATGCACGCACGTGCACGCACACGTACGCACACGCACGCACACGCACCCACACCCACACCCGCGCAATCACACGCACACGGGCGCATGTACACACACGCACACGCACATGCACTCGCATGGTGAGATTTGGGACGCTTAATTATCTTAGTAGCGATGCCATTGTGTAACATTTTATTATTCTACTTTTTAAATACATTCCATTAGAGCCTATAAAAATCCATTATTGAACATAACCATTGACTACCTCATACGGATCAAGGATCTTGCTATAATTGCAACGCTTAGCAGGTGGGTTGGAAGCAGCCGTTTTTTATTAATTTGAATTGTTATCAAGAAGATGCTGCTACCGGATATCTGCTTTAATTTTCCTCTGTCGCCTATTACGACACCCACGGTACGATATGGGGTAGTGGGTATTCTTACACCGCCACTACACAGTAAACCCTTTAGATAACAATAGTGAAATTTCTAGTTCCTTAATATACAAACAACAATGTACAGCAACAACTAATTTTACATGACTATATCCGTATTATTAATGATTATACGTACTATGAACTCGAAAGAAAAAAATGTAATTCTGTATGTTTAAAAGCAAATGGTTTCAATTCTTAATAAAAAATGTTTTTTTAACTAAAATATAAGAGTGTAACATAATGATCATATTAAAGTTATTACAGTTATTTATTTGTGTGTGATTCTTGAATTGCATTATAATAGTGTGTGTCGTGAGAGGTAACAGAAGGAAACTAAAACAGGAGATGGCAGCAGCACCTATCTGATAACACCCGAATACAAATAAATAGTTATCTCCGATTATTTTTTATTTGCCAACACGCATTGGGGCAGCGCGGCGGACAATTCCTTGCCCTAAAACCCTCTCAGAAATGAGTGGAGGCCTGTGCCCTGCAGAGGGACGTATATAGGCTGTAACTTTACTTTACTTTTACTAAATAGTAATTATAATTATGTATGAATGTTTTGTCTTTTACTTATAGCTTAAAATATTTCAGTCAAATAAAAAAAAAACGAAATGCAAAATTACCAACTAGAATATTTGGAATTGACATTTTTTATGTATTTTAATAAATTTTAATAGTCTTAATTTCTCCCTAGCATAACCATCGAAAGAATCTGCGGAATCTGACATATATAACACAGCGTTTAACAGTTTTTCACTAAGATTTTTTTTTTGTGGGTACACAGACATAATTTAACAGTTAACAGGTTCTCACTAAGATTTTTCCTTTGCGGTTACACGACATAATATCTTTTTTTTTAAATTCTTCCCATAATCTACCTGTCTCAGGCTCCCACGTGTCAAACCAAGATAATGCAGAGCCCCGAAGGGCCTTACCGGCTTTTGCAACCTTCTCAAAGCTGCTCCATTTTAACTCGTCTCCCAACTTATCGAAGCTTTCGCACTAGGCAGCTGCTCCGTCGTTGTTTTTGTCCAGGTCGAAAATTGGCACCGCTGAATCGTCGTGCCGCATATTTGAAACCATTACATTTTGGATGGTCTCCAACAGCCCTTTCACCAGCTCCACATCCATATTGAAATAGTTTGCGCTGAAATATTTAAAATAACGATTAATAAAAAGCACGGGCGATCCCACTTCTGATGATAATTTCATGAGAAATTAAACGAAGAAATCAGCTAGGAAAAAGATCGGTTAAGAAATAAACTTAAATTCACCTATTTAGCTAAAAGGAACTGTTAAAATCTTCCTCTTGTTTTTTAAAGGGACAAATTATGAAAAGAATTTAGCCAATTTAAAATAATATATATAAAGTATAATATCTTCACACATATTTAAACAATATTTCAACAAAAGATACAATAAGCAAAAATAAGCAGAAGTACTATGAAATAAGGCATAGTAGAAATATACTTAACTTGCCAATACGGAGAATAACCAAGTACTGTCTCGAATTTCTTTGAAATCGGAGTATTTATAAGATTACCGCCAAATGTCGCTTTTATTTTTTTATTGAACGCTTCTCAACACATCTAAATATTAACAATTAAATTATAAAAATTATTAACTATCAAATAAAATAATAAAAATCATTTTAAAAACCATTTTCATAGCTTTCAACAATTAATTTGCAGTATAAACATATTTCAGAAAACACGTGGTCCAAAACGGTTTAACACATAAGTAATAAGATAATGGAACTAAAATCCTTACTTAAACTCATTCAAAAATATGAAAGAAATTTCTAAGATACAAATAAACTTTTTCAGGCTATTAAGTATATTTATTACAATATAGTAAATAGAGTAAATGGGGCCCTGCGCTCTATTGTGAAGAGTCAAAATGTGTCAAAAAAGGCACGTATGGCAATTCACAATGCTGTGTTGGTCCCTACTTTAACGTATGGTAGTCAAAGTTGGGTGTGGCAGAAGAAGCACGAGAGTAGAATAAAAGCAGTAGAAATGCCGTCCTTAAGGAGTATGTTAGGGCTGAATCTGAACGACAGGGTAAGAAATTGTGTAATAAGAGAAGAGTGTGGTTTGCAAGATGATGTTGTGACCAGGATTAAGAAAGGAATGCTTCGGTGGTTTGGTCATGTGGAAGGAATAAATGAGGAAAGAGTGACAAAGAAAATTTATGTTGCAGAAGTGAATGGCAGAGTCGAAAAGGGGCGTCCTAGGCGAAAATTTATCTACCAAATTGGCGATTTATTGAAAACGGGCCAAATTAGAAGTACCCTTAACCGACGAGCATGTATGCGTAGGTGTATGGATGTGAAGGAGGCGAGAGAGGTGTGTCAGGGTCGTGCCAAATGGAAGTGTGTAGTCTCTGCCTACCCCTCTGGGTGGCAGGCGTGAGTGTTTATGTTATGTTATTTATATGTTATCACAATATACTTATCGTACATTAGAAACCGGAAGTAGTAACAAATTAACAATCCTTAAAACAACAAAATTAGTTCACAAATGGATTACGTAGTTATTAATCATAAATAAAATTTAATTCTAAAATTATCGAGGGCTTCTGATTATCGAACAGTATCCACTTTTCATCACAAGTAATGTTTCGATTTAAAATCCCTTCATTTTTGTGTCGGATGAGCAAAGTAACACAGCAGTCGACGCGTATTTGCAAATTCCATTCACTCAATTCATGAGGTACCCATCGTTCAAGTTTTTTTTACTTTCCCGATTTGCTTCAAGTGGATTAATACAGTTTTATCACTTACCCCGAAGCCTGCAGCTATCTCTGAAGAGCTTTGTGATGGATATGCTTCCAAAGTAGCCTCCGGTGGTCTCCGGCCGTCCACGGGGTTGGTTCTGAAGGTCGAAATTTCCAGAACGAAAACGTCGAAACCAAAAACGTATCGTGCTTTTTTCTGCGACACCAGCGCCGTACACATCATTAATCCTTCGAGCTGTTTCTGCAGCACTGTTGCCACGTTAGAAGTCTTACTCGTAAATATACCGATATTTGATGTTTTCCATTGTGCGGTAATAAGCGACGCCAAAGAAAAAATAATAATAAGAAAAAACAAACGAGTGACTGTTTTCAATACTCAAATGTACCTGCTAAATTAATTTATAAATTTGAATTTGGAATTCTTAACCAAATAGGAGATATTTCGCATCAAGTGGCTACTTTACGCTTGCATTCTGTGAGGGCAAAGTCCTTTCCTGGTCGAGCAGATTAATTTGTGTTGCAACTACACTATAGCTCCAGCGTGGCTGTACCACCTATTAAATATTTAAGAAAGATAAAACATAACTATTACCATGACTAACTTTAACTATATCCCAATATAGCCGAATATATTTCACAAAAAATGTCCGTCTTAATTTGGTAAGGTGAAAGTGTAAGGGCAATAATAAATATATGATGTAAGTTCCTTACTATAAATAACCTAACGCGTAAAAGCGTTTAAGTAACCTGCAGATTTATATTGCTACAACTGACATAAGTTATGTTATGCGTATACCAACGAGATACTCCTGCGGAGAGAACAACCACGATAAATTGAGATATATCTAAATAATAATAAATAACTAGTGAAATGTTATTGAAAAATCGTGTACGAAATCAATACGAACGAATACAGAAGGGTGCGCAGTGAAACGAAGGAGCATAACGTACTGAACTTAATTGTGTGTTCTGGTGGCTGTAAAATCTCGACGAGAGCCACCGAGGCAAGGCGAGGACGAGAGTGTACAGGATACTTTCGCTGAGCCTTGCCTTCCCTTGTCTCGCCCAGCGTGCTCTTGCGCTCGTGTCCATTTTCGGTGCGCGAGTCAAAGGGCCTCGCCTTCCCTCGCGAGTGGACACAAGTGCGTCTGTTGTTGTAGTTACCGGTTTTCGCAGTTTTGCTTTGGGGAGAGCAAACTAATTTTTTGTTTATCGTGTTTTGGGGCCCAGCATCGTTACCACAAAGACATAAAACCATCCGTCCGAAATGATGCGTCCATCTCCTCGCCGTTCCACACCGTAACCGAATAAACGAGAATGTACAAGGTTACACTCGTGAAAGCTCTTTCTCGTGCGAGAGGCTCGCGAGAGGCATGGCGAGTGCTCTCGTCGAGAGTGTACAGCCGCCATTCGACAGCGAAAAATTAGCGTCACTATCTTGTCTTGCTCAAACTATGTAAAATTACTCTCTCCGTCTTTGACACGTTAGCGTCACCACCTGTCTCGCTCACACTTCGTCAACTGGTTCCTTCAGTTTCACTCAAACTAGAGTCTAAGTAAAAGAGTACACATAAATTTTTAGATGGGTCAGGAAAATTAATTTACAACTGAGTTTTAAAAAAAAATCCATACTTTATATACAATTAAATTTGCTAGTGTTATATCAATTAGGAATTCATATTAAATTTGCCAATTTTAAAAGTTACTTGCCAAATTCGTGCAGTACATTTTTTTTCACTACAGTAATTTAAAACTGAGCAAAGTATTAATTTTGAATACTTTATTGAGAAAAAAAATTACATTTCCTTCTGGACTGGTGCAGTTGTCTCTAAATTTTAAGCAACAGTTTCCAGAAACATTATTCAATATTAAGTAGTAAAAAAAAAATTAAATAAATTAAAATTTGTAGCAACAGGCGTGAAAAGACAGTCACAAGATGTAGACTTTCTAGTGTTTTTTTTATAATGACTGTAATTTTTAATTTTATGGAAAAGGTTTTTTTTTATATTTTTCTGTTGACTATTATGACTTGACCTATCACCCACTTTTGCCTTGACGTGGACTTCTGAGACAACCTGTATTTATAGGAATATTTATCGATACATATCTCAGTTTAAAGTAAAAAATAAAAACATATTGTATATTTTGTACCAAAATTATATTGTAATTGTATTGAAATTGAATGTAATTTTTTTCCAAAATAAATCTCGAAATGTTAAATCATGATTAACATCCAAAAATTGGTGTAATTTTGTTTTTTGAACAAAGGGCGGTTATAAAAGGAAATATTAAAATCAATTTTATATAATACACACGAGCTAGTAACTTGTACGGGGACCGTGCGCGAAATATACAGGCGTGCTGCTTCCTCCTAACGCCTCCTATTGCCGAAATATGCGCTCTCTTGTGTTCTTTTGTCGAAGATAGTGGGATAAAAACATTCATAACAAAAAATATAAAATATTTGTAAAAAAACGGGGAAAAAAAAATAAAATACGGATCATTATACGCGGCTAGAATGATGAAAAAGAAAAAATATTATAATATTGTGGTCCATTACTGCAGTCATTGTATTGGTGGTGGTCATTAAGTTAGTAGCACGAATGGGTCGGCTCGACCGGGGAAGGACCACGCTCTCACAGAATACCAGCGTGAAATAGTAGATTAATGCTGCTGTGTTTCGTATGGTGAGTGTAGAGAACCGGAGACCCTTGTTACTGGAAATGAGGCATTCCATCTCAGTCCTCGCGGGTGACAACGCATCTGCATTTTGATTTGTAATGGAAGATAGATGTAGATGTCTATGGGCCGCAGCAACCACTTACCATCAGGTGGACTGTGTGCTCGTTTGTCACCCTATTCTATAAAAAAAAAAAAAAAAAAATATTGCTCCATTACTGCATTCATTGTATTGGTGGTGGTCATTAAGTTAGTAGTTTCCTTACTCACAAGAGATTTATTAATACTGAGAACTTTTAATAATTCACGATATTTGACTCGCTGGAGACATTCCAAGGATTGTATATTTTCGCTTCCAGGAAAATCGAGGGAAAATAAGACTGATGTATTATATGTTCCGATGTTTCGTTATTGATAAAATGAGAACTATAAATTCTTGTATTTTATTTGGTGCCCAGTCGTTTGGATTTTCTCTGAAACCAAAAAAAAGTGAAAGGTTAAGTTTTTATTATAAAATAAATATCATAATAATGGAACTTAGTTATCAAAATAATAGTTTTTACATGCCTCGATTTTAATCTTAAAATTTATTTTAACTTTTTAATAAAATTTTAGAATATTAACAATGCTATAAACATTACTAATATTCCCCTTAAGCACTCGTAGTAAGCTTAAATTTATGGAGTGTAGAAGTAAGAAGTACCAACTCCCATACGAGAATAGTCGAAAAAGTGTCCATCTGTAATAACAGTTCAAAAACTCTCCACTACAGCGTTCGAGTAGCTACGGGGTATGTTATATCGCCGTAAAATACGTTGATAGTGATTTTGAAAATATAAATTTTGAAAGCAATAAAATAATTATTGTAAAAAGATTTATTGTGAAAGTCTGTGCAAAAAACATCATAAAAAGTTCTTTAAAATTTAGACTGTAGCTACAGTGGCGCCACTGTTATTTAACGCTTTCCTACGGACACTTTTTAAAACAGAGCCTGTACTCCTTACCTTTACACTCTATACTTAAATTGATCGTGTTACAAGTGATTCACGCCAGTAGTCGAATGGTGGATTGGAACCCACGACCTTTTTGAGTTCGCGGTCCGCGCCCTGCCATTAGGCTTCTGTACTGACTTACAACTAATTTTTTACTGCTTTTGTCCAATACTTACGTTTTGCTATTTTCCATGCAACTCCAAACCTGTTCTCCGGGAATTTATAAAATTTCATGTTCACATCAATTCCACGTGACAAAGTATTATTACAGTCACGGATACTATATCTATATATTTTATTAATATCTAATAACGCATTAGTCACGTGCTAAAATGAAATAAATGACCTATAATGTACTCTGTGAAACGATTCGAATTAGTTATGATGTTTGCCACCAGTTGGCGTAAAAGTCTAGATGCACGGTCCCTATAGCGCACGTGTCACCGTGTCCTAGTTGAACATGCGATCTATCGGCGTTACAGTTTCAGCTCAGTTGGAAGCAGACGAGTGAAGCTTACACTCGTTCCCACGTCTGCTTCCAACACACTACAACTAGTACAGCGCATGTGTCACCGTGTCCTAGTTGAACATGCGATCTATCGGCGTTGCAGTTTCAGCTCAGTTGGAAGCAGACGAGTGAAGCTTACACTCATTCTCACGTCTGCTTCCAACACACTATAAATAAA
This sequence comes from Parnassius apollo, assembly GCA_907164705.1. Classification (NCBI taxonomy): domain Eukaryota; kingdom Metazoa; phylum Arthropoda; class Insecta; order Lepidoptera; family Papilionidae; genus Parnassius; species Parnassius apollo. The sequence continues at coordinate 7,415,106 of CAJQZP010001486.1, read as the reverse complement.
TATTTTATCTTTGATATATTAATTATTACTTTATCGTTTAATACATCATAATATCAATACAACGAAGTGTACTGAAGGTTGTTATGAGTTCACGTCCCTCCAAAAATTGAGAACAGGTCTCGTGTTAAGCTTGTTGTTTAGCTTTTAGCATGAGTTCAAAACGTAAATTGAAAAGTAAATGGAATATGTCTGTGCACTTCTTTTTATTTTTCTTTCTTTTTATAAATATTACATATTTATGAAAACTGGTTATTTATACCTGATGACTTTCAGAACTTTAGTTGTTAAAAAGTGTTTTATTATAAAACAGATACCTCCATAGGCCCATAGCCTTACTCATGGAACGTTTTAACCTTTGCCTGGTCAGCTAGTATTAAAAAGTAATTTTTTAATATCCGGTAACCCAAATCGTCTCATGGGTTTGGCACTATCTTTGCAGCATCTTCTTAACAACTGAAAAAAAACTGCGGTTGCCAACCCGCCTGCCAAAAGTGGAAAGTATGACAAATTTTAAAATCATATGCAATTATCTGTGGGGAAGCCATTATGTTCAGTGATGTTCAGTAGTTGACTTTGATAGATTGTTATTAACGTAATTTCATAAACCGTTAGATCTCTTCAACACATCGTGTCTCTTTCTCTCTCTTAATTAATAATTAAAAAAAATTATCTATGGAAACCGCGGATTGTGTAGACCGGAACAAAAGTTAAAATTTTAATGTATGTTAACCGCGGTTAACTATGACATCTGGACGTTGAACATTTCAGTCCCACCCGTGACCATGAGTACTGTAAAGCGTTCGAAACGTCAGGTATTTAAAAAGTTCAATATACGCGATAAATTCCGTAAAAGCTAATATTATTTCAATAGCTAACTCACAGTCAAAAGTTGACCTACTTTTTGACGACAATTGCCGTACGTTATTATAAATTCCCTTTTAATATACCTTCAACGAATGTTAAAAAAAATCCCTAAACAAAAACTTAACTGACACAGTTTCCTCATACGATATATCCATCATATATTTATTACGATTGTTTGCTGTGTACACTTACATAGAAGCAAACCTCCAGAGTGACTTTCCTCGCTCCGTATCATGTTATCGTATGCCATAAATAATCCCAAAGTTATTCACGGTCGCAAAAGACAAAGAGAAATATGGTTTTGTTATTTGCTTTGTGATACGAAAAGTCATTTGATGTAATACTTGGAGGTGGAGTGAAAGTATGGAACAACAAGCATAGGAGAGATTGATTATTTAAGACAAAGTTTTCATGTAACACCTTTATAATGGTCTAAGTAGTAGTAAAGTATTTTCTTTACAAAAGCGATATCAAGATCGGTGTTACGTTTATGAAATTCGCTTTATATAAAACTGAATTTAACTTTAATACGTACTCAGCATTCGTTATTATGTATACTTTCTATATTTAAATTATCAAGTTATTCGAAAGTTTGTAAATTAAGAACAAATGAGACATTTCGTAGATAAAGTACGGTAAGTATTATAAAAGGTGACAGAGGGAAACTGAAACCGGACTTTGGCCGCAGCACAATATCCTTCTGATAACAACTCAAAATTATTAACCTGAAATTGCCAACCCGCCTGCAAACGTGGCAACTTTGGTAAAACTCCCCTAAGATAAAATCTTTGGAGGAGGCCTATCTTCAGCAGTGGACTTTTGATAGACTGTAGCGATAATGGTAACGGATGTAGGAATAAATGAGAATGCATCTGTCGTACTTCGGTATCTTCGTTCACATACTTTATCTCTTGATTAGTTAATAACTTTCAATTATTCGGGAACTGCTGCCATAGGCAAAAGTCAATTGGGAGGGTATAATCATCAAAAATACACGTCTGAACGGAATGGAATGGTATAGAATATATATAAATTGATATTATAAAGTACGTTTGCCACTGCTGTAGAAAAATCTTCCATCCTGGAAGAAATTTGTTCCTTTAATTGTTCACATTACAACTTTATTCTATTCACAATAATGGTAAAATTAATTTTCATATTATAAGAGCCGAGGTGGTAGCTCAGATGGTTTACGATCGCTGTAAATATAACCGCGCCGGCATCAATGAAATTGTTAATTGCAATTTTAAGTGCTGATTTACCAGGTGCTCGGCGGTGAACGAAAACAAAACACAGGTGAGGAAACCTGCATGTCTGAGAGATGAGAAAAAAATATTTCGAAGACATGTGAAGTTCGCCAACACGCATAGGGGCTGCGCGTCGGATACGTCGGATACTTCCTAAACTTCGAAAACTTGCCCTAAAACCCTCTCAGAAATGAGGGCGGCCTGTGCCCAGCAGTGGGACGTATATAGGCTGTGTGCCGGTGTTCGTAAAGAGCTTTGCGGATTGTGTTACACGACAAGAATTAAGGTCCGCCATTTCCGGAAATGACGGCTTAGGACGTACTCGAAAGCAAGCCATACATCTGTGCACCCGATTGCGGATTAAATTACGTGCAGAAAGAATCCAATAATTATGATTCAAGATTGACTTGAATCAACAAGTCAGTGCCAGCGTGAGAATTCAATTTATGGTGGTAATCGACTAATAAATTCATGATATGGTCCTTACGCGGTAAAACTATAGGGTGCCGTTGATCGAAACTCAACTGCGAGTTATACAAGCGCCCACCTCTCTAACGATTCCATCTTGTAAAAATGGCTTAAGGAGTAGAAAAGCGCGACTACAAGTTCTATTCAATTGTAATCTTGTAATTTCATCGGAAAAATGTGCACGTTGAAGTTCACGCAATACTGGCAACTCTGCGTAGCTATAATCGGACGCAACGATATACGAACAAACACCACGTATTGACTTCTAAACTACAAAGGCTACATTGTAATGACAAAAATGATTTAAATGTAATACAGCTTCAGCGCACTGCTGTGGCGCAGCTACACTATACTACCTTGTTTTTATTTTTATGGAACACTAACAAGCTAAACAAACACCAAGCAAAATACAAATATATATCTCTATCAACGACAAACTAATATTTAGATAATAAAACTACCTTAACACAAATATGCAATTTCTAAGCGACTAAACTATAAGTATTAATAGGCGGTAAAACAATGCAATGAACGCTTCGGAACAACACTGCTTATGGCTTGTTGCTCGCGAAGCCTCACTTTCCTCCGCCAAGCAAGATTGGCCTCAGAAGGTCTATTCCTTAGCCTCCAATGAGGTACGCTTTCTGGCGCAGAGGCTCGGCGTCTCCATGCGCCGCGAACGTGAACTCGATCGGCGCCGCGCGCGATTCCACTAACGACATCGATTCGAGTCCCTGGTTGCGAAACACGTGCACTAAATATGTCACCTGATGTTTTGCGGGGCGATCTAACTTTAATAAATTTGGCCTTCTTCGCGGTGTCGATAAACCTAGCTCCAATGCTATCCCTACTCGGCGTTCCCTTCGACTGCGACGAAACTACAACAGGTTTACTAATAACAGACTCTAACGTCTTGCTTCTCGACCCTTCGCATAATTTATTACCCGAGCTAAGTAAAGACGGGACGTTCCCCTCCTCTATTTCCCGAAAATTGCGAGTCAATAATTTGGGAGGTTCGACAGCCATATAACAATAAGAGGTTGTCGAAATATTATCCATGATAGAGGTGGAACCAACGATGACGTAGCCCAAGACGGTCTCCATTGCGTAAGGTGCGGCATACGAGGAGTTGCCCCTGACCTTCTTGTGTAACAAAAGATGAGGGAATACCGATGCTCCAATGAGCATGTCTATTTCTCCGGCGAGGGCGTAAGTATCGTCTGCCAGAGTCAAATTCTCAGAATCAATCATTGTTGAGGTGTCGACCGAAACGGTTGGCAGACGCTCGGTGACTTTATCTACTACATCTGGGGCAACTGGGCGTGTACATGCATGTACACGCCCTTAGTTGCCCCAACAAAGATCGACGAAACCAGGGCCCATGAGTGATCCCCTCGACGAGCAACCAAGGGTGGAGCCCAATGGCTTATGTATAATTAAATTAGAAAGGTTAGATACGCAAACACAAACCTTACCGAATTCCAGAAGTGTAGGGTCTACCACAAGGTGGCGTCAGGGGCAAGTAAATGGCAGTTGGTATGTTGTGTGGGAAGTATATAGTGTAACCTGACGTCACCAATACGGTCAGATAGCTGCACTACGTGCGCCGACCGCTCCACAAGACGCTCACCGCTATCGTAGCCCAAGTTCAGCGTCACTTAGCACGAACTATAATCGCGCGCGATCTACACAGGGATCACAAAATTCAGCGTTCGCAGCGACAAGGTCAAAGTCTTATCACGCTATCAACCGACGCACTAATAACTCGTCGATGCAACTAACGGCATAAAAGTTCCTTTAATCACACCAAACACCAAGTATGTCTCTTGAAACGTAACACGTTCAAAACAGGCAACTAAATTTGAGGCGGTCTAATTAGACCCCAATGTTCAATAGTAAAGTCAAAATGGCGCGCACAATTAACACAAGCTTTAGGCATTCGAGACAGCACAGGCCGCGCCCAACCGTCTAACAATCGCAAACAATACTCAAACTGTTACAACAATAATTATATAATATAGCCTCGTTATCACGAAAAAACAAATTAAGATAAACTGTAAGAGGCTCGTGACTTATAATCGACCCGGGCTCCGCGCAAATAAAAAGATCAAGAATAAGCCTCGTTATCACGGATACGTACAAATAAGATAACACAATGGAGGCCGCTGCAATTCTTAAGTAACCCGGCACCGCTGCACCGCTCTTACCGGTTCTTGCAGACTGGACGAGGCGCTCGCTGGCCAAGTTTTATTATCTCCATTGAATACTGGAATATATATGGGGGGAAATCTAAGTGAACCCTAAGCTCGTAACAATATGATTGATAACTGAATAAAACCAAATTTACGGATTCTATCGCGTTTATTTAACTGATTTTACTTATTTTTAATTCCCGACGTTTCGGGTGCTTTACAGCAACCATGGTAACGGGGGGGGACTGAGACGTTTGACGTCCCAATGTCATTGTTAGCCCGGCTACCTTCAGTTTTTGAATATTAATTTTTGGTCCGATTTACGCAAAACGAACATACAGTATTCCGAAGTGTTGCAGTGGTACGCTTGGGTTTGGGTTTAATTTTGTTAATTATAGGATCCCAAGCAGATGGCAGCACCCAACCATCTTCTTTATTGAAATTAGGATGATTTTTAATTTCAATAGCCTCGCGTATCATCCTTGGTAGGAATCGGTGTTCTTTTGAGAGGATTTGTGGTTTATCAAATCTGATGTAATGGTGGGGACGATTTTGAACATGTTCACAGACTGCAGACTTCCCGGAGAGTCGGTGCTTCACGTGAGCAATATGTTCTTTTACGCGGGTTTTTTTGGATCTTTTTGTTTGACCTATGTAAGAGAGACCACATTCACAATCTAACTTGTACACTCCTGCATCTTGTAGAGGGATATTACACTTGACGGATGATAAAAATTGACTAATCATCTTCTGCGGCTTGTAGTATGTTTTAATGGAAGCTCGCTTCAAGATGTAGTCAACCTTGTCTGTGACTCCTCTGACATATGGGCACAGCAGGCACACGCTAGACTGTGGCCGGCTTCACCCGGTCACTGTGACGTAGGCGCGGGATCCTAAGCTTGTTGTCTTGCAACACTTGCTTGACATGCTGCAGCTCGGCAGCCAGATGTTTTCTGTCACAGATCCTTCGTGCTCTCTGAAACAAAGATTTACCCACGGTAGCTAGCTGTGAAGGATGATGGTGAGATCCACCATTTAAATATCGGTTGATATGGGTCTTTTTTCTATACAAAGTGTGACCAATAGTGTTATCAGGATTTCGAATGACTAAAACATCTAGAAAAGCTAAAGAATTATTTGCCTCCCACCTCGGTTGCAGCGGTTCGTTGAGTACCGAGGTGGGCCGGACCAGTTTCCCGAACGAGAAGAGCGGTTGCTAGTGGATTGAGAGCCGGAAGGTTTTGGATGATCTTTTTGATTTGCAGACCCTGTCGTTCAATAGCTCTGGCTGCCTTGACCTTTTCTGAAAGTTTGTTACCGAACAAAGTTTCGTCTCTTACTGAATCTTGAGCTAGGTGGAGAAAGTTCTTATCCAGGTTTGGTGTAATTAGCTTTATGCGGCTATTCGTATTTATCGTATGCAAATCCGAAAGAATACGGCAGGCATTGCTAAGATGTTGGATAGCGTTCTTCTTGTCGTCCCCACTTAAGAGAATATTGAACGCCCTGTTAATGGCCGTTATCCCCGACCCGAGTTGCTGTTGGTGAACTACCAGTATCTTATCTCTGTTTCTTACAGAGTCTATAAATGCTGCTGATATTTCTGCGTTTTGTTTAGGTGCTTGCAGTAACCTACAGTTGTCCGGGATTAGTTACTCCTTCAGAATTTTTTCCTTTTTATTTTTTGGCAAGCCTCTGATGAGTAGAAGAAGCCACAATTTGGCTAAACTCTCGTGAATTCTTTCTACAAACTCTGGGGTATCGCTGGTGGACTCACCGAGGGCTTCTAAAAGTTCAGGGTCCAATTCTGGTTCAGATGATGCACCGTTCGTGTTTTGTTCCGTCGAAGTTGCCTCTAAAGCATGTGGCTCTAATGGTTTCTCCGCCCTGGTCTCTGGTCTAGACTCTGGCTTCAGTGTGGGCTCAGGTTCCGGAATAAGCTCGGGCTCCAGCATGGGCTCAGGTGTTGTGGGACTCTGCCCTGAAGCAATCCAGAGGTCCTTCGTGTTAGCTATAAGGTTTAGCTCAGGATGGTCGGCGTCTTCAACACCTAAAAATAATATTTTTAGGATTAGAAAAGTGGATTACTTCAACGAACGAGGCTCACGGCCTGCCCTGATGAAGAATTTTGTTTCAACGAACGAGGCTCACGGCCTGTCCTGATGATGGTGATTTTTTCAACAAACAAGGCTCACTGCCTGTTCTGATGAAAGCTGATTACATGTGTAAAAAACAACACGTGCTAACGAAACAAATATTACGTAACGTAACGTTGTATTATAACGATTGACTCGTAGTCAATCGTTATAATACAAAAATAAATATGCTTACCTTCATTATTGGAAGATTGTGATGATATGACCCGTATTCGGCGATGTCGTGCGACATCGCGTTCACGTAATTTTCTAATTTTTCGTTCGTAACGCTCGATTTTTTCTTCCGCACTTCGTTTTGGCATTATAAATTTTTAATTATAAATACTTTACAAAAAAAGGCAAGAATAAAGTGTAGACTTATTAGGAGACGCGTGCTGTCGTCACCGTGCACGAAAAAGGAATGAGCTCAGAATGGCGACTCACTCCGTCCCCGAGTCAGCGGTGGTAGGGGTAAGTCGGTTCACAGCCAACTTTAGTTTAGTCAGTTGAGTGTCTTTTAAAGCGTGCAAAGTCATCTGTAGGTTAAGGGGGACTACCTGGTGAGTAATTATATCTGAAAAATGAAGCGATGAAATATAATTTACTATAACCTTAGTTACAAGAAAGAAAGAAGTGTTTAGCGTCATTAGGTTTTAAATAGAATGATGAGTTGCAAATGCATTAATGGACTACAGCGGTACATAAAATATTAATCTGGGAAAATATAAAACTTACATACTTCGCTTGTATCGCTAATAATAAAACAGTGGTAAATTAAACAATTAAAAAGAAATTTAAAAATAATTATAGGTAATAATTTTCTATTGTAAGATATTAAAAAGTTATGACAAGGTAAAAATAAGTAATGTGTGAAGTAATAATTAAAAAATAAAATAAAGATGGATTTATTCAGTAAAATTAAGTACGGTATCGTTCATACCTATCATGTTATAATTATCACCTTCATAAATAAAACTAGGTATGGTAATGGTAATAGTTATTCTGACAGATGCATACACTGATTGCCAAAATATGTTAGCAACAAAATAAATTGTTGTAGTAAGAGGAAATTATGTAAAAATCTTAAGAACTATAAAAATTTTATGATATTGTTACGCGCTCAAGTCGACGATACACTAGCGCCATCTAGTGTCAGGAATGAGAGCGAGGGGAGCATTGAGAAAATGACATCACAAATCACTCAACCGACAGCGCCTAGTCGAAACTCGAACTCTCGGTACCTTACGCGTGTTTACTTGAACATTCTGGATATTTTGCTAATTTATATAAGTAGGCGCTGCAAGATGCGATCGGGGAGAGTTGAACTCGGCGACACAAGCGAAGCTTCGGAGCGGAATTAAGTGAATTAGTGTGTTTAATTACTAGTGTTTTAAGTTTTAATTTGTGTAAAGTAAATTAAAGTGTTAATTTAGGTAATTTTATCGGCAATTCTTATTGTCACGAACCTCAAGCTCGTAACAATTGGTGTCAGAAGTGGGATAAAATCATGCCGATTTTACCTAAGGAGGAAACGGAGGGTGTCCGTAACCGAAGTCAACGCCAGCAGGAGACGGACCAACGAAGATTTGCTGGTGCAACGCCGCAGACGTCGGAGGGCCAGCCGTCGGCTGCAGGCCCGTCAGTAGCTCCTACATCTGGAGCATCTGACTTAGGTTCTCTGATGGTGATGTTGCAGGAACAGGTTCGTCAGTTGAAAGAGCAGCTGCAGAGCGGACAGGAGGAACAGGTCCGTCAGTTGAAAGAGCAGCTGCAGAGCGGACAAGAGGAACAGGCCCGCCGACAGGAGGAACAGATGCTCCTCATGAAGGACCTTCACGCTACCTTCGGGAAGGAGATAAAGGAGGTGAAGGATAGGTTACTCAGCATGACAAACGCCTGTCGGAAGCTGAAACCCAAATCGCGAAAGCTGAAAACCGAATCGAGAAAGCTGAAACCCGAAACGACCAAGTAAACAATCGGGTTGACAACGTAATGGCTGACATGAAGAAATGGACGATCTCAAACTTGGAGATGGAGCTACAGCTCCCGTAGTAGCTACAACACCTTCGCTACGTGGGTTCGAGGTGCCACCGTTCGACGGTACCTCTTCCTGGTCAGCCTAAAAAATCCAGTTCGAGGCTGTTATGAAGGCGAACGGCTGGAATAAAAGTCAGGCCTCGACTGCACTCACACTAGGCCTGCGCGACCAGGCCTTAACAGTTCTGGAAGCTCTCGGTTAGGAAGTGACTTATGAGCAACTCCTTGAGGCATTGGAGGCGAGATATGGTGACGCTCACCTGGAACACGTCTTTCGTGCGCAGCTTAAAGATTGTGTGTAGCGCATCAACGAAAACCTGCAGCAGTGGGCTCTAGAAGTGGAGAAGCTGGTGCGAAAAGCATACCGGTCTGTACCTGCGCTCATTGAAGGGAACCTGGTGCAGACATTCATCGACGGCATCCGTGACCTGGAAGTCAGAGCTGCTGTGAGGCTCGGGCACCACGAGACGCTTAAGAACGCCTTGGCCCATGCACTGGAGGTGGAAGCCGTGCGGCAGGATCATCGTTCCCATCGCGTCAGGGAGGTTGCAGCAGCTACAGTTTGCGACCGCAACAAAGGATACAGCCCAAGGTGCTATGGCTGTGGGGAAACGGGCCATCTTCGCTCCAGCTGCCCTAAGCACACCCTAGGAAGGGAAGGTGAACGGTCTCAGAAAGGAAGTGCGGCTAACAGCACCGCCCAGCAGCAGCAGGAATACGACTTTACTATCAGACACTGCAGCGGGAAATCTTACGGTAACGCAGATGCATTGACAAGAAGACCTTGTCCTGAAGATTGCAACCATTGTAGTAGGCAAGAGAGTAAGGAAGTGGTATCCGTGAGGATGCTCAGGACAGACCACCTCAGCAACGGGTGGAAGGACAGCCTACGACATGCACAGCAGGAAGATCCGGACATCAAGCCGATTCTGGGATGGATGAAGGCCCGTGCTACCAAGCCTAAGTGGAGGGACGTCTCAGCGATGAGTTCAACCACGAAAAGCTATTGGGCCCAATGGGACAGCTTGCTGGTTCAGGATGGAGTCCTGTGCCGTAAATGGGACAATGGTCGAAGGGACAGCTGTCGTTTGCAAATGGTTGTCCCTAAAGCTAAAGTGCCGAATGTTCTACAGCTGTGCCATAATGGTCGTTCAAGAATCTATCTGGGAGTTAAACGAACTCTACTGAAGGTCCGAGAACAGTTTTACTTGGTCCATTATCGTGACGATGTCGAGGATTGGTGTCGTACGTGTACAAGTTGTGCGGCCGTGCGGGGACCTCAGACACGTAGTAGAGGAGCACCGAAATTGTACAATGTTGGTGCACCACGGGATAGAACAGCCCTTGACATTGCGGAGCCGTTACAGGAAGGCGCAAGAGGGACTCCTAAGATCGTCCATGTCAATCGCTTGGCGCGTTATTATGGAGCCGATAATGCTCGGGACGAGCATGTCTTAGGAGGGGGCAGTGTTACGCGCTCAAGTCGACGATACACTAGCGCCATCTAGTATCAGGAACGAGAGCGAGGGGAGCATTGAGAAAATGACATCACAAATCACTCAACCGACAGCGCCTAGTCGAAACTCGAACTCTCGGTACCTTACGCGTGTTTACTTGAACATTCTGGATATTTTGCTAATTTATATAAGTAGGCGCTGCAAGATGCGATCGGGGAGAGTTTAACTCGGCGACACAAGCGAAGCTTCGGAGCGGAATTAAGTGAATTAGTGTGTTTAATTACTAGTGTTTTAAATTTTAATTTGTGTAAAGTAAATTAAAGTGTTAATTTAGGTAATTCTATCGGCAATTTTTGTTGTCACGAACCCTAAGCTCGTAACAATATAAATAGTGACTAAATATATTGTGCATAACCCATTTTGGTTGCTATTAGTAAAATGAGGTTAATAATTTTGTGCTTTAAACCTTATATATAATAATGTATATATAACGTTATGTAATATATATTCAGTGGCAAATTTCTGATCTTAGTTGGTAACTTAATAATATTACAAAAAAAAACATTAAACGCATAAAACCGTTTGAAATATCAATTGACACTTCTCAACTGGATGGAGAGAAACCAATGGATGAGACAAAATTTGGGTTTTAGTCCTTCATTGAGAGTAAATTACATAGATATTATTCGATATTAAAGTAGTATATGCTTATATTTCTGAGAATGGTAGAATACAAGACAAAACTTTGAGCAAAACAATATAATGATAATGAATAGTAAACTTACTACAACGAAATAAAAATTATGTTGTACATTTTTACCCAGAGTTGAAAAAAAAATCCTGCTTCATATATTAACAAGATAGAGAGGGTTCTATTCATTAACTATTGAGGATTCAAAACTTTAAATTAAATAAAAATATGGAAATTTAACATACAATATATAATTGAGCCAAGTAACCAAAAAACAGTCAGAGGAAGTCTTTCAAGTCTATTCAACAAGATCATAAAGCAGGGTAAAAAGCTAAAACTACTGATCAAATTAGTAACGAGAAATAATAAAATTATTATGTACTTAACAATGTGGTTCTGTAGGCATGACCCAGAAACCATGGTAGTTATATTAGATTGGGGGACGATTCTTCTTTTATGTATTTCCTCTTAATGTCGATGAGTCTAAAAACCATAGGTTTTTGCTTTTTTCACATGAGCAGTAAATGTGAAAAAATGAATTATTTATTTTGAATAAAATAACAAATTATTATTAACACTGCATATATAAAGATAATTATACTTCTGTGTCATGCTACAGTCATCTCATAGACATCTCATACACATCATAGTTTACTATTAGTGAAGTATTTTGTAAAATACGGCACTCCAAGATTCACTCCAAAATTCATACTAAGAATTATAGTGAACTCTCCTATGTCAAATACTATAAATTATAAAATAATAAAATAATTAATTCTTTATCGTACCAAATTGAAGTAATTGTAATGAATTTCATTCATGAACTTTTTGTGCCTTTTACTTAGGTTTGAGTTAGAGAAAGTTGAAATAGACTTAATAATAAGTAACTTTTAGATTATTAACTACAGAAGATTGCAATAAATATTGAGAATACAAAAATTTACAAAAACTAGTAACAAGCTGAGCAGTGATGAGTTATGGGTTATAATATACATACATTGTCCTTCAACAAATATTACATTTATTCAAAAGGGAGCTCAGATGTATAGTTAAGATACAGATAGAATTTCACTTCAACAGGGTTTGCATGGGAAAAAATAAATGAGAAGGGGTTGAGCCTTTCTTGTGAATATTTTAATAGAAAACAGAACACAAAATAGTGATAAATTTAACCCACTTAGAATAGTATTTCTTAAGTAAGTTAGTAAGTTATAAGATGTTAAATTAAAATTTATTAGAAATTAAACTGGAATAGATATTCCAGATTGTCCCTCCCTGGGTTAAGGTTGCTCATCTAATTCCTTGCTTTAAACATAATCAAATTGCATTGACGGACGGGTTGATACAGTGTTGCCATATATACTGCTTTAGAATTTTTTTTAGCGAGCTTGGATAAATTGTGATGCTGGCATGGAATGCGGCGTACTACAATTGTTAAGAATGTCAAGAACAAGGAGCTTCGTATAATTATGTTTGAACTTCACTTAAAGTAAGTTCGTTTAACCATTTAATTATAATTTCATATAAATTTTATATTAATTATATTTTATTACCTTTTTTAAATTGTTTGATTTATTAGTACAATAAGAATACATATGAAAATATGTTTTGTTTCATCATTGTATTTACTTCTATTCGTCTGATAAGCTTTGTATCCTTTTTCTCTAAAGGGACTCAATAAAGATTTTAAAATAAAATATACTTTTTTAATATAAAAAAAATTAACTGCAGCTTAAAAAAACTCATTTTTATTGCGTATTTTAGGTAAAATTTCATATAGTAAGCCACACCAATCCGCCATTGTATGTTTGTGTGTCTATCTTTATCTAATGTTAGTGATATAAAATTGTTATTAGTTTTAAAGCGTTTGGATAGTGGTTACACTTTTTTCGACGCTCGGTAATGTGGTTTGCTCCTCTAGTGTTGTATAACTCAATAGGTTGGAAGCAGACGAGTGCAGCTTACACTCGTTCACACGTCTGCTTCCAACACACTACAACTAAATAATTTTTCTTTGATTTATTACTTTATCGTAACATGTAATTACTCGTGTGATTGTTCTAAACTGATACTTTATCGTTTAATAAATAATATTATTAAATACAGCGAAGTGTACTGAAGGTTGTAATCAGTTCACGTCGCCTCCCATAATTGAGAACTGGTGTCGTGTTAGCTTGTTGTTTTAGCTTTTAGCATGAGTTCAAAACGTAAATTAAAAAGTAAATGAAAAATGTCTGTGCACAATATTACATATTTATGAAAACAGGTTACATATATATATATATATATATATATATATATATATACAGTGTGTCCGGTCCGGATATTTTAGGTACTTATAATACAGCTATTTTAATATAAAAATACACTACACACTGAGGTCTAATCCCCTCCCCTTCTATTTGGCAGCAATTTTGTTTTTCTCTTGAGATATTCTCTACGCGTTTACGAAAAAAGTCATATCTCTAAAAGTTTTAGTCCTACTGAGATAAAAATTAACTCATTCGGAGGTCAATAATATTGTTTATCGTTTACATTATCAAAAATTTTGTTGACATACTTGTAACTTTGAAGAAAAAATTATTTTTAAAAATTAACTTTAAATAAATATCAAAAAAATATGCTAATCGGCAAATTATTGTAAATTACTGCAAAAACAACCCCGTTTATCCTTCTTATTTTTATACAAGATCGACAGATTTTGAGTTAAGCTACAATGCAACATAAAGTTTACAGCTGTATCTTTATTAATTTAAAAATTATTGTTGTTTGAACATAGCATATGCGCAAACACAAAAGGCCTTTGTTAAATGACAACTGGCACTGCCTGCCTAGGAGTAATAAATCTTCGATGAATTAGAGATGATGAATGAGAAATCAGAGAATCAGAATCATCATTTATAAGTAGTATAATTTGAGAGCAGGCAGCACAGAACACTATTACTCCTAGGCAGGCAGTGCCATTGTCACTTAACAAAGGCCTTTTGTGTTTGGGCATACGCCATGTTCAAACAACAATAATTCTTAAAGTAATAAAGATACAGCTGTACACTTTATGTTGCATTGTAGCTTAACTCAAAATATGTCGATCTAGTATAAAAATAAGAAGGGTAAACGGGGTTGTTTTTGCAGTAATTATAACAATTTGCCGGTTAGCATATTTTTTTGATATTTATTTGAAGTTAAATTTTTTTTCTTCAAAGTTACAAGTATGTCAACAAAAATTTTGATAATGTAAACGATAAACAATATTATTGGCCTCAGAATGAGTTAATTTTTATCTCAGTAGGACTAAAACTTTTGAGAGATTGTCATAAAGCGACTTGGGCGCCAAAATGTCGTAAAGCGACAATTAAAAACAAAAGAACCTAACCTAACAACAACGAAACAACAAAAATAGTACAAAAACGAATAATTTATTTAAAATTTTAAAAGATATTTACAGTTTTATATAAAAAAAATATGAAGATGATGATGGGTGACGTGAATTACAATTTTTTTTTAAATAACAAAGATAAATGAGTACTGAAACGGAGCCCGAAGACCAAGGTGGCACACCGCGCTTGGCAGTGGTGCTCACCGCTCACGGAGTATGCACAGGCTATGCTTGTGGTAGGTGCGCAGCGCCTGATCTAGGTACACGCAGCGTCTGGAGAAGGCACACGCAGCGCCCGGAGTAGGCACACGCAGCGCTTGATAGGCACACAAACTGCCCGGACTAGGCACACACAGCGCCCGGAGTAGGCACACGCAGCGTCTGGAGTAGGTACACGCAGCGTCTGGAGTAGGTACACGCAGCGTCTGGAGCAGGTACACGCAGCGCTTGAAGTAGGCACACACAGCGTCCGGAGTAGGCACACGCAGCGATTGAAGCAAGCACGCACAGCGGCTAAAGATAGCGCGGGCACTAGTAGGTGGAGGCGTAGGCGTGGCTAGACGACGACTTCAGATGAAGGCAGAAGCTTGCAGGATCCCGGGGCAGTGCGTCCCCGGGATAAGGCCTTTAGGAGATGCTTCTAGTTTGAAAGCTGAAGCGAGACTGACTTTATTTGTTTTTTTTTTGCGCCCGAAGCAAATATGGGCAACCCTCCGGAAAGCGGGGGAGGGAGGTTGAGAATGCTCATAGCATAGCACGCAGCCGGCTGCGTTGTTATGTGGTGAATAAACTCCCACTAAACTCAACCTTTTAGGAATTGGCTTAACGATCTGACTAGAGATCTCTAAGCCGTATACGAACGCGACCCTCCTTGGCAGAAAGGAGGGCGCAAGCGGCGAAAAGCCGCTTAGAAGAGTGCCTAACTAAGGCAGATTAAGGGATGGGTTATGTAGGCTCAGCCTGAGCCGCCAGGAGGCAGTTCAGGTCAGCCGAAAGCTTGTTGGGGGGGGGGGGGTCCGAGAGAGAGTTTCTCGATCTGCGCATACTATAGCGAGTGTGGATAGGGGCTGCATAGATAGCTGTCTCACGAATGAGATGATTTGGGTGGGACTCTGAGGCTTTGGAATATCTCTCAGAGAGTGATTTAAGGAACTGCTGGATTGTTGGGAGCTCTAAGTCTCGATGTAGGTCGGCATTACGGACATAATAGGGCGAGTTAGTGGCCCTACGACAGAATAGATTTTGAACTATTTGAAGTTCATTTATAGCTTTGGGCTTAGCATGTGCGAAAATGGGGGCCGCGTAGGTCATGACAGGTCGTATGCAGACCTTATATAGGGTTCGCTTGTTGCGGAGGGACATTTTACTGTGTCTGCCCAACATGCTGTTGAGCCTACCCATGTAGAAACGTGCAGTGCGAGTAACCTTCTTGATATGGGGCTCTAAAGTGAGCCTTGCATCAAGGGTGACGCCTAGGTATTTGGCTTTAGTTTGCCATGGGACAGGGGGTTCCTAACATCCTGATTGGCGGAGTGGTGGTGAGACGACGTCGTTTATATTCGAAGCAAACGGCGGAGCTTTTCTCCGGGTTTACGTCGATACGCCATTTTTGGAATCAAGCTCCTAAGTCGCTTACTGACTTTTGGATCTTGTTCCGAATCTGTGGTAGTGAGTTGCCTTTAGAGTAAAGGGCTGTGTCATCTGCAAAGAGGGCTAGTTTAACACCATTCGACGGGATAGGGATGTCGTTGGTGAATAGTATGTATAGGAGGGGAGCAAGCACAGAGCCTTGAGGGACACCGGCTTTTATTTGACGAGTAGAGGATAGCGTGCCTTCGTGTCTAAAGCGAAAGGTACGATCCTTCAGATAGGAGGCTACAAGGCGAACGAGACGGTCCGGGAGGCCTAAGTCGTACAGTTTGTAGATAAGGCCCTCGTGCCAGACTCTGTCGAATGCCTTGGCAAGTCAAAGAAGACCGCGATGGTTTTTTGACGGCGAGGATAAAAACCGCTCAGGATGTATTCCACTATGCGGTGAACTTGCTGGGGGCACGAGTGTTTGGCTCGAAACCCGAATTGTTGTGGGATGACAAGAGGGTCGCCGTCTGTGGGAAACAAATGGCGCCTCAAGCGCACGAGAATAACTAGTTCGAAAAGTTTGCCCATGGCCTTGAGGAGGCTGATGGGACGGTGATTCGAGGGGAGGTGGTGAGGTTAGCCTGGCTTGGGAATGCCAATGACAGTTGCCTCTTTCCAAGAGGTGGGAAAGTAACTGAATTCGAGGCAGGCGTTAAAGATAATGGCCAGTAAGGCGATTACCTGCTCCAGGAAGTGTTTGAGGGCTTGGTTGGAGATACCATCCGCACCCGGTGCTTTTTTGGGCTTAAGTCCTTTGATGGTAGATAAAATCTCATCTTTGGACACAGTGATGGGGTCAGAGGCGGTAGGGGGCGAGTTCCTGCGTCGGACCTCGTCCTCCACTAGTTGGATGTGTAAGGGGTCAGTGGGTTGTGAGCTAGGAGAGCATTGAGCGGCGACGCTGTCAGCGAAGTACTCAGCCTTTTCTTCGTCCTCGAAGGCAATGGAGCCGTCGGGACGAGACAGAGGGGGAGTATGCGTTATAGCGTCTATCCGGAAGGCTCTCGCCATCCGGTAGTACGCTGTGTGGGAGGAAGAGATTTTTCTCCATGAGATTGCCCTTTTCGTGGTCTCTGTAATCTTGGAGGCGGTAACGCAGTTTGCGTTGAAGGCGGTGGGCCGCGAGTCTATATTCGGGAGTGGGATAGCGTGCAGCTCTGCGAAGGGCAGCTTTTTTGGCTTTTAGCAGGTTGTTAATATCTAGGCGAAGACTAGTTTTAGCAACCGGGACAACTTTTTCATTCTCTTTAATAAGTGAGGTGAGATGCACTGTCGAGGGCATCGGAAGAAAAGGGTTATGGGAGGGTCCGGAGAGTCTATAGCCGAGGCTAGAGACTTCTTGAAGCCCTTCCAGTTGGTGTAGGTTTTGGAAGTGGGAGTTGGAGATGGCTGATGGCCAAGAAGGAGGGATACAGGACGGTGGTCGGTTCCTAGATCATCGAGAGACTCGATTGCTCTAAGGTTAAGGGAGACTCCTTTAACTAGAGCAAAATCTAGCACATCAGGAGCGTAGTTAACAATGTCGGGATAGTGGGTGGCAGTGAGGGTGCTGTAGAGAGTCAGGTCGAGAGACTGAGTGATATTGAGCAGCACCCTGCTACTACTGGTAGTAGTGCGGCAGGTCCATTCAGTATGCTTGGAGTTAAAGTCTCCAAACATAATGACTGAGTCGCCTAATGCAAGGATGGCTTCGAAATCACTCTTAACGGGGAGGGGTTCCGCTAGGGATATAGCAAGAGGCTATAATGATTGACTGGTCTCCAGTCATAGCTAATCTAGTGATAGTGGCTTCCATACCGGTAAGCGACGGAGTAGATATGTGGAAGCAATGAAGGGACTTTTTGTAATAGATGGCAGTACCGCCGCCATTGCGGTCGGGTCTATCGTTACGTAGAAGTGAGTAATTTTTAATAGTAAGGCCTTGAGCTTGAGCCTTGAGATCGGCTTCGCGATCTCGAAGAAATAGCCTAAGTTCTGGGAGGTTATTTCGCAAACCGCGGATATTGAGTGAAACAAGCGACAAACCCTTTGGTTTGATACGACCGTGAGATATTGCGGGAGCAGAGGGCTCCGGCATATTTTAATTACAAAGACCTTAGTAGGTTGATGTGCTCGGTAAGAGCAAGGAGACGGTCCTGAGGGGACTGAGCTGTGCGCAGTTTACGCGCAAGGATAAGGATTTCATCTAAATTGATCCTATTGAGAGTGTTATAAACTAGGTTTAAAGATTCTACTACAGAGTCTGTCTGTTTTTTGTGGGTCGGCAGAGGGCCGCGGGATATTTGATTCCTTTTGGAACCAGGGGTTTATTGGAAGCGGCGCAGGCTGAGAGAGCGGAAGGCTCATAAGGGGCCAAGGAGGGCCCTGAGGTGGCCGATAGATGCCCTGTGTGGGCTGAGATGGCCCTGAGGGGGGCTGAGGTAGGGGCTGGCCCTGGCTGGGCTTGCGGCTTACAAAAGCCGGGAAGGTTCGGTCATTGACCTGGGTTGGAGCTTTGCGACTCGGAGGTGGGCGAGGAGCGCGAGGGCAACCTCTAAAATTGGCCGGATGGCCTGTTTGTCCGCAAAGGACACATGAGGGTGGGGATTCGGCGTTTTTGGGCCGAGGGCACTCTTTTGAGTGATGGGGTTCTAGGCACTGGGTGGAGCTGAGCAGTTGACTGCCGCGTGCCCATAGAGTTGGCAGCGGTGGCATTGCGCTGGGTAGCCGCGCCGGTGTGGGGCTTCGACCTTAACACGCGACAGGGCGCACACAGTGCGTACCTCGCGGAAGATGGCCTTCGCCTCCGGCACATTGGTGAGAACGAAGAGGGCGAGGTTAAACCTTTTGCCCCTGCTGCTGTGCATTTTATGCACAGCTTCTATGGGGAAGCCTTGGGATTAAGGTCTTCCAGAATGTTCTCGTTTGCGACTTCATAGGGAACTCCGCGGAGGACTGCCTTGACCTTCCTTTCTTCGGCGAGGGCGTATGTGTGATAGGACACACGCTCGGCCGTGAATAGGCGGGTTATATTTCGGAAGTCTTCTATAGACGCCGGCACTATTTTAATGGCCTCGCCGACATTGGTGGCTTGGTCATATTTGAAACCCTTATCGTAAAGGGTTTTGGATATTTGAGTGAATTTGGCCTTGTCTCTGAGAAAGACAGGGGGCGGGACTTGGTTTTTAGCCAATTTGGGAGCGCAGCGGGTTGCTGGCTTGGCGGTAGTGTCTTTCGACTGAGAGGCGGCAGCGTTTGGGGCTGCGGAAGTAGAGGCAACGATAGGAGCTGCGGAGGTAGAGGCAGCGACGGAGGGTGTGCGGGCGGCTGCGGCGGCGGCCGCTGAGGCGGGGGGAGTGCGAGAAGTGGCAGCACGTTTCGGGCCGCGCTCTGATTTCACTAGCGTGAATTGGGCTGAGTCGGTTGTGGTTCCTTCGGAGTCGGATGAAACCGAGGAGCCGGTGGAGCTGAGGGCGGTCCTCTTCCGGGAGGATGAGGTAACGGACGTGGTGTCCGAGTGCTCCATATCGGAGTCGGGGGGACGCGGGCAAGTCGGTCTGCGGGGCAGCCGCTTGGGTCGCGAGGAAAGCCGCGACGGCTGGCGGGGGTACACGTGCCTTAGAGGCAGCGGGGCTCATGAGTGAGCTTATGTCTATGGAAGACATGTTGATCTGGACAGGGGGGATGACGTTTTATTCTATGAAAACTAGAGGTCCCTGTTCTGAGAAGAACAGGGCCTTGGGGACAGATGGGGAGGACTGACGATCTATTCCCAGAAGCTGGGGTCCCTATGTTCTGAAAAGAACAAGGGCTCGCTCTGAGAAGAGCAAGAGACGATCTTCTAAGAACAGTATATACAACAAGTAACAGTATAACAAAAACAATAACAATAACTGAAAAATTAAAAATAAAACAAAACAAGCGAAGCGCGCTCAAGCCTCCCCGCCGGAGCAAGGGGGCAAGGGGGGCAAGGGGGCAAGAACGATGCGAAAAACAAAGTGACTCACCAACGGCGTCTGCTCGGCCGGTGTTAGCCGGGGAGAGCGAGGCGCGCGGGCAAGCGGTTGCGCTACCGACGGGTCGGAGGCGCGAAAGAACTGTATGCACGACCGCTCGGGGACGGCGCGCAAACGGAACTGACTTTATTGGTTTTTTTTTTTTGCGCCCGACGCAATTAAAGGGCTACCCTATACGTAGGGAGGCGGAAAATGCATTACGCATACCACGATAGCCGGTCTATCGTGGTTATGAGGGGCTCACTGTCCTACCGGGGACCCTAAGTGATACCCTTTAAAAATCGCCTTTGGGGACAGGCAACCGGCTGATTAAGCTCTATTGTGCCTTATCATGAGCGACCCTCTTTTGGGAAAAGAGGGCGCAGGCGGCTAAGTGCCGCTGAGGGAGTGCCTACGAAGGCAAATTAATGTTAGTTATTACAATAATTTTATTTAATTAGAGTTGGCCTGAGCGCCAGGAGACACGATGCGGGCACGATAGCGAGAGGGGGGGTGGGGCTGCATAAGAAGCTGCCTCACGAATTAAATGGTTTGGGTGCGACTCTGAGGCTTTGAAGAAGTTCTCAGAGAGTTTTTTAAAAAAATTGTTGAATTGTTGAGAGCTCTAAGTCCCGATGAAGGTCGGCATTACGGACGTACCAAGGTGCGTTCGCAGCTCGACGACAGAAGAGGTTCTGAACTATTTGGAGTTCATTTAAAATATTAGGGTTTGCGTGGGCAAAGACGGGGCCCGCGTAGGACATGACTGGTCGTATACAGACCTTTTAAAGGGTACGCTTGTTTCGAAGGGACATTTTACTGTGTCGGCCCAACATACTGTTGAGCCTACTCAGATAAAATCGTGCGTGACTGGTTACTCTTTTGACGTGGGGCTTGAAAGTGAGCCCTGTGTCTAGAGTGACACCTAAATATTTGGCGGACGTATGCCAGGGGACAGGGGTCCCTAGCATACGTATTGGTGGAGTGTTTTTGAGACGGCGTCGTTTATAATCGAAGTGAACGGCGGAGCTCTTCTCCGAGTTCACATCGATGCGCCATTTTTTGAACCAAGCTCCTAGGTCATCAACTGACTTTTGGATCTTGTTCCGTATGAAGGGTAGTGAGACACCTTTGCAGTAGATGGCAGTGTCGTCTGCGAAGAGGGAGAGTTGAACACCTTTCGACGGGATGGGAATGTCGTTGGTGAACAGGATGTACAGCAGAGGAGCAAGTACTGAGTGCTTTGCAGATAGCATTGCCGCTCAATGCTCTCCCAGTTCTCAACCCGTCGACCCCTCACACGTCCGGGCAGTGGAGGATGAGGTCCGCCGCCGGAACTCACCCACCACGGCCTCCGAACCTATCTCTGTGTCCAATGATGAGATTTCATCCCTCATCAAAGGACTTAAGCCTAAAAAGGCTCCGGGCGCGGATGGCATCTCCAACCAAGCCCTAAAACACTTTCCTGAGCAGGTGTTAACCTTTTTATCTATTATCTTCAACGCCTGCTTCAACCTCAGTTATTTCCCCACTTCGTGGAAAGAGGCTACTGTGATTGGAATTCCCAAGCCAGGCAAGCCTCTAAACCTCCCCTCCAGCCATCGCCCCATTAGCCTCCTCAAGGCAATGGGCAAGCTCTTCGAAAGAGTCATCCAAACGCGTATGAGGCGCTATCTGTTTCCCACAGACGGCGACCCTCTTATCATTCCCCATCAATTCGGTTTCCGAGCCAAACACTCATGTCCCCAACAGGTTCACCGCATTGTGGAATATATCCTCAGCGGCTTCTACCCCCGTCGTCATAAGACCATCGCGGTCTTCTTCGATATAGTCAAAGCTTTCGATAGAGTCTGGCACACAGGCCTCATCTATAAGCTCTACAAAATAGGTCTCCCCGATCGTCTAGTTCGTCTCATGGCCTCCTATTTAAAACATCGTACCTTTCGTTTTAGACACGAAGTCTTTTTATTGACATATTCCCGACTTTTTTACACAGAGTAGTATATATATATATATATATATATATATATATATATATATATATATATATATATATATATATATAGCTGCTGACTTTCAGAACTTTCATTGTTTAAAAAGTGTTTTATTATAAAATAAATAAAATTAAAACAAATTTTACGTTAAGAGCTACTAGAGTTTTAAGAGCTTACTCCTTTTTAAAAGGCCGGCAACGCATCTGCAATTCCCCTGGTACTCGTACTCGTATTGTCATCTACTATGGGACTACTGTTGTTTATCCCATGCAGGTTTCGGGCCTCGGGGAGTACCCCATTACCCGGGTAATCCTCACAGCCCATATCTATGGGCCGGTCTTGGGAGCCGTACATGTACGACATTGTCGGTAATCTTCATTAGCGTATTGCGCGCCACCAGGTCGGTGCTACCGGAGGGTTGGCCGTCTCAAAGCCCCGCAGAGTCCCGAGGTAAGGAGTCGACGCAGGGCAAATCTTGCCGACAGGAGTGCGCTCCGGACAGCAGCTGCTCCGGGCCTCCAGTGCTCCTTCCTGGCTCTAGGTGATGGCCTGGTATCCCTAGGCAGAAGTTGGCGTATCTCGCGCCTCTGGGAAGGGATCTGCCGAAGGGTCAGCAACCTCCAGGTCCCGCGGAGACGCATCTCAACGCGGAGCCGAAGTCACCAACAGGGCCTTCGGAGTTCGCTTCCCAGCGTGTAGGTGAAACGCAGCGTTAGGTGATCTTCATACCGGGTCGGGTCAGGGGCGTTCTCGAGGCTCCATGCAAGCCGAGTTGGCCCCACAGCACGTGCAGCCACTGCGAAGCGACGCGCTGTACTTATCACACCCGGGCGGGAGTCGACGACCGGCGGACAAGACCGCTCGCTAGCGCGGTCAGGACGAGACTCATCTTCCCCTGGTGCTTTAGTTGTTCATGGGCGGTGGTAATCACTTACCATCTGGTGAGCCGTATGCTCATTTGCCCCCTCTCCTAAAAGAAATGTATTTGATCACGTTTCATTGTAACTTATTTTAAAATTTTACGTTTATTTCTGAAATTTCGTAGAAGTTAAGACCCAGGCGTTTCCCTCTTTTAATTAATAATAAATAAATAGTTTAAACTTTTAAAGTTAGTTTAGAACATAGCACTGAGACCATTTTAGCATAAATCTGTACTAGAGATTGCTAAGTGTCTCCGTGCATGTTAAAGCTTTATTTACCAGTATGAAGCTTGTATTCAAACTAACATGATTAGATTAGCTAGCAACCTAGCGATTAGCAGAGATACGGATCGGGTACTTGTAATGTATAATATTATCTCGAACGTAAGACCTAATTGATTTCTACTAATTTCTAGTAATATCCTATTGCATTTTATAACTAAAGAATATAACAACACTGTACGTTTGATTTTAAATATTTTCCAGTAATAATTATACATCAAATGTATTTAGGATGCAGTTGGTATCATGAATACATTTGATATGTTTTATTTCATGTAAATGATAACTTACGGCCTATAATTTACGAGAATGAGTTTGAGATTTGGGGCGCTTAAGTATCTAAGTAGCGATGTCATTGTTTTACATTTTATTATTTACTTTTTAAATACATTCCATTAGAGCCTATAAAACTCCACTATTGAACATAAACCTTCCCCCTAGTCTACGATCAAGGATCTTGATACAATTGCCACGCTTGGCAGGTGGGTTAACAGCAGCCGTTTTTTATTATTTTGTGTTGTTATCAAGAAGATTCTGCTGCCCAACATCTGCTTCAATTTTCCTCTGTCGCCTTTTATGACACCCACGGTACGGTAGTGGGTATTCTTACACCGCCACTACACAGTTTTTTGGTTTGTTTTTTTTTCTTTTGGTTCGGTTGGTTTTCTGGACTTGATATATATTCGAAACCCTTTAGATAAAAATAGTGAAATTTCTTGTTCCTTACTATACAAACAACAATGTACAGCAAAAATTAATTTTACATTATTATATCTGTATTATAAATTACTATACGTACTATGAACTCGAAGGAAAAAATTTAATTCTGTATGTTTAAATGCAAATGGTTTCAGTTCTTAATAAAAATTTTTGTTTAACTAGATTATAAGAGTGTAACATAATAATCATATTAAAGTTATTACAGTTATTTATTTGTGGGTGATTATTTACAATAGTGTGTGTCGTGAGAGGTAACAGAAGCAAACTAAACCAGTAGATGGCAGCAGCATCTATCTGATAACATCCAAATACAAATTAATAGTTACCTCTGATTAGCTAACTCACAGTCAAAAATTGACCGTATTACCCGACTTTTTTGATATCAATTTCTTTTAATATCCCTTAAACGAATGTTGAAAAAAAAATCTCTGAACAAAACTTAACTGAGACAGTTTTCTCATACGGAATATCCATCATATATTTATTACGATTCTTTGCTGTGTACACTTACAAAGAAGCAAAACTCCTGAGTGACTTTCCTCGCTCCATATAATGTTATCGTATGTCATAAATAATCCCAAAGTTATTCACGATCGCAAAAGACAAAGAGAAATATCGTTTCGTTACTTTCTTTGTGATACGAAAAGTCATTTGATGTAATACTTAGATGTGGAGTAAAAATTGTCCATGCACAGAAGAGATTGATTATTTGAGACAAAGTTTTCATCTTCTAAGTAATTTTCTTTACAAAAGCGATATCAAGATCCGTGTTAGTTTATTAAATTCGCTTTTTATAAAAATGAATTTAACTTTAATATGTACACAGCATTTGTTATTTTGTATACTTCCTATATTTAATTAACAAGTTATTCGAAAGCGTAGCTGATAACAAACCAAAATTATAAAAACTGCCGTTGTCAACACGCCTGCCAAGCGTGGCAGCTATGGCAAAGTTCACCCTATGAGAAAATCTTTGGGGAGGCCCATCTTAAGAAGTGGACTTTTGATAGGCTGTAGCGATAATGGTAACGGATAAAGAAATAAATAAGATTGCGTCTGTCATACTTCGGTATCTTTGTTTACATACTACATCTCTTGATTAGTTGATAACTTCCAATTATTCGGAAACTGTTGCCGTGGGCTAAAGTCAAATAGGAGGGAATAATCATCAAAGATACACATCTGATCGGAATGGAATGGTAGGTATAGAATATATATAAATTGATATTATAAAATACGTTTGCCACTGCTTTGGAAAAATTCTCTCTCCTGGGAAGAAATTTGCTCCTTTATTCCTCCTTTATTCTTTTCGTAATAATGGCAAAATTTCTTTTCATATTATTAGAGCCGTGGTAGCTCAGATGGTTAACGCTCGCTGTAAATATAACAGAACGAGAGTACCCCGGGTACGATCCCCGCCGGCATCAATGAAATCGTTAATTGCAATTTTAAGTGCCGATTTACCACGTGCTCGGCTGTGAATGAAAACGTAAGAGGAATCATGCATGTCCGAGGAATAAAAAAAATCGAAGAAAAGAGTTCGCCAACACGCATTGAGGCAGCGCGACGGACACTTCTTAAACTTCGGAAACTTGCCCTACAACCCTCTCAGAAATGAGGGGAGGCTTGTGCCCAGCACTGGGACGTATATAGGCTGTAACTTTACTTTAACATTAACTTTTCTTATTTAGAGGAAATGACATTATGATTACAATTGTCGAGTAATTTGGCAGTGGGGAGGCAGAAACAATTACACTATTTCCTTCTGTAAGTTCCTTCATCCCACAACACAATTTTTCATAAATAAATGGGCAGACTACTCTCTTTACCGATTTATTATACTCAGTACGTAATGATTTAAATTTACTGGATATATTTTCAAGTTTTTAGCTGCTTTTAAACATTCTTCATTTAATCACACACTTGTTTAATGCCCAAGGGGCCATATTTTAGGTTTTACATGGGTTTGATACAAATCTTAATTATTTTAGTAAAACAACGTATGATAGCATTTTTATAGTATAGGGGAGACAAACAAGTTCACCTCTTAATCCACCTGCAATTAAGTACATGATGTGGCCTGTAGACACCTACATCCAACCTTGAAATGTTGATGCGGATCACCCCTGAGGACTAAGTTAAAATAATCTCGTTAGGTACCAATAAAAATAATCTAGGGTGTTCTACACTTACTATATAACACACCAGCATATATATTGCATGCTGGTATTCTGTGAGACCGTGGTCCTTCCCGGGTCGGGAAATATTCAAAGTAGGTCTCGTAGTATATTAACAAAAATGCACTTTTAAAACAGAAGATAATAGCGATGATCTTTTTGCCGATTTTAATGTAAAAATGGCAATTTTTAATTCAGAGATTTTGTAAACAAAGTGTAATGTTCTAATTTGTATCATAATATTAAGTTGAAAGGGTCTTCTTCATATGGTAACGTTCAATTTTACAGTAAACCAGCGGTGAGTAGCAGTAATAAAATAAAACAGAGCTTAAGGAGACTACAGGAGCTAAACGCAAGTTTTATAATGCGTCAAAGTATATGATATACTGAAGTAAACAAAACCAGAAAAATATATGGTATTTTTCTTGATATATGCTGGTTAACCGTTGTGTTGAAAATATGATACTATTAATTTGATACGATAGAAAAAAATATACATGCAACCATTCTGATTTTTTGTCAGATTATTATACAAGCTACATATTAACCTATTGCTGTTTTAGTTTTTTGTTCAATTCATTGTTTTTAATTTAAATCACATATTCTTATTTCTGAATTAATACGTACGGATGTGTGCGTAAACGCTTGTTTACAGACACTGCGACCGAGGCCCCGATGGTATGAAGATGTGTTGCTCTTTTTGCCGCAGTATTTAGGTAAAGATACTTAATGTATTTGTATAATTCTATTTTAAATTCATTGTTTCATAAATATTTTTCTTTCCATAAATATTATTTTTTCTTATATTTGTCGATTTAAAATGTTTTAAGTTGAAATAGCGTAGTACTGTCCCTTGTTAATAATAATCATTTGTAAATATGGGCCATAAAGTGAAACCTGTAACGAACAGTAAAAAACGTTCATATAAATCAAACACCCAAAATATGAACTATATTAAATAATACTACTATATTAACTATATTATATACATATTACTATAACATTTAACAAATATTTATTTTACCACAATAGACCTATAACTTTTAGCAATTTTCTTTTTTCTTGTTTATATATTTAGTATTAGTTTAGTATATATAGGTAAATTTATTAAACACTTTTAGAAATAAATAAAAAAGTTTTAAATGTAATAATTTTTTTATCGGAGAAAGAAAGTTCAAAATATCAACACGAAAGTAATTTCCAATTCGTAAGGACCTACAACTTTTTTAAGCTATAATAACAATAAAACTAAAAATACCTAATATTTTTGTTAAAAAACCGCGGCTTAAAGATAAACAAGAAGAAATAACAGAATCATCTAAAAAATTGCGATTGCGATTGCGATTGAATTCACATGGACGAGTTTAGTTTTATTGATTTTGTTTATAACCAATAGTAATTATAATTATGTCTTAATGTTTTGTCTTTTACTTTTTACTTTATTTGACTGAAATATTTTTAAAATTTTAATAAGCTTAAAAATATTTCAGTTAAATAAAAAAATACGAAATGCAAAATTACCTAAGTATCTTGTGAACCAAGTAGAATATTTAAAATTGACATTTCTACGTATTTTAGTAGATTTTAATAGTCTTAATTTCCCCCTGGCATAACCATTGAAAGAATCCGCGGAATCAGACGTGTATAACACAGCGTTTAACAGTTTTTCACTAAGATTTTTCCTTTGCGGGTAAACAGACATAATCTTTTTTTGAATTCTTCCCATAATCTGCCAGTCTCAGGCTCCCACGTGTCAAACCAGGATAATGCAGAGCCCCTAAGGGCCTTACCGGCTTTTGCAAGCTTTCGCACCAGACAGTTTTTCCGTCGTTGCTTTTGTCCGGGACGTAAATTGGCACCGCTACGTCGTCGTGCCGCTTATTTTAAGCCATTACATTTTGCATGGTTTCCAACAGCCCTTTCACCAACTCAACATACATATTGAAGTAGTTTGCCCTGAAATATTTAAAATAAAACGATTAACAAAAAGCACGAGCGATCCCACATCTGATCATAATTTCGTGGGAAATTAAACAAAGAAATCAGCTAGGAAAAATATCGGTTCAGAAATAAACTTAAATTCTCCTGATTAGCTAAAAGGAACTGTTAAATCAAATCTTCCTCCTTACAAAGGACAAATTGTGAAAAGGATTTAGCCAATTTAAAATAATATATTTAAACATATTTAAACAATATTTTAACAAAATATACAAAATCAAAATAAGCAGAGGTACAATTAAATAAGACGTAGTAGAAATATACTTAACATGCTAATATGAAGAATTACCAAATACTGTCTAGAATTACTTTGAATTCGGAGTATATATAAGATTACCGCCAAATGTAGCTTTATTTTTTTATTATTTATTCTTAACACATCTAAATATTAACAATTAAATTATAAAAATTATTAACCATTAAATAAAATCATTAAAATCAAAAAAATCATTTTAAAAACCATTTTCACAGTTTTTAACCATTAATATACAGTATAAATATATTTCAGAAAACACGTGGTCCAAAACGGTTTAATACATATAAGTGATAAGATAAAGGAACTATAATCCTAACTTCAAAAATATGAAATACATTTTTAACATCCAAATAAATATTTTTAGGCTATTTTAATACATTTGTTACAATCATACATTAGAAACCGGAAGTAGTAACAAATTAACAATTCCCAAAACATCAAAACTAATTCACAAAAGGATTAAGTACTTATTAATCGTAACTAAAATTTAATTATAAAATTATTGTTAATTAACAATTAAAAAAATTACCCTTCATTTCTGTGTCGGTTGAGCGAAGTAACAAAGCAGTCGACGCGTGTTTGCAAGTTCGATTCACTCAATACATGAGGTACCCATCGTTCAAGTTTTTTTACTTTCCCGATTTGCTTCAAGTAGATTAATACAGTTTGATCACTTACCCCGAAGCCTGCAGCTATCTCTGAAGTGCTTTGTGATGGATCTGCTTCCAAAATAGCCTTTAATTTTTCATTTTCTACTTTGGTTTCCGGCCGTCCACGGGGTTGGTTCTGAAGGACGAAATTTCCAGAACTAAAACGTTAAAAACAAAAACGTACCGTGCTTTTTTGCGACAATAGCGCTGTACACATCACTAATCCCTCGAGCTGTTTCTGCAGCACTGTTGCCACGGCAGAACTCGTACTCGTAAATATAACGATATTTCATGTTTTCCATTTTGCGGTAATAAGCGACGCCAAAGAAGAAAAATAATAAGAAAAAACGAATGAATGACTGTTTTCAATACTCAAATGTACCTGCTAAATGAATTAATAAATTTGAATTATAGGAGATATTTCATATCAAGTGGCTATTTTACGCTTGTATTCTGTGAGGGCAAAGTCCTTTCCCGTTCGAGCAAATTAATTTAAGTTGCAACTAAACTATAGTTCCAGCGTGGCTGTACCACCTGTTAAATATTTAAAAAAGATAAAATATAATTATTACCATGACTAAGTTTAACTATATCCTAATATAGCCGAATATATTTCACAAAAAATATCAGTCTTAATGTGATAAGGTGAAAAGGGTAAGGGCAACAATAATTATTTATTGTATGTTCCTTACTATAAATAACCTAACGCGTAAAAGCGTTTAAGTAACCTGCAGATTTTTATTTCTACAACTGACGAGAACAACCAACGAACCAACGAGATACTCGTGCGGTGAGACCAAACACGATAAATTGTGATAGATTTAAATAATAATAAATAACTAGTGAAATGTTAACGAAATAAATCGTGTACGAAATGAACACAAATGAATACAGAAGGATGCGCAGTGAAATGAAGGAGCATAACGTAATGAACTTAACTGTGTGTTCAACAGCGAAAAAGTAGCGTCACTATCTTGTCTTGCTCAAACTATGTAAAATTACTCTCTCCGTATTTGACACGTTAGCGTCATCATTTGTCGATTAATTAAGATGTTTGCCACCAGTTGGCGTAAAAGTCTAGATGCACGGTCCCTATAGCGTACGTGTCACAGTGTCCTAGTTGAACATGCGATCTATCGGCGTTGCAGTTTCAGCTCAGTTGGAAGCAGACGAGTGAAGCTTACACTCGTTCCCACGTCTGCTTCCAACACACTATAACTAAATATTTTTTCTTTGATTTATTACTCTCTCGTAACATGTAATTGCTCTTGCGATTGTTCTAAGATACTTTATCGTTTAATAGATAATTTTTTTTAATACAACGAAGTGTACTGAAGGTTGTACTAGTTCACGTCGCCTCCCAAAATTGAGAACTGGTGTCGTGTTAGCTTGTTGTTTAGCTTTTAGCATCAGTTCAAATCGTAAATTAAAAAGCAGTAAATAGAAAAATGTCTGTGCACAATATTACATATTTATGAAAACTGGATACATATACCTGCTGACTTTCAGAACTTTAATCGTTTAAAAGAGTGTTTTATTGTAAAAAAAAAACAATTTTACGTTAAGAGCTACTAGAGTTTTAAGAGCTTAATGCTTTTTAAAAGGCTTACAACGCATCTGCAATCCCCCTGGTGTTGCAGTTGTTCATGGGCGACGGTAATCACTTACCATCAGTTGAGCCGTATGCTCGTTTAAAACCCCCTCTCCTATAAAAAACGTATTTGATCGCGTTTTATTTTAACTGATTTTTAAAATTTGACGTTTATTTATGAAATTTTATTGAAATAGAGATCCGGGAGATTTCTCTTATTCAATTAATAACAAATAAATAATTTAAACTTTTAAAGTATTTATTTAATATTTGATAATTCCTTGCAATTGTTGAAGGAAGTTAGGTGCTCTTCGTAATAGACAATATAGAAAATTTTATTATGGCACGTGCATGAGTACATACATATTATCATCGTAATATAAATTTGATAAATGTAACAAAAGATTCTTATCTTACAAATCTCTATCTTGGCAACACTATAAATTGATTTTGACTTCATTATCACCAGCATTGAGACCATTTAAGCATAAATCTGTACTAGAGATTACTAAGTATCTCCGCGCATGTCAAAGCTTTATTTACCAGTGTAAAGCATTTATTCAAAATAACATGATTACATTAACAACCTAGCGATTAGCAGATATTCGGATACTTGTAATGTATATTATTTCGAAAGTAAGGCCTAATTGATTTCTACTCATTTCTAGTAATATCTTATTGCAATTTATAACTAATGAATTTAAAAACACTGTACGTTTGATTTTAAATATTTTCCAGTATATGGTGTGATATATGTTAGTAATTTTATTCAGTGGTTATTTATTTATTATTTTAAATACTTTCCAGAATATGGTGTGATATATGTTAGTAATTTTATTCAGTGGTTATTTATTTATTATCTATCGATTAAGTAGGCGCACCATCTTGCGTTACCAGTCTTAGAATATATTTTAAATACGAAAAAGCAAGGTTTCTTTACGATACCAAATGTTTACAGATTTCTTAGCTGGAACCAACCTTTTACCTAATTCTCACAAGGCAATAAAAGTAAATTTCCCTTGTAAATCGTTCATACTGCCTATTTTTTATAGTATAAGGTTGACAAACGAGCACACAGTCAACTTAATGCTGTGGCCTACAGACATCTACATTTCTCACCAATGAAAAATCGAAATGACGATGCGTTGTCACCCCTGAGGACTAAGTTGCAACGCCTCGTTTCCAGTAAAAAGGGGCAACGGTTATCTATCCTTAACATACGAAACACAATAACATTAACCTCTGGTATTCTAAAAGAGCGTGGTCCTTCCCCGGTCGAGCCAAACCATTCGTGCTACATCCATAATATTGCTGCAGCGTGGTTCTACCACCTATGGAAATACGCGTATTAGAATAAAAAGGTATTACGTAAAATCCAGGCACAAATAACACAGTTACGTATATACAAGTAACCCTGTTACATAACCTTTTAAAAATATTTCAAGAGCTACGTAATGAATAAAGATGTGTTTTGTATCCATTATGACAGGATTGGCGCAAAAGCTCAATTATTCAATCAATTGAAAATTCTCGTTGGAAATTTCCATGTATGTTCCCTTTGTTTCATTATGATGATTATTCAGTTATCAAACATATCAGTTTGCAAAAACATATTTCTTCATAAAGTTCTAAGAGACGAGGTAGCTTAACTCTTAAGTGCTTGCTATAAATTTCACACTGCGTAAACAATCCGAGTTCAATCCCCCGGCAGTAATAAAATTATTAATTTGTACGCCATATTAAGATCTGTTTAACCACTTGTTTGGTTCTATGATTAAGAAGCACATAGTCCTCTTGATGGTAAGTAATTGCTGTGGTCCATGTAGATTTACATTAATCCTCGATTAAAAAGTAAAATAAACATGCTTGTCACCCCTGATAATTAAGATAGAATATCTCTTTCCCATAAAAAAGGGTCTCAGGTTCTTCTAGACTATCATACACTACACTAACATAAGAAACAGGGCTAATTACTAACGTTCATATGTATATTGCTTTAGAAATTTCTCTGAGGGCTCATTGTAATTTAATTTATAAATTACCCATAGGGCACTCTTTTGCAAAACAAATTTGTTTCTATATCAGTAAACAGTTTAAATGTTTAAACGTGTTGCCCCATAGTAAAATTCTATAAGACATTACGCTATGAAAAAAGTAAATTTCTACATTGGTGAGACTTTTCATTTTTCTCACAGCATATGCTGCTGAACAGAGTCTTCAGCAAATTAAGATTTATGGGGGCTTCATTGGCTTTCTTTTTTTATAAGATCTTGATATTTGAATGTTTAATATTAGGTATTGTGAATTTATACATTTCGATTTGTTGCCGTTTTAAAATAAATTGTTTGTGTTAAACCAATGTACTTATTTCGAAAAATGCATTATTTGTATAGTCATAATTAATTGAATGGCGTTTGAGTTTGAAAATTAAAGAAGTATTATCAGTACTTAACACTATACCTGGATTCTCCCCTACAAGGTGAGGTATGTGATTAAAATAGATTGAGAACAGTAATGTGCCAAGGATGGAGCCACGAGGAGCACCCATTGATACTAACGATCCGGAGAAACTTTTACCATTGATAACTGTTTAACTGTTATGTTACTTAAATATGAAATAATAAGTCTAAGCTCATCAGTTTTGAGACCGTATTGATGTAGTTTCCTAATAAATGTCTCATGATGAACACAGTCAAAAGTTTTGAAAAGAAGGATACACACCAGATTCGATACTAGTATTAAAAATAATAGCAAGTTGAGGCGCAATGGACGCTATAAATGTAACAGCGATCCCCCATTAATCTGCGGGTTTCTTTACATGAAGGGTTTAGAAATATTTAACTTAATTTTGTGGCAATACTTTTATAAATCTCAATTCTTTTATATATTCTGTTTGAGTACTGACTCGGCGACAGTTGAAGAGTTATTCAATGGTTCTGTAGTCAAGATAGGAATATCAGTGATATTTCTCAAAAACCGCTGTGGCCTACTGATTTGGTATAGTAATTTTATTGTTAGTTTTGATTGATTAGTGTGGCTTTCGAGGTTTGTCTAGACCGGTTTTGTTGTAGATTATACTCTACGTTCGTATTACTGGGTAGGGAAGTACGGAAGTACACTGTAGTCACGATATTGATGGGTATTTCTGTAGTCAAGTTTTTAATAAATTCTATACTTATGGACCAAAATCGCAAATAATTTTGGTTGAGTGGCAAAAAGAACAAAATCTGAAAGCAATAGGTAGTACAGTGATAGTGAATTTTTATGTTTGTACATTGTAGATATCCCGGAGTGGATTCAAAGTTAAACCTATACATACTATAGTATAGTCTTACTCACCGAAAAGTGGAACGTATTTAACGTTTGCCTGGTCAGCTAGTATTAAAAAGTAATTTTATTGTTATTTAGATATTCTGCACTATAGTAACACTCAACATACATTTTGTGTTGATTTTATTTAAAGATTCTCGTTAGTAGATAGAAATAGCATCAGGAGCCAGGTTGTTAGTTTATGAGACCTAATCTCTCTGAAATATATCTCTTGGCCTGCTAACAACCTTAATTAATGTAATATATTAAGCTTATAGTGTTAGTTATAACCAAAGGCTACTCTACTCTGTTGAACAGCGTTAGGGGAATTGTGGTTTGTATGTTCTATATACATTACCGTGTATGTTTAAATTTAATTTTTTTTGTTTTTTAATTTATTAATTTATTTCAGATAACATAAGATCCATATCATTAAAATTGGTTGATTTAAAGACATTATTAATTATTTGATAATAAATGATAATATGTCATTAAAATATAATAACTAACATATAAACAATAGTAACTAACACATAATTATTATTTAGTACCTTCTCACTCCTATAATTACTGGGACATGTTTATCGCAGCAATGCCGGAGCATAGGACAGTCTAGTCTGTCTCCTATCATTTTCAGAATAATATTGGAGCTGGCCCGCACTCTGCGCACCAGTGACGCGCACCGAAAACTAAGCAAGCATTGTGATTTGGGGCGCTTAAGTATCTAATTAGCGATGACACTGTGTTACATTATATTATTATACATTTTAGATACATTCCATTAGAGCACATAAAAGTCCACTATTGAACATAAGCCTCCCCCCTAGTCTACGATCAAGGATCTTGCCATAATTGCCAAGCTTGGCAAGTGGGTTGGCAGCAGCTGTTTTTTATTATTTTGTGTTATTATCAAGAAGATGCTGCTGCCCAACATCTGCTTCAATTTTCCTCTGTCGCCTCTTACGACACCCACGGTACGATATGGGGTAGTGGGTATTCTTACACCGCCACTACACAGTAAACTCTTTCGATAAAAATAGTGAAATTTATATTTCCTTACTATACAAACAACAATGTACAGGAAAACCTAATTTTATATGACTATATATGCATTATGAACTCCAAGGAAAAAATGTAATTCTGTATGTTTAAACGCAAATGGTTTCAATTCTTAATAAAAAATAACTAAAATATAAGAGTGTAACATAATAATCATATTAAAGTTATTACAGTTATTTATTTGTGTGTGATTCTTTACAATAGTGTGTGTCGTGAGAGGTAACAGAAGCAAACTAAACCAGTAGATGGCAGCAGCATCTATCTGATAACATCCGAATACAAATTATAGTTATCTCTGATTAGGTAACTATACAGGCAAAATTTGACCTTATTACCCGACTTTTTGATGTCAATTATAAAGTCGCTTTTAATATCCCTTAAACAAATGTTAAAAAAACCCTGAACAAAAACTTTACTGAGCCAGTTTTCTCATACGATATATCCATCATATATTTACTAAGATTCTTTACTGTGTACACTTACAAAGAAGCAAAACTCCTGAGCGACTTTCCTCGCTCCGTATCATGTTATCGTATGCGTATCATGTTCGTCATAAATAATCCCAAAATTATTCACGGTCTCAAAATACAAACAGAAATATGATTTTGTAATTTGCTTTGTGATACGAAAAGTCATTTGATGTAATACTTAGATGTGGAGTGAAAGTTGTTCCATGCACAGGAGAGATTGATTATTTGAGACAAAGTTTTCATGTAACATCTTTATAAGGGTCTAAGTAATTTTCTTTACAAAAGCGATATCAAGATCGGAGTTAATTTATGAAATTCGCTTTTTATAAAACTGAATTTAACTTTAATATGTACTCAGCATTCTTTAGTTTGTATACTTCTTACTAGTTATGCGAAAGCGTGTAAATTAAGAACAAATAAGACAATTCGTAGATGAAGTACCGTGAGTGTCATAAAAGGTGACAGAGGGAAATAGAAACAGGACGTGGGCCGCAGCACAACATCCTTCTGGTAACAACCCAAAATTATAAAAACTGCGGTTGTCAACCCGCCTGCAAACGTGGCAACTATGGCAAAGTTCACCCTAAGAGAAACACTTCGGAGGAGGCCTATCTTCAGCAGTGGACTTTTGATAGACTGTAGCGGTAATGGTAACGGTTATGGGAGTAAATAAGACTGCGTCTCTCATACTTTGGTATCTTCGTTTACATACTATATGTATCTCTTGATTAGTTGATAACTTCAAATTATTCGGAAACGGTTGCCGTGGCCTAAAGTCAAAGACGAGGGAATGATCAGCAAAGGTACACATCTGAATAGAATGGAATGGTATAGAATATATATAAATTGATATTATAAAATACGTTTGCCACTGCTTTGGAAAAATCCTCCGTCCTGGGAAGAAATTTGTTCCTTTAACAGTTCACATTAGAACTTTATCCTTTTCGTAGTAATGGTAAAATTACTTTTCATATTATAAGAGCTGTGGTAGCTCAGATGGTTAACGCTCGTTGTAAATATAACAGAACGCGAGTAACCTGAGTTCGATCCCCGCCGGCATCAGTGAAATTGTTAATTGCAATTTTAAGTGCTGATTTACCACGTGCTCGGCGGTGACGGAAAACATCGTGAGGAAACCTGCATGTCTGAGAAATAAGACAAAAAAATATTTCGAAGACATGTGAAATTCGCCAACACGCATTGGTGCAGCGCGGTGGACACTTCCTAAACTACGGAAACTTGGCTTAAAACCCTTTCAGAAATGAAGGGAGGTCTGTGCCCGGCAGTGGGACGTATATAGGCTGTAAATTTACTTTAACATTAACTTTTCTTATTTAGAGGAAATGTCATTATGATTACAACTATCGAGTAATTTGGCAGTGGGGAGGCAGAAACGATTACACTATTTCGTTCCGTAAGTTCCTTCATCCCACAACACAATTTATCAAAAATTAATGTGCAGACGACTGTCTTTACTGATTTATTATAATCGTATGTAATAATTTAAATATACTGGGTATATTCTCAAGTTTTAGCGGTCGTTAAGCATTCTTCATTTAATTACCGACTCGTTTAACGATCAAGGGGCCATAGTTTAGGTTTTAATTGGGTTTGATACAAATCTTAATTATTTTAGTAAAACAACGTATGGTAGCATTTTTATAGTATAGGGGAGACAAACAAGTTCACCACTTTATCCAGCTGCAATTAAGTAGATGATGTGGCCTGTAAACACCTACATCTAACCTTAATTAAAAATCAAGGTGTTGATGCGTTTTCACCCCTGAGGACTAAGTTAGAATAATCTCGTTAGGTACCAGTAAAAATAATCTCCGGTGTTCCACACTCACCATACAACACACCAGCATATATATTGCACGCTGATATTCTGTGAAACCGTGGTCCTTCCCGGGTCGAGACAGCGTAAGTCTCGTAGAATATTAAGAAAAATTCACTTTTAAAACAGAGGATAATAATGATGTTTTTTTGCAGATTTTAATGTAAAAATGCAATTTATAATTTCGAGACTTTATAAACAAAGCGTACCACTGGCCAAATGGCCTTTTTTTGGCAATTTTGTGTAAGTTGAAAGTAAAGAAATGAAGTCGGCCATCGAAAGTACAGAACTATTCAAGCTGGTCATTTTTACATTTACATTTATAATTCTACCGCAAACAAGCTATAACATATTTTAGTACATTTTAATGGTCTCAGCCTCCCACGGGTCAAACCAGGATAATGCAGAGCCCCGAAGGGCCTTACCGGCTTTTGCAACCTTCTCAAAGCTGCTCCATTTTAACTCGTCTCCCAACTTATCGAAGCTTTCGCACCAGACAGCTGCTCCATCGTTGCTTTTGTCCGGGTCGAAAATTGGCACCGCTACGTCGTCGTGCCGCTTATTTGAAACTATTACATTTTGGATGGTTTCTAACAGCCCTTTCAGCATCTCCACGTCCATATTGAAATAGTTTGTCCTGAAATATTTAAAATAAAACTGTTAACAAAAAATGGATGATCCCACTTCTGGTGATAATTCCATGGGAAATTAACCAAAGAAATCAGCTAGGAAAAAGATCGGTTCAGAAATAAACTTATATTCTCCTATTAAGCTAAAAGGAACTTAAAATCTTCCTCAAGGGACAAATTAGGAAAAGAATATAGCCAATGTAAAATAATATATTTAAAGAATAATATCTTCACACGTATTTAAACAATATTTAAACAAAAGATACAATAAGCAAAAATAAGCAGAAGTACAATTAAATAAGACATAGTAGAAATATACTTAACTTGCTAATACGAAGAATAACCAAGTACTGTCTCGAATTTCTTTGAATTCGTAGTATTTATAAGATTACCGCCAAATGTCGCTTTTACTTTTTTACAATTGAATAATTCTTAACACGTCTAAACATTAAAAATAAAATTATAAAAATTATTAACAATTAAATAAAATCATAAAATCATTTTGAAAACAATTTTCACAGTTTTCAACAATTAATTTGCAGTATAAATATATTTCAGAAAACACGTGATCCAAAACGGTTTAACATATTATTAGTAATAAGTTAAAGGCACTAAAATCCTTACTTAAACACATCAAAAATATGAAATACATTTTTAACATCAAAATAAACATTTTTAGGCTATTTTAATACATTTATTACAATATACTTATAATACATTAGAAAACGGAAATAGTAAAAAATTAAAGATTCTTATACCTTTTATTTAGTATTAGTATAGTATTAGTAGATTAAGCACTTATTAATCGTAACTAAAACTTAATTCTAAAATTATCCCTAATTTAGCAAGCGCTTCAGATTATCGTACCTGCTAAATGTATTTGTCGGTAAGTACAACGCGATAAGCCAATTTGTGTTGGAAATAACAGGATAGCGTTAATTATTAAAAATGGTAAAAGTGTGCTGATGTTCAACTTGCTCTCTTGCTTGCGCAATTTATCATTATCAATAATAGGACAGCGTAACGCACTATACATTCAGCATAGAGTAATTACAGTTTGACCATACCGCAGTATGTCCCCATCACTATTACACACCAGTGCAATGTGAAGGACACAATTACATGATGACACCAAATTATGCAAAATAACAGCTACCTTACCCATCTCAACGTAACACAGCACAGCCTCTCAGCAATACCATCGTCCAGCACCAAACAACATAAAATATTAGTAAAAAACGGAAAAATAATAAAATACGGATTTCAACCAGTTATCAATAATATTATACGTGGCACACTGTACACTGGAATCAGATTATGAATTACTTCAGTCGCCACTGCAAGCGATAACATCTGGACGCGTTGCGACATGACGTGATGTCTGATACAAAAATTTGATTTTGTGCGTCGAAAGCCACCCTTGTATATGGGACACTTCCATTGAAGACTATCATGACAGGAAAAAAAATACATAGCGTGGTTGGAAATTTTAAAATTTTTAATTCCAAATTGGGAAACATTAAGTAAAGACGAAAAAAAAATATAAAAGTAAGTACCTACAGACATAGTAAAAGTTTAGTCATCACCACTGATCATTCGGTTATTGTATTGCCATGA
Source organism: Parnassius apollo (assembly GCA_907164705.1). Classification (NCBI taxonomy): domain Eukaryota; kingdom Metazoa; phylum Arthropoda; class Insecta; order Lepidoptera; family Papilionidae; genus Parnassius; species Parnassius apollo. The sequence continues at coordinate 7,375,518 of CAJQZP010001486.1, read as the reverse complement.
TATTTCGCCACATGGCATCATAAAGTATTGTGAAAACTTATCCCTTACGTGTCTACCCGTATTAGATGCTCTGTAATGTGATGTTTTATATGGCAGGTCATCAAGACAAAGTGTTAAGGTATCTTCAAATTTGTACCCATCTCTTTGGCAAACAAAATTGTGTAACACACATGCCACTTTTGTTACTTTTACAGCAAAATCTGGCGGTATTGTCATATTTGTATGAAAGATTCTCCATTTGTTACTTAGAATTCCAAAAGCACATTCTAATATCCTGCGCGCTCGACCGTGTCTATAATTAAAAACTCTGCGAGTGTTGTTTAAGTTGTTCCTTGGATATGGTCTTAGAAAATCGGAATTTAAGGGAAAAGCTTCATCTCCAAGAAAAACATGGGGGTCATCATTGTAGTGTTTGTTAAAGCTTTTGGGGCTGGCAAATTAAGGCGATACTTAGAGAGTCTTTTTCCGAAATTCCAGTGTTTAAAAATACTGCTGTCTCCTTCTCTACCGTATGAACCAATATCCACCGCTATAAAACGATAGTTCGCGTCAACGATGGCCATCAATACAATAGAATTGTAGTTCTTATAATTGTAGTAATTTGAGCCACTGAAATGTGGTGCAATCAGTCTTATGTGTTTGCCGTCTACAGCACCCAAGCAATTAGGGAAATTAGTTTTCCTATAGAAGTTGTCGGATATTATAAGCCAGCGCTCTTGTGATTATGGTGGCTTTATCTCCATTGGTTGTAATAGCTCCTATATAATCAAACAAGTATCCGAAACAATACCGGAGATTGTAGTACTTCCCATTAGGAAATCATACTTCAAATCTTCAAAGTTGTCGCCAGTAGAGAGGTATCTGAAAGAAAAAAATAACATTGATTGCTAATTACTTATATTTTACCGACAGGTCTAGGACTCAAAAGAAAATGGACTAACTGTCGAGATTATTACAAGAAAGATAAACAAAAATCAAAGAGTATTCCTACAGGATCCGCTGCAAAAAAAGGGAAAAAATATGTTTACGCAGACATTTTAGAATTTTTGGATAAAATAGTTTCAAGAAGAAACTACGCAGGAAATTATGAAGAAGATGACACTGCTGAGCAATCTGTAAGAGATGCAGAAGATGAACATGAGGTACAAAGGGATGTTAGAACACGAAGAGCGCTAGAAGTTGAAACTGAAAATATACTTAAGAAAAATAATACCAATGAAGAATCTGAACCAAAAAAGAAAAACTCACAAGATGTGCTAACAGAAATATTAAATATATTGAAGACTAAAAAAATACTGCAACTAAGGATTATGACGATGATGAAAAATACCTTTTGAGTTTTTCAGGTGACATGAAAAAAATGACACACCTGCAAAAAATTGACTTTGAGTTAGGCATGATGCAGCTACTTAAAAATATATTCAAAGAAAATTCAAATAATTCTTCACCATATATTGATTCAAGCACCCCGAGCCATCAAAGTAGCTATAGTCCAATGCCAATCTACCGACAAGTTTCGCGGTGCAGCTCAGCTCAATATACAGGGTCACCCAATATAACCCCGTCGACTATAATCACCATTCCTGGGCCTTCTCCTCGACCACAAGCTGTCTACAACGATGATCCTACCCCACGGGTAGTCATAAATTCATTCCAAACAATTTCAAGCGGTGGACAGTCCGATGGTGATTATCAACCCACTGGTTCCACTTCACAAACTGAAGGCATCGTCACGTATGACGAAGAATGTAAAAGCCTGCTGAATAATTATATGACTTTTAAATGAATATAATAAACAAACTAACACCACTTATTGATTAAAATTATCCCACCTACTTTAATTTTTGTTTTGCTTTTATAAAATGAGTAATTAAAATAATCTTACCTTAAAGTAATTGTGAGTCTTTCTTCAGCGGAAATGGCTCTTCTCGTGTGTGTGTCTTTCTTTCGGATTTTATTATCCAGCAAACATAGTAATTCATCAAATGATGCTACTGACATTCTGTAGTAATCGAAGAATCTGTCAGGATACTGTCGTAATTTTTTCGCCGTAATATAATATTGACTCTCCTTTACTCTGTTCGTATTTAAAGTTCCAGTATTCGCGTTTGCGTTTCTTTTTTTTATAATGTAGAGCCAAAAGCAACGCGATTAGTGTTAATTCCTCTACCATGATGTCCACGTTTGCACGTGCCGGGAATCATGAGACTACTGATCAATCTGAATTTTTAAGATATATGTGAGGCAAGGTACCGGAATTTAGATTATGAATTCAGAGAGCCATTCCGGCTGTATGAGGCCGGCTTTACACTTTGGTTCACTTTACACTTTGGTACACAATTTAAACTTATACACAATTCAACTTAACTGCACGTCTTACTGCGACGACTCGAGTTGAGCTAATGCCACTCTCCATTTACTAATCAACCTTGCGCACTCGTTAGCAGGGTGGGGCGGCATCATTTCCGCCCCACTCTTTTACAGAAATCAAAACATTATTCTTCCGGTTAAATTATATTACTCTATCTATTATCCGTAATCATTCACGATAACAACTAATAGGAACTATAATATAGAGTTAAATCGAGTAATTCTGCTATAAACAATAATACAATAGTTATTAACCTAACATTAATGTAACAATAATAGTTACGCAATAATAGTAACCTAATAGTTCGGCCATCCTACTCAAAGCGAGTCCCATCGCTTGTACACTTAAACAACGTCGCAAGTGTAGTATTAAATAAATAAAGAAATTACATATATATACGTATACATTTAACACATCCCAAACTAAATTAAGCATGACAATATATATATATATATATATATATATATATATATATATATATATATATATATATATATTGTCGGAAATAGTGTGTAACACGATAAACCAAAATTGTGTGGGAAATAACAGGATAGTGTTAATTATTAAAAATGGTAAAAATTTGAGAGCTGATGTTCAACTTGCTCTCTTGCTTGCGCAATTTATTGTTATCAATAATAGGACAGCGTAACGCTCTATACATTCAGCATAGAGTAATTACAGTTTGACCATACTGCAGTGTGTCCCCGTCACAATTACACACCGGCGCAATGTGAAGGACACAACTACATGATTGTTGGAGCGGAAAACCTAGTGGTTGTTTTTATGGTGAGGCAGCACCACTGTCCCCATTTGACAAGGGTTCAGTCGAGCTACCGCATATTGTTTCCATTGTAATGAAAGAGATCTAAGACCACGCACTTTTAATTTTGCACTACAACTTTATTCTACACTTCCTATTATGAGACTCACAAATAATACTTGCAAAGTTTTACCAGGAAAATAGAACTACACTGACGAGCGCTGGAACTGAAGTGATTCTGTTGCCGCGTTCATTCAATAAGGAAAACGTAATAACGACTTAGGTGTGCTCTGATTGGTCGACGATTTGATTGGTCAATACTTGACTAAACAATAACTTTTTATTGAATTCATTAGGTTACTTAAGCAATTTCAATTATCAGGATTATTAATCAAATCGACAATTATTTATTCTACGATTTAAAACCATATTTGAGTTAAAAGTTGATAATGGAATAAATAGTTGTTTTACCAGGAATTAGTGGTCAATAAAGAGATTTGTAAACCAAAAGAGTTTTAAAGAACTAGCTAGTTACATGTTATGTTTCTGATAAATTGCTCTTATTAAATTGTAGTATTAATAATTATACACCGTTGATTATTATAATCAATTAAAAGACAATGCAAAGCTTATGCTTTGTCAACCGATGATGTACTTGCTCCGACATATATATATATATAAAATAATAAAATCAAAATTAACATTTAACCTTCAGTAATAATATCAATAATTAGTATTAATTACACAGTTATCTTTTTTTAATTTGTTAATAAAACTAATAATTACCTTATTACAACTATTGAGTGTCAACTGTGTTATTATCAGTTGAATCAGACTCAAAATCTCTATTAAAATTCATCCACTGATTTTTTTTTAATTGAAACTATAGCTTCCTATTTCCTACGGTTTTTACAAGTAAGCGGCGTATCTTCAACTAGAAATGTGTCATTTGGTAGCACTTTTACAATACGATATAGACCTTGCAATTTAATTACAAGTTTTTAAGTTAACTTATATGATTTTTTTAATAACTTGAACACTTGTCACGGATTTTGTATTTTTAACAGGAGAACGCCTCGCCCATTCTCGATTCCGTACTCTCCAGGTAGAATATAAAACTCTTTCCCAGCTGAACCATGTAGTGATCCGATAACACAAATGTCACAATCACTGTCTGATTTAGTACATACTTCCACCGGTTGCAACGTGTTACTAGGAATATTGGTGACGCTTTCAGTTAATAAACGAATTTCATTTTGAGTTATCTTGTGGAACATTAATTTGCTAGGAGTTTTGATAATCATAATATCAGGTTTTTCTGTAAATGTGTGCCCCAACAAAACTGGGTGGTTAAGAACATAATCGTCAACTATAAAGTTTTATATCCTCCATTAAGCCTTGTACTGTTACGGAGGCTAGCGCTACGGTCTTACTATGGTCTTACTAAGCTAGACCCTATCCCTTTTAGCACAGGCAACTTATTTTGCGAATTAATATAGAGTCCCATAGTTTCTGCATCACTGAACCTAACTAACGAACCCAAGTCCCAAGTTGACGTGACAGATTACTGAACATCCGTTATTTTTTATGTTTATACATATTTATCACAGGGGCAATCACATAAACAATTACAGTTATACTTAGTAGGAAAATATGCGAAATATCAATTTACATAAACGAAAAAATACTTACATTATTCGAGCGGTGCACGTGGCAAGATAATATGTATCTTGTTTATCTCACTTCTGATCTGTTGTACTATTTCAAGATCAGGTAGAAAATAATAGGGTTGATTCCAACTATTACAATACTATTTCGAGTCCAGATAGAAAACAACAATACAACAACTTTACAATTTAAACGTACACACAATTCAACTTAACTTCACGTCTTACTGCGATGACTCGAGTTGAGCTAATGATGCCACTCTCCATTTACACACCTTTCGCACTCGTTAGCATGGTGGGGCGGCATCATTTCCGCCCCACCCTTTTACAGAAATCAAAACATTATTCTTCCGGTTAAATTAAATTACTCTATCTATTATCCGTAATAATTAATGTTAAGAACTAATAGTAATTATAATATAAAGTTAAATCGAGTAATTCTGTTATAAACAATAATATAATAGTTATTAACCTAACATTAATAGTTACGCAATAATAGTAACCCAACATAATAATAGAACTTAGTTATCAAAATAATAGTTTTTACATGCTTCGAGTTTAATCTGAAATTTTTTTTTAATTTTGTAATAAAGTTTTAATTACTACAGGACTTACACATAACTTTTTACTGCTTTTGTCCAATACTTACGTTTTGCTATTTTCCATGCAGCACCAAATATGTTCTCCGGGAATTTATAAAATTTCACTTTCACATCAATTCCACGTGACATGAAGTATGTACTGACTGTAATAAGTCACGGATACAGTAATTTTTCCTTGAAGTTGATATTGTTAAAATTATATCTATATATTTTATTAATATCTAATAACGCATTAGTCACGTGTTAAAATAAAATAAACGATCTATAATGTACTTTGTGAAACGATTCCAATTAGTTACGATGTTTGCCACCAGTTGGCGTAAAAGTTTAGATGCACGGTCCCTATAGCGCACGTGTCACCGTGTTCTAGTTCTAGTAGAACATGCGATCTATCGGCGTTGCAGTTTCAGCTCAGTTGGAAGCAGACGAGTGAAGCTTACACTCTTTCCCACGTCTGCTTCCAACACACTATAACTAAATACTTTTTCTTTGATTTATTACTTTATCGTAACATGTAATTACTCGTGTGATTGTTCTAAACTGATACTTTATCGTTTAATACATCATAATATCATTTAATACAACGAAGTGTACTGAAGGTTGTAATGAGTTCACGTCGCCTCCCAACATTGAGAACTGGTCTCATTTTAGCTTGTTGTTTAGCTTTTAGCATGAGTTCAAAACGTAAATTAAAAAGCAAATGAAAAATGTCGGTGCACAATGTTACATATTTATGAAAACTCATTACAAATACCTGCAGACTATTAGAACTTTAATTGTTTAAAAAGTAATTTATTATAAAATAAAAAAATTAAAACCAATTTTATGTTAAGAGCTTTTAAGAGGTTACTCCATTTTAAATGGCCGGCAACGCATCTGCAATTACCTTGGTCAGTCAGGCTGCTTATATTAATAATAATAAATATTTATTTGCATAAAATATTTATTCTTAGTGTATACGTGCATCTTTTACCTCTTTATCGGTATACGAATATTACGTCAACGTGCAATTTAATAATTAAAATTAGGAAAATACAAAATTACAATATTATTTCATCTTAATTTGAATAAAACAGTAAAGATTAAGGCATGGTCATAATTAAAATGTCAAACTAGTATAATGTCAATCTTACAAACTCTAAGTCATTTGTCAATTTAAAATTTTATACATCAAAAACAATTCGCTTAAGGTGACCGTCACGGCAGAATTTAATAAATTCATTTATGTCATAAAAACAATTTACAATCAGAATCCAGAAAATAATTTTTTAAAAAGTTTAAATGTCAAGTTTTGAATATGGTTCGGGAGTAAATTAAATAGTCGAACGCACATGCTATAACTATTTCTGGCAAAGCAAGTTGTGGCTCTCTGGGGCACAGATAACTTCCACGGGTACCTTCTAGGCCCTGCCGGTCTCGGGCCTCGGGGTTTTCCCCCATTGCCCAGACTATCCTCGCGGCCCACTACTATGGGCTGGTCCTGGTAGCCTTATCTAAGGCGTTGTTAGTTTCTACCGACTTTAGTCGCAGTCGGTTAAAAATTATTTTGTAGTCGGTTAAGGCTACGAAAAAAAAAGAGGTTATCTTGTTAAGTCTGGGTTGGCCTATCAGCGGAATTGTGTCCTCTCTAATCTATATAGAGAGGAGTTCTCTTGGATAGGGTCGCCCGTCCGGAGGGCGAGTTTGTAGCGGCGCTAGGTTGTTGAGATGCGTGTGTGGCCCGTTGTCTGCGCGGTTGAACAGGCCGCGTGCCAACCGGGCCACAAATTTCTGGATGGTTTCTATATTGAGGTAGGCCGCTATTACGTCATTCCAGATGTAGCGACCCGCACCGACAATAGTTCTTAGAGTCAAATTCTGCTAGGCTTGCAGTCGCCGCCTCAGTGGATCGCTCAGAAGCGCGTACCAGGCCGGAGCAGCATAGGTAATGATAGGTCTTATATACATTTTATATATTTACAATTTCATCTTCAGTGGCAACTTGGATGCCAGGACCGGCAAGAGCGTCTTCCGCGTACATCTGGCTCTGCGGACGACGAAGTCGACGTGCGCGGTCATGCGCAGCGTCCTGTCAATCCAGCACCCAAGGTAGGTCACGGCCTTCTCGTACGCGAGCTTCTGGCCATTGAGGGTTGGCGGAGGTGGTAGATTTCTGAGACGGCGAGTGAGCAGAGTGGTCGTCTTAACAACGTTGACGACCATCTTCCACTCATCTAGCCATGGTGGCAACAGGTCCAGCAGACGTTGCATCCTGGCAGTGGCGATGTGGGCTCTTCTGGACGAGGTGAAATAGGCGTTATCGTCCGTATATAACGCCAGATCCACGTCGTCCTCCCACTCTCGCAGCTGACCTGCCAGTGTTGGGATGTCATTAGTGTAAGCCGCGTACACGACTGGAGACAAACAGCTGCCCTGTGGAACGCGGCTTGGCGGATGATTCTACGCAGATGTAGAACTTCCTGTCTGCCAGGAAAGACGCCATTAGCCACAACATAGCAGGAGGGACACTGCTCTGTTCTTCCAATTTGTAAAGTAGTCCAGAATGCCACACCCTGTTGAACGCTTTCTTGATATCGAGAAAAACGCCCAACTTTTTTTGTAACTTTGTTTGTGTTGTACTCGGCCGCAAGCAGGTGTATCATTCTGGTCAGCTGTGTTGCTGTTGAGTGATCCCTCCTGAATCTGTGCTGCTTCGCCCGACGTTGGATGCATGGACGGCCGCGTCTTACAAACAACCTTTCAAGCAGGACCAAGCTCTACCAGGACTCTATTGGGCAGCTGTGTGAGTGCAGCGTTGGTAATCCCATCGTGCCCCTGCGCCTTCCTCGGTTGCAGGCGGGTTACTGTCCTCCGCAGTTCAGCGGGGGAGATGAACCACTCTCCTGCAAGCGGTGGCGCGGGCGATGACAGGAACTCCTGTACGCGACTCTCCTTCCGGGCATGAAATTCCATGAACTCCGCACTTGCTGGGTTCGGTATAAATTGCTGCTCGAACTGCTCTACTAGGATATCCGCTCTACCCTTGGCAACGTAACAACGTTTGCCCGCGTTGTTGGTCAGCGGGCACACGGGAGGTCTGCTTTTGGTTAACTATCGGTTCAGTTTGTAGAGCGACGCATCCTGCTCTTCCGCTTTCCATATGCGTCGCTCCCAGGCCTCTCCTCTGTGTGCCTGGACTGCAACCGACAGTTCCTCCGACAAGGTGTTCAATTGCGTCATGATTCTCGGGCAACGAGTACGCACCCAGAGCCTCCTCAACGGTCTTTTACGTTTGATCTGCACGCATATCTCACGCGGCAGATCGTCTCTCCTTGCTGAGATCGGGACGATTGTAGAAGCAGCGTAGAGGGCCTCCTGGATCGACTTGGTGATTCTTGTAGCAGCGGCCTCTACGTCGTCCGCTGTGCTTATAGGATAGGACACCCGATTTTAAGTGGCTACTACATCCTTTGGACACCTGAAACCAAATTCATACAAAAATAGCTGCAGGCTAAGTGGAATGCCTCATAACCAGTAATTGTGCTGAAATAGTAAAGAAGGAATTACCCAGACGATCTTCTAGGTGGAAAAAGAAGAAGCCTTTATAATTTATTTATATATTATTATATCTTATAAAATCCTTATAATTTTATATTACTTCTCGTATAAGGTTCAGGTAACTCGGCCAACTCTGTAAATTTCTATGCTCAAAGTTTTTCTTTGTAAAAAACTTAGTAGAGAATGTTTGTGGTAGAGTTAGAGTAACGGATATAACTCTGGGCTATCATCATCAGCGCCATTATCATTGCAGTATATCAAAATTCACTGCTGAACATAAGCCTTTCTGCCTCATAGGTATATTGTCACTTTTAGTAAGTGGATTAGCAACTTCAGTTTTTATTATTTAGAGTTTTTATCATTAATGGTGTAAGAATATCCACACGCGACGGTGGGAAACGAACCAGGAGATGGACAGCAAAGACTTTGTCATAGAAGTAAAGTAAAGTATGTACTGCTGGGCACAGGCCTCTTCTCATTAATGTTTTATAATTTGCAAAACCATTAGCTTAGTGGCAAAGGCTCGCCGCATAAATTCTGCAAAACGTGTTCGATCTTCGCTAGCACCAGTGTTGATTGATAAAAACTGTCGTGAGAAAAGTTGCATGCTTTTTATGAAGTATGTTTTGTGCCAGATGTTGTTGCTGCATAAAGCTGCTCCTTAAAATTAATTAAGAGCAATAATAGAGCAAATTCTAACTTTTTTGTTATACCTTATCATTGGACTTGTAAATTATAAAATAATATATTATTTCAATTCCATTCGATTTACCAATGGACTGAGAACGTAGTTTTATTTAAAATGCCCTATTTTTGAACTATTTTACTTACCCAAATTATTTTAAAACTTTTACATTAGGGATGATTTTCCTTAATCGTCACGTTTGGCAGATGGATTGATGATCGTAGAACTCGTAGTGGTAATAACTTATTAGCCACCCGTCACAGGCTTTTTACGTTTAGCATAACATAACATACCATAAACACTCACGCCTGTCACCCAGAGGGGTAGGCAGAGATTACGGACTTCCATTTGGCACCATCCTGACATACCTCTTTCGCCTCCTTTACATCCATATATCTACGCATACATGCTCGTCGGTTAAGGGTACTTCCAATGTGGCCCATTTTCAAAATATCGCCAATTTGGTTGATAAACTTACTTCTGGGGCGTCCCTTCCCGACTCTGCCGTTCACATCTGCCATATAAATTTGCTTTGTCACTCTTTCCTCATTGATTCTTTCTACATGACCAAACCACCGAAGCATTCCTTTTTTCATCCTGGTCACAACATCATCTTGCATACCACATTTATCTGTTATCACGCAATTCTCACCCTGTCATTTAGATTCAATCCTAGCATACTCCTTAAAGACCGCATTTGTACAGCATTTATTCTACTTTCGTGCTTCTTCTGCCACACCCAGCTTTCACTACCATACATTAAAGTAGGGACTAACACAGCATTATGAATTACCATACGTGCTTTTTTTGACACATTCTGATTCTTCACAATAGAGTGTAGTGCCCTATTCACTCTATTCCCCGCATTTACTTGTCGTTCTATATCCGTATCATATCTACCATCCCTGCTAAATACACATCCCAAATACACGAACTCATCCACTTGTTCAATTAACTCTCCATCTATTCTTATGTCATATACCGTTTTGCTTTCTTCTCTTTCAAAAACCATCACTTTCGTCATACTTGCGTTCACTTTCATTACCCTTTCTTTTAATGCCCAGTTTATTAATGTAACCATCATTTGCAAATCAGCCACTGACGACACAAATATGACTTGATTATCGGCGTACAAAAGGCATTTGACAGTTAAATCGCCCATTCTTAACCCACATTCTTCATCTTTCAAAGTTTGCAAACACCTGTCCATAAATAGGTTGAACAGCCAAGGGGAAGCTACACAGCCCTGTCTGACACCTTTTTTGGATGCCAAACCAGTCAGAGTAGACCCCGTTGATCCAGACACAAGCACTAGAGTCCTTATAAAGAAACCTTAATGCCTGTATCAAACCAGCGCTCAACCCATAAGAGTTCAGTGTTTGCCATAATACAGTCCTGTCCACTCTGTCATAAGCCTTTTCCAATTCTGTGAACGCACAAAAAACTTTATAGTTTTTGGCCAAAAGCTTCTCCGCAATCATGCGCATGGAAAAGACTTGATCTGTACACCCCATTCCCTTTCTAAATCCCGCTTGAATATCCCAAATTTTTCCCTCAGTTTCTTTCATAAGTCTTTCAATTGACACCTTAGCATACAGTTTACCCACAATACTAAGCCAGCTGATACCACGGCAGTTTTTTGCCTGCTGTGACCCTTTTCCTTTATTGGTACTATAACTGCTTTACACCAGTCATCCGGTACCCGTTTTAATTCCCAACATAAATTAAACAAGATATACAGCAGGGCTGCCACCACTCCCTCTCCAGCCCTTAGCATCTCGAGTGATACTCTATCATATCCGGCTGCCTTACCTGCTTTTATGCTCCCTTTCCACTTTTTTTAGAATTTCTAGTTCATTCAATTCAGACGACTTTTCACTCATAAACACGCTTTCAAAGTATGCCTTCCATCGGTTTAAATTCGAAACTTCGTCATTCAGAATACATCCGTTCTTGTCTCTTATAGCATTAATTATAGGCTGTTTTGTATTTCCCCTGGCAGTTCTTAGGAGTTTCCAGAACATTTTTATATTAGCCTGGAAGTTATCAGATATCCTTCTATCATTCTTATTCTTTCTTGCTTTTTTACGTTTAGCGTAAGCTAAATAGTAATGCCAAATTAAATAATTAATTAATATCTACTAAATATCGTTTGTTCGACCGCTATTGATGATTGTTTGATAATAAATACAACTTAAATGTTAATATTTAAACATAAAACCGAGCGAAGCGAGCTCGCGAATTGGGGCATCCTGACTTGGACAGATTGAGGAAAAGACCAGTAAGCTTTGATTATAAACCTGTCTATATAATCAAAGGCAGGAAGAGACCCCGCCATTCACTTTGTGTTTTTTTTTTATAAATTACATAGTAACAGGATGCCCGCGTAGCGGGATATATGGCCGACAATTACTATCCTAGACTTAAGATAGTAATTGACGGCCATAGTGTGCAGAAGTGTAGAGAGTTCCTTATGGTAATATAGCAAAATAGAAAAGGATAGAAAGCTCATGACTGTAATCGATTTTAAATGACAGTCGGCACGCAGGAAATAAGCTCCTAGATATTGTGAATTTTTTTAGAGTATAATAGTGGTTATTTTTTAGTAAGTAATTGTTTTCCAAAATGGCTACTTGTTCTGTGATTGACTGTGGTTTCAATAATACAAATAATCCTGATAATTGCACATTTCACAGACGTCGTCACAATTATGATGCGTTAATTTTTGGTAAAAATGTATGTTATATACTATTTTCAATTATTTTGTTAATTTTTGTATTTTGTAAAGAAAAAAATCACTTTGTTGATAATTTGCATGATTTTAATGAATACATTTTTAAGCAAAATATTTCACATGTACGTTAGGGATTACTCAACTTTATCAAAATTAATGTTGATATTTATCTTGAATAAAGTCTATAGAATTGCCCACACAACAAGAAGAGGTATGGAAAAATGCTAGATTTGCATTCTTAAAAATATAATTTTATTTTGCCGTTTGTCAAATTGATTCCATCTGGATTCTATAAATAAGAAAAATGGTTATAGTTAATAGGAGGGGTTAGTTGGAATCCAAAGAAGAACTCAACAATTTGCAGCAAACATTCCTTGAAAAGTATTAAATAAGAAGCAGAATAAAAACAATTTCATTAAAAGGAGCCATTCCTATTAATGAAATTGTTCCTTATTTGTACCAGTCAGTACAATATTGTTATAGAAATGATTCAAAAATTTTACTTCGTGAACTATAAATAAATATAGATAGATTTGTAAACATTATAAAATTGATAAAACATGATAAAATATGAGATTATCCAATTTAAGTAATTATGAACCCAACTGAGTTACCCAACCTATTTATCAACCAAAAAAAAACTCACAGTCACACTAGGACAATATTCATAGTGCTATTCACGCTATTTTCACCAAGGGGTTCAGCGAAACTTCGGATTATATTCTAGTCACAATAATAAAAAATTTATCGTAGTTAGGTACAGATATTCGGTAACGCTCCTGAAGCGTCGCTTGACGCCCGTGCATGAGACGCGCAATTCAGTGTGCCAGAATATTATAAATTCCATAGTAGGTATTTGATACTCACAATGCTCGATGCTTGATTCGTGCTCGATGCCCGAGGACAGTGTGTCGAGGACTTGATAGCAGGGTTCATCTCCTCCAACGTTAGTTGTAGAGAAGAGGAATTCGTAGCTAAGTAATAATTCAAATAAATCATCATAATAAAAATAATAAATCTTATCAATATATTATTTTTTCTATATTTTATAGGAATTAAAAGGACATTTTAAATAATAAGAGATATGAGATAAGACTACGCCTTCAATGTCAATAAACTATATTTACATATTTCTGTCTGCATTTTGTTATATCTGCCTGTATGTTAAATAAAAAAGAAATTATTAGAAATTATACAGCATTAATCAGCTCCAGCTGATAAATACAGAAACAGTAATTACTGATTAACGTCAATGATATTCGACTATGTAAAAGTTTTCTCACATTTTATTTTCACTCGTTTCATTTTCTTTACAAATTATATAAAATCTATATTGCTTATCTACTATGGCTGGAATAAATCCAGGATCCGTGTTTGTCTTAACAAATAACCCATTTAGTATTAAGCAACTTGCTGAATACGTAAGGTACCTATTTATACATAAATGCAGTTAAATGTATTGCTATTCAAATCCGATGAAACTGTAGTAAAATTATAGTTACTTCTTTTGTGTATTTATTATTTAATTTAGATTTTACTAATAACATAAACTTAATACCTTGTCACTTTTAATAAACTAATAAGATTCTAAGACCTGTTTGTTATTTGTTTTAGGTAATTCAACATAATGATAGATTTTCACAAATTCTAGGTGGAAATAATAAATTCTTATATAACATATATACTTTTATATTAATTAATTAAATTAATTACCTGAAACTTGTCAGTTTTATCGACGAATTTTACCACAAAAAATAAAAAGAGAAATACACACGTAATATGTAAATTAATATTTGGATAACCTGAATGATAATATGCATATTATCTTAAACACTTTTACATCGATGGGACGATATTTATTTTCTTCTAAACAAACGTTAAACATGTATATATTGTAATTTTTAATTTTTCTGCCATAAAAATATATAACCACAGACTTCAATTTATTCTTACCATAATGATACGACTCGAAACCTGTTTTTTATGTCACTTTATATTGGCACATATTATACTCAATTAATAAAGGTTCATATTTAAAAATAATTTAACTAAAGTAATCACTACTCTCAACTCTAGTGATAAACTTTTGCTCAATATAGGGACTGTAAATAGTCGATTTACTCAAAAACTCGTGTTAAACTAGAATGACATACATACATAAACTAACCCGAGTGGCTCGAGTCACAAAATCGTACTTGTGTTATCTTTATTTTACGGCCAATGCAGTGTCCGTCTACAATTTAGTGATGAACTCGACTTACTAATTTGAGCAATTTATTGATATATTATGTAATATCAATATAAATTGATATTACGTAATATGTTCATTATGTTATATTAATATATGTTTTATATATTAATACAATATAACAACAATGTAAATCGGTTAAGCATAATTTGTGATACTCGTAATTAAATTATTAATAACACCTGCGTCATAACGTTAGAGTGATATTATTTTACGAAAATTGTCGATACACAAACTAAAAATATATAATAACTACCTATTAAGTTTAGTAATAATGATTGTGTTGGATGGAAGAACAAATATAAAAATAATTTGTGACAAATTGACACAGGTGCGTTCAGCTAATTTGAATTGCGTAACTCGAGTTCAATACGAGATACTTGAATTTCAATTTAAGTTAACTCGATTCAATTTTTTTCCAAGTTGGCAAGACATCTCTAATACAATTATTTTTTTAAATATTACGTTATCAGAACCAATGACCTGAACACGAATATCAACACAACTCTTTTTTTTTACATTTCTTGATTCCGTTTAGTTTTTCAAAATATCTTTTTACGATATATAATAATAAATTGGTATCTTTTTTGAGTGTGATACTATTGAGGGTTGCTAAAATTTCTAGTGGGCCCAAAAATATTTGTCTCCTCTATTTGTTAAGAAAATTCTGAAAGTTTTTAGGTTATAAGCTGCTCTTAGGTATTGTTCTAATTGGATATCGATCGCACGATTAAACCATGCGATTTCATCGCACGATGGAATAGATCGTGCGATGAAACAACATGGATGGGACAACAGGTGTCCTAATAGCTCGCGATTACAAGGCCGCCGCGCTGTCTCCGTAACGGCACCATTTTAGCAATGGCTGTTTACTGAGATACACAGTTTTTTACTCTCTTAGGTCTCTACTCGTCTCTAACTCGAATCACCGGTTCCCTTAGGTTGCTGTGTTTGCGCGATGATTCGTTACAAATTAGGACACTCAAATGAGATTTGTAGCTTTGATTGCACGATCAAACCCATCATACGATCGTCGATCACGAAATCGCATCGCTTGCATCGTTACCAATTAGGACAACGCCTTATTTTTCTTTTGCAAAGTGAAAAAAGTTCTATTATTTGAACTTATCAGGTACTATGAAAGTGACTAAAAACCGATATATCTCTAAACACTAGCAAAAATTTTAATATTATTTACAGAATTTGCTACAGAACTAAGTCTTTAGTATAGATAAATAGGTTAACACAAACGCTTTGCGAAGAGTAGAAGAGTAGTAGTAGTAGCAACACAACTAAATATATATTATTTATATTCCTCAACAACAAATAGAGACTTTAGCAAATAATATGAAAAATGTATGTCTTGAGCATAATAAAGTTCTCTTTGCGGTGTTATTGACAGTTATTTCCAGTGATTTGTTGAGGTTGTTGTTTTGGCGAATTTTTCTTGTATCTGTTAATAAATGACTGCGTAAAATCGTACGACAAGATACAATTTATTACTATAGGTGTATGACAAGCTCACATATATCATATATTGCTCTTGGTCGAAAAAAAAAACAGAAACACAAAGGAATGTCGTAACTTGGCCGTTTGGAAATATAGCTTTCTTTGAAATGCTCTTTATTTGTTAATTTTATATGGCTATCCCATTGTCACTTCAGATTACTGATCCGTTGGGCAATGTATTAGTAATTAGTGGTTATAACTTTGTTGTTCTGAGGTTTGACATATAATGGTAATGGTACACTAAAAGTTTTTGTTATATTTTATTAATCATCGTTCTTTTAAAAACTAAATCGCAACGTTATCACATTGTTTTAATAAGTTTACACTTAGCTAGAGATAAGCAGTTTTGCAAGCAATCACAAGCAACTTCTGATTTCAAACCTCTTGTCAGTAACGTATCAGTTATAAAACACACTAGCTGCTAATAATTTCGAGATTTTTGTGGTGTTTAAAGAAGAGTGGTCACAGGAAAGTCACAGGTCACAGGTCGTCACTTTATCTAGAGAGGGGCCACCTTGACACTTCGCTTACTGAGGCTGAGGCTGTATCTATAGCCGATTAGATTATAGGCCTGATGGCCTTGATATTTTTTAAACAAAACACGACACACACACACACACACATTGTTATAAACAAAACAGTCCTCAAATAAATGTTCCCACACCTACCTAAGCACACGCGTGTACGATTGCACGAGCACTTACACACGCATTGTACCACTAAACATGAACAAACACAGGAGTACATCACAGAAAAATGTACGCACATTGCACTTATCAATACGCACAAACAAACATACATTACTTTAAAAAGATAACTATGTAATAAATTTATATTATCATAAAAACTGACAAAAAGGCCAATATGATTGGTGTTTTAATAATAAAATATATTATTTAAATAAATACTTATTTTCATTGTTTGTTAGCAGACTATTCAAACAATGTAAAGAATCAAATTATGTAAAGAATCGACGCTCTGGGAAGTCTACAGTCTGTGAACACATATAGAACCGCCCCCGTCACTAGATCATATTTGATAGACCACAAATTCTCGCTAAAGAACACCGATTCCTTCCAAATATGATTCGCGAGACTATTGAAATCAAAAAATATCCCTATTTCAATAGAGAAGATGGCTGGGTGCTACGAGTACCATCTGCTTGTGGTCCTATTATTAATATAAGTATTTATATCCCAATTCAAGCATACAACTGCAAGACTTCAAGATACTATAAGTTAATACTGCGTATTGGTACTAAAATTAGTAATTTTAATCTGGAGGTAGACGTTAACTATGACATTCGGACGTTGAACACCTCTGTCATCCGGTGACAATGGGTGCTGTAGTGCTCGAAACATCGGGAATACAAAATAAGCTAATATACGCGATAAAATCCGTAAAAACTAGTTCTATTGAAATGTGTAGTGTTCGCGTAAATATAAGAAATCTTTATAGACATAAACAAACGAAATTTGTATGCAAAGAAGTTCGATTAAGACGGCATATTACGGCCTTGTCTTTAATCAATGTTGTTCAAAGAATAAAATCTCAAAGTAATTACTAGTATAGAGAGAGTCCTAAAATAGAAACAAAATGCTTAAGTCTTGATACATATTATGACATTTAACATAGTTAAAAATAAGATAGATATATTTATATCTATTGTTCTTAGCTTCTTTCTTTTACAAGGTTGTTGCCGTTTTTCTCTTCCATAGACACCTTTATTGATGTGCCATTAGCGGAATAAGAAATGTAGACAAATTCGTTTAGTCTATGACTTCATCATCATCATTCATCATTACAGCCCTTCACAAGTCCACTGCTGAACATAGGCCTCCCCCAAGCAACGCCACAAAGCACGGTCCTGAGCCACCTGCATCCATCGACTTCCTGCATGTCTTACCAGGTCGTCACTCCATCTAGTGGGGGGTCGCCCTATACAACGTCTACCGGTACGAGGCTGCCACTGGAGAACCTTTCTTCCCCATCGGTTATCGGTTCTTCGAGCTATATGGCCGGCCCATTGCCACTTCAGCTTACTAATCCGTTCGGCTATGTCGGTCACTCTGGTTCTACTGCGGATATCCTCATTTCTGAGTCTATCACGCAGAGAAACTCCGAGCATAGCCCTCTCCATAGCTCGCTGAGCAACCTTGAGCGTCCTCATACGGCCAGCGGTGAAGGACCACGTCTCTGGTCCGTAAGTCATCACTGGCAACACGCACTGGTTGTACACTTTAGTTTTCAGAGATTGAGGTATACCTGACGTGAATATGTGTCGTAATTTCCCGAACGCTGCCCAGCCGAGTTGAATCCGTCGATTGACCTCTCGGACGAAGTTGGACTTACCTAGTCGGACTATTTGTCCCAGGTAAACGTACTCGTCAACAACTTCGAGCATAGTGCTCCCAACAACTACCGGCATAAGTGTGACATGGACATTAAACATGATCTTTGTTTTGTCCATGTTCATCTTAAGACCTATCCGTTGGGAGACACCATTGAGGTCATTGAGCATAGTGATAAGGTCCTCCAGCGATTCTGCCATAAGATTAGTCTATGACTTAGTAATATATATCCATCTATTTGATAAATTTTAATGGCAAAAGTTCGTTCCTATATACGATAGACGTTAAATCGCTGTATAAATTAAAATATATCGTGAAATGTTCACTACAAAATCTTAAGTTCAGCCGGTGTATTTCCGCCAAATTATCCTTAGACTTACAAAGAATAATAACTGTGTTTGATTCAAATCAGAAGCAAACAGCGTTTGTTTTGGTTGACATAGCACTTGAGGAATTATGAGTAGCTTGATTATTGAATAAGTTTTCTGTATGTTTGTTGTTTTATTAATAGAAATAGATTGTTTTCAATATATGTTACAAGTAACACATTTTGGAAGTCACTCTATACTTAATTTACCACTGATTTGGAAAATACCTCTTATCCTTTTCTCGTACTGGAAAGAACCAGCAAGGAACCCATCGGGGCATTTTTTTTAAAGAACAATTTACAATTATATTACACGAATAACTACACAAACCAAATTAAGAATAGCTTGGTAGCAATTACCTCATTCTCAGATGTGATTATCATCTATAAATTCCTAAATATTATAATAGCCTTTTTATACATAAAATCTTTGTTTATTAAAGTATTTGAAGAGGGAGATCAAGTTTTGTACATTTTCTGGGATTTTGTTGTAAGAGCTAAGAGCGTAGTATACATCGCCCCAAGAATGAATTACTGATTATTTGCTTTTGAGTAACTAATACTAATTCTGTAACATATTACAGAAAGTTACTTACAACTAATATTAAAAGTTATTATTTTGCAGGTTATTTCTCCAGATCGTAATATATGAGTTTGATGTTTAATAAGTACGTTTGGCCTTCCTTACCTTTTATTAGTTTTGCTCTAAGGGGTTTTTCAAGCCTGATGTTCCAAAATATGGCTGTACGTTCATTGAAAATAACTTAATAAATGTTATAAGATGAGTTATTTATTTTATTGTTTAGTTGCAAAAAGCACGAAATGTTATTTTTACCAGTAAATTATTTTTACCTACAAAAAAAGAACCAATCTTTATATACATTGTGACACTACAAAGCAAAAATTCTATGGTTAAATCTTATTAAATTTTTCAAAAAAATCTCCACCAGCATAGCCTATATAAAAATATATATAAAGTTTCATGCATATGAACAAGAAATGAAACGGATAGCGATTTCGCCGGTACCGGATACTGAATTTCCGGAAAGTTTGTAGGCCAGAGCGCCGAATTTTCGGCAGCCAGATGCTCAGTACATCTTGTAAATCACAACAAGTTGAGCAATTTCTATATGTTACTAGCTGTTCTCCGCGAATTCGTTCGCGTGAAATTTGTTACGATTGGATTTTATTGGTTTAAATTTTTTGTGTGGAAATATATTTCTTTTTCGAAAATAAAAGTGGTCTAAGTTACTCCTTATAACATTAGCTTTATGCCGGTTAATAGTCAGTCAAAATTGGTTCAGCCCTATCGGAGATTAGCTAGAACACACAAACAGACAAAAAAAATTAAAACTGTTTTTTTTTGTTATAAGTATATACTTACATATACATTTAGTGAAAAGAACATTCGGCACTTTAGCTTTAGAGACAACCATTTGCAAACGACAGCTGTCTCCTCAACCATTTTCCCATTTACGGCACGGGACTCCATCCTGAATCAGCTATCCCATTGGGCCCAATAACTTTTAGTGGTTGAACTCATCGCTGAGACGTCGCTCCACTTGGGCTTGAAAGCACTGGCCTTCATCCATTCTAGAATCGACTTGATGTCCGGATCTTCCTGCTATGCATGTTGTAAGCGGTCCTTCCACTCGCTGCTGAGGTGGTCTGTCCTGACCATCCTCATGGATACCACTTTCTTACACTCTCGCCTTTTACTGTTCTCGCTATCATCAGAATAAGGCCTTCTTGACAATGCATCTGTGTTGCCACGCCATTTCCCGCTGCAGTGTCCGATAGTAAAGTCGTATTCCTGCTGCTGCTGGGCGGTGCTATAAGCCGCACTACCCTTTCGAGATCGATCACCCCTTTTTACAGATCGCTTAGGGGATCTGGGTCGAAGATGGCCCCTTTCCCGACAGCCGTAGCACCTTGGGTTGTAACTTTTATTGTGATCGCGAACTGTAGGTGCTGCAACCTCCCTAACGCGAGGAGAACGATGATCCTGCCGCTGCTGGGCAGTGCCATTAGCCGCACTAAGCTCTCGAGATCGATCACCCTCCCTTTATACAGTTCGCTTAGGGCAGCTGGATCGAAGATGGCCCCTTTCTCCACAGCCATAGTACCTAGGGCTGTATCCTTTATTGCGGTCGTGAACTGTAGCTGCTGCAACCTCCTTGACGCGATGGGAACGATGATCCTGCCGCACGGCTTCCACCTCCAGTGCATGGGCCAAGGGGTCCTTAAGCGTCTCGTGGTGCTCGAGCCTCACAGCAGCTCTGACTTCAAGGTCGCGAATGCCGTCGATGAATGTCTGCACCAGGTTCCTTTCAATGAGCGTAGGTACAGACTGGTATGCTTTTCGCACCAGCTTCTGCACCTCTAGAGCTCACTGCTGCAGGTTTTCGTTGATGCGCTGCACGCAATATTTAAGCTGTGCGCGAAAGACGTGTTCCAGGTGAGCGTCGCCATATCTCGCCTCCAATGCCTCAAGGAGCTGCTCGTAGGTCACTTTCATACCGAGAGCTTCCAACACAGTTAAGGCTTGGTCACGCAGTCATGGCCTGGCTTTTATTCCAGCCGTTCACCTCCATGACGACCTCGAACTGGATTTTGTAGGCTGACCAGGAAGAAGTCCCGTCGAACGGCGGCATTTTGAACCCACGTAGCAAAGGTGCAGTAGCTACTACAGGAGCTGTATTTCAATCCCCATTTTTTAGTTCGTCCAGTGATTTCTTCATGTCAGCCATTACGTTTTCAACCGAATTGTTTACTTGGTCGATTCGGGTTTCAGCTTCCGACAGGTGGTTGTCGTGTTGAGCAACCTTATCCTTCACCTCCCGTATCTCTTTCCTGAAGGTAGCGTGGATATCCTTCATGAGGAGCATCTGCTCTTCCTTATCGCACTTGAGCTGCTCTTCCAAACGACGGACCTATTCGTCCTGTCGGCGGGCCTGTTCCTCCTGTCGATGGGCCTATTCTTCCTGTCGGCGGGCCTGTTCCTCCTGTCGATGGGCTTGTTCATCCTGTTGACGGGCCTGTTCCTCCTATCCGCCCCGCAGCTGCTGCAGCATCACCATCAGAGCACTTAATCAGGTGCTACAGACGTAAGAGCTGCTGATGGGCCGGCCCCGGTGGTCGGCGGCTGCCCACAGACGTCTGCGGCGTTACACCACCAAATCGTATCTGGTCCGTCTCCTGCTGACGTTACACCAATTAAAACTTAAATTACACTAATAATTAATCACACTTAACACTTTAGTTCACTTTATTTCACTCCGAAAGCTTCGCTCGTATCGCCAATTCAATACTGGCCCGGTCGCGGCTCTCAGGGGCCTTAAATACGCCTTTTCCACCGAAATATTCAGAATATTCCAGCAAATACCTGTCCCGATCGACTAAGTTCAGAAAGTTCGAGAGGGGACCCTTCTAGAAAGCTTAATTCTTCTGCTCGATACTAGATGGCGCTGTTGGTGGAAATTTCAAGATTGGCATTTTCTAGGAAGGCCTCCTCGCTCTGTTCCCCGACACTAGATGGCGCTAGTGCTGGTCACCAGACATCAACTTAGGCGCGCAACAGTAGGATAGTGGTCAGGTCTTGGTGTTTGTCCATGAATCCATTTCCACCACCACGACCATATATCTCTCTCTCTCTCTCTGTCTCTATATACACTTATACTATATATATATATATATATATATATATATATATATATATATATATATATATATATATATATATCGTGGTTGGTTTTAGTAATATCATTATCAGCAACTATTTAGTAAAGATTCCCCAAGTTAGCCGTTAGAGACAATTTCAAGGATAGCTATAACTACACATCGAATTAGTGTATATAAAGTTACCAACGTACAGTAAAAGTACAACGTACCAAGTATAGGATAAGTGAGCCCATAATAGTTTAAAAGTAGAAAAGAATTTAAACATCTTATACAAAATAAAGACATTTTGCTG
Organism: Parnassius apollo; assembly: GCA_907164705.1. NCBI lineage: Eukaryota > Metazoa > Arthropoda > Insecta > Lepidoptera > Papilionidae > Parnassius > Parnassius apollo. The sequence goes on along the minus strand of CAJQZP010001486.1, from coordinate 7,352,714 downwards.
CTGACCACGTATACATAAAAACTATAAGATTACATTTAAATATTGTTTAGTTTAGTAGACATCAGTTAACGAAAACCATCGTGGATATAAACATTGCAAATTAATAAAAGATTAAACATTTGATATTGTTTGCCTTGTAAACTATTTTGGCATTTAAATTAGCGTAGTATAAAATTCTAGGTCTGTGATTTATGTATAAGCGCAGCATTCGTAACACATTTTTAATACTACATGAACATTTTTCATCCATCCATATCCATAGGAATAGATATGATAAACGACCGCATGCATATAATCAGACTCATGGTTTACATTTTTTAAATTTAATCAATCTTTGTATCCGTTTGATAGATTGTGGATTATCTTACTGAAGTCATTCAGAGTTCTTATAGGTAACTACTGCGTACGGAAAATATCGTTCTTGACAAAAGCGCAAAACGACGGGTCAAAAATTTTAAGATGGGTGGAAGGCTGGACGAAGTGAATTGATTCGATGAAGTACGAATGACGATACAAAAGTAGTAGCGGTCGGCCTCATGTAAGATTGTAGACACCCACAAACCCAGAAAATGATGGCATCAAACTCTATATCATTGTATATCCTATCGATAATAGACAAGAAGTGCTGACTGAAAGTCGCAAGTCAACGAGAAAGGCCATATCAAAGAACAAGAGTTACTTTAAAGTGACACAGACACTCTCGGTGCCTAATTTAAACAACGGAATACACGTAACTTTCTTATTTTTTTCTTTTCTTAAATAAAAGGAATGGTGATAATCGATCACACCACCTACCTGATGTTAAATGAGCCCCCATTAGATTTTGATTAGTAGCCGATCCTAATCCTAGCCGAAAAGTATAACTTTATAGCAAATAAATGTTACAATTACTAATTTTAGACTAAATTACAATTTTAGTGTAATTGATCTAAAGAATACTTTATTTCGAGTAAACACGCCTTGTGATAGCGACATTTACGTCATTCTATAAGCAAAGTCATTTTATTGAACAAAAATTGATAGAAGCTCAAAGTGGTACGTGAAATAGACGCTAGATGGTCTGAAGTTATGGAATCGTGAAATGTTATGAACGGATTAGTATAATATAATATTTAGTTATTAAAAATATGTTTTTTTATTTATTTAATAAATTTTTTATATTTTTTTAAACTTAAAATTTATACTAACCATCTCTAAAGCACCGCACAAAGGAGAGACTGAAATAATAGGAAACACAGTATTTAAAATAATACTGATTATGCTATAAACTTACTAATATTGCTTTTAACTACAACTGTTAAGCTGAAAATGCTGTGTTACGAGCTGTTCACGACGGTAGTTGAATTGCGGAATCGAACTCACCACCTTTTGAGTTTGCGGTCCGCACTATACCATTAGAGTACTGTCGCATAATACGCACTGTATTCTCATTCATTCGCAGGTCAAATTCTATAAATGTATGTATACGTTTGTGTCTTTTTAGTGTCGCTTTTTTATTTCATCGAGTTTCAAATCACAACGATTCTAAGGAAGTTATCACTTGAAAAAGTATTAAATAATTAACGGTAACTAAAGGCTAAAATGAAAATTCATTTTAATCATGCTAATAATATACAAAGTTGACGGTAACTACTGTTTAAATATACATTTTTAATTTAATTTTTCTTAACTAAACAAATTTTGTTAATTTAAAGAATCTTACTGTAGCGTTTACCTATATACCTTATTTATCGTGCTCATAATATATATATATATATATATATATATATATATATATATATATATATATATATATATACATATATATAAATAAAGTGCACGGTAACTGCTGTCGCTGAATAAGCTAAATTAATGAGAAGAGTGCAGGCTGTTAACAAAAGCCACTTTAGGCAGTGTAATGAATAGCTCTTGCTTCTGATAAATAAGTGCACCAAAGTTTTCATTCGATGAGATATTTTAAATATTTATTTATGTCCTTAATTAAGCGCAGAAATAATACATAGACGAGGTTTTTTTTATATATCAGCTGTCATCAATTTAAATTTTACTATTATTATACTTATTATTATTATAATATTTTAGTATTTTATAGTATGTATTACAATAAAATATTAAAATATTATAATAAAACTATTGAACAAGTCACTTCAGAATTTAAATAAGAGGGAATTAAGGGGAGGGAGAAAGCCGTGAACCATATGAAAACAGCACAATGTCCCTAATAGCTGTTTGTGATTCAGAAACTTTTGAAAGTAAAACCAGAATGTTTTTTGGAAAACGCTCCGTGGCGAGTTGTGAGTGGTGTGGTGCGTTTGAAATGCGATCAGAGAAATTAGTGTAGGGGTGTTTTTAAGAAAAGAAAAAAAAAAAGAAAAAAGTTTATTAATTTTTATAGAAGTAAGCGTGACAACGGAGCACACAGTTCACCTGATGCTAAGTGAATGCTGTGACTCTACACTGATACATTTACATTTTTGAATATTTTTTAAAACAGATTACAAGGTTACTTCCTGCAATTATTTACTGCACGCCTCATAAGCGAAGTTTTCAGGTTGTGCTCTACTCTCACCAAATGGAAATCCATTAATTTTCTAAGCTAAAAATGTCTTTACTTTTTTTACTCTTGCACTTTTAGAATAATAAAATACACATATACCCAGAAAACTCGTTTTCATGTTTCTATTATTTTTAAAATGATTTTCTGTATTTAGTGTAAAAATAAACTATTGGAAAAAATTGTAGGGTGTCCGGATGTCTGTCTGTGTGGGTGGCGCACGATTACGGTTGTTGGAATTAATCTCAACGCACGGGTTCCTTTTGAAAATCACTGAGTATTTGATCTCGTTTAATTGCAATTAATGAAAATGTAAAAAAAAACTAGTACTTTTCTACAAAAAAATATCTTCATAGATCTCTTCTTTCGTCTCAAATATGGAAAAAGAGATATTTTTCTTTTTATATAATCAAATGAGATTATGAGGCGTGCACTTTTGGATTTTCTAAATTTTATGCTTTTACTATTGGTTCAAAAGTAAACAATTTTGAGACCGTTATAAATCGAAGTCTACTTTTCACTTATAGTGAGCAGTAAATAGGTTTTTTTTAAGTTAATTGATTTTTACGCATGTGGGACCGATATATTCCGAATAATTTTTTATATTAACTTCTGATGTAAATACAGTGAAACCCTTTAGAATATCACTACTGTAATCTTTCACGTTCCAATTCATTATCAATCATAGCCTATAAAAGTTCACGGCTGAACATAACTGTAACGTGGGAGAACCACGTTATAGCTATGTTATGGTTGCAACAAGAATCGGTTGGCTCGAACTAGGAATGTTAAGGCTACTTTGTCACGTATGGTGAGTGTAGAGAAAAGGAGACTCTTTTAACTGGAAACGAGGCATTCCATTTTATGAGCCATAACATTTACTTACCATCGGGTGGACTGTATGCTCGTTTATCACACCATTAAAAACATATATATATATATATGTATCATAATTACAGCCCTTCACAAGTCCACTGCTACTGTTGCTGGACATAGGCCTCCCCCAAGGAATGCCACAAAGCACGGTCCTAAACCACCTCCATCCAGCTACTTCCTGCATAACTTACCAGGTCATTACTCCATCATATATATAGCCTATGTTTTTTAGATAGCATAATAAGGGATGGTTTGCGAAATTATCAAGAAGATACTACCAGATACGCCGCTACAATGTCCTGCCTGTTGCCCTGCTCCAGGATGGTGAATATTATTACAACACCATTACGCAGTCGTCACGTCACGACGAAATTCGACTTCAAGTTGATTAAAAATATTAAATGTTCAATTAGTTGATGCTACCACATGCTAACTCACGTACCGTTTGGACGCAACATTCAAGCAATAACAGTTTCTGTCAACTTCTCTTCAAAAATCGGGTGTAGATTTACCACAATTTGTAGTCATAGAGTATTGTAGTTAAAGGTTAGAATATTATCTCGCAGTTAACTATAACTTGTCGTCAAATTTAACTTTCGCTTTTTTTAACTTTCGCTGATTAAAGGTATGCTTACTAAATCTAACTCTCTAAGTAGCAGGGAGTTTGTAAAAATAAAAAAAAACGGAATTAAGTTAAAAGAACTTCTTGGTGTGGGAATTATTATAACATGAATTGAAAATTTAAAAATCCTGTGAATCAAAAAGAGCTGAATGATCTTCCAGCATTTTCTTGAATAATAGCTAAGCACTTTCTTCTTCAAGTCACCTTACAAAAAAAACCAAATCGGTTCTTCCGTTTGGGAACTTCGACGCCATAGAGAGACATACAAATGCACAGATATACTGATATACAGATAACATATATACACACATAGATACACACGTTAAACAAATTACACCCCTCTTTTGCGTCGGAGGTTAAAAATAGAACCAAATACAAATGATAATCGTTTTGTTACAATAAAGGTTATATAAATAAAAGTTTAAGTAAAATAGCCAAGACAAACAAAAGATGATTAATGGCACGAAGAAATTGTTTTGTAATTAAAACTGTTACTTTGTTGAAATAAATAAAAAAGGCATGCGCTTTTAGATTTTCGCATATATTTTACGTTCGGTGTTAATGATATATTTAAACCGTCATGTACGAGTATTAGAGACCATAATATCTTCCTTGCATTTTCAACAATCCTCTTATATGATACTCACGGGAGGATATGATGTAAATGAATTCTTTAACTATTAACTACTAAAATTTATTCAATATTCAATAAATATGTATATTGAATAAAACTATTATTTACGGATTTTATTGCGTTTAATTATTTTAATTTATTTTTATTATTATCCCGACGTTTCGGGTGCTTTACAGCGCCCATGGTCACGGGGGGACTGAGATGTTTGACGTCCCAATGTCATAGTTAGTCCGGCTACCTTCAGTTTTTTAATATTAATTTTTGGTCCGATTTACGCAAAACGAGCTTATAGTATCATGAAGTCTTGCAGTGGTATGCTTGGGTTTGGGTTTAATTTTGTTGATTATGGGATCCCAAGCAGATGGTAGCACCCAACCACCTTCTCTATTGAAATTTGGATGTTTTTTTAATTTCAATAGCCTCGCGTATCATCCTTGGTAGGAATCGGTGTTCTTTTGCGAGAATTTGTGGTTTGTCAAATCTAATGTAATGGTGGGGACGATCTTGAACATGTTCGCAGACTGCAGACTTCCCGGAGCGTCGGTGCTTCACATCAGCTATATGTTCCTTCACGCGGGTTTTTATAGATCTCTTTGTTTGACCTATGTAAGAGAGACCACATTCACAATCTAGCTTGTACACACCTGCATCTTGTAGAGGAATATTACATTTGATGTATGGTAAAAATTGACTAATCTTCTTCAGCGGCTTGTAGTATGTCTTAATGGACGCTCGCTTCAAGATGTAGCCAATCTTGTCCGTGACTCCTCCAACATATGGTAGTAGAGCAGGTGCGCGCTCGACTGTTGCCGGCTTCACTCGTTCACTGTGACGTAGGCGCGGGACCCGAAGCTTGTTGTCTTGCAATACTTGCTTGACGTGCTGAAGCTCCGCAGCCAGATGTTTTCTGTCACAGATCCCTCGTGCTCTCTGAAACAAAGATTTACCCACGGTAGCTAACTGTGAAGGATGATGGTGAGATTCACCATTTAAATATCGGTTGGTATGGTTGGTATGCAAAAGAACACCGATTCCTACCAAGGATGATACGCGAGGCTATTGAAATTAAAAAACATCCAAATTTCAATAGAGAAGATGGTTGGGTGCTACCATCTGCTTGGGATCCTATAATCAACAAAATTAAACCCAAACCCAAGCATACCACTGCAAGACTTCATGATACTATAAGCTCGTTTTGCGTAAATCGGACCAAAAATTAATATTAAAAAACTGAAGGTAGCCGGACTAACTATGACATTGGGACGTCAAACATCTCAGTCCCCCCCCGTGACCATGGGCGCTGTAAAGCACCCGAAACGTCGGGATAATAATAAAAATAAATTAAAATAATTAAACGCGATAAAATCCGTAAATAATAGTTTTATTCAATGTGTAGTGTTCGCGTAAATTTAAGAAATCATTAAATATGTATATTTTTTCTTTTTATGCATAACTTACAGTTATAGTCAAAAGTATTTCTATACAATTTTAAATTGTTTATATATGTGTGTTTTGGAGTTTTAAACAAGGATCAGAATAATGTTCTACGTGATATTCATAAGGGAATATTTCTATTCTTATTTCTTTGTCTAAAGTCATGACGTTTTTGTGAAATGATTTTTTTTAGGAAGATGTTTATCAAGAAGTTTCCGCTGTCATACAAGAAACTCTTATAAATTAATTTTGTTTGTCAGTATTGTAACATAGAGTCAAAACATGTACGTGATTTTGAACAAATTTAACAAAATTTAGTAGTATGCACTCGTAGTTGATAATTTTATTAGTACCTAGATACGGACACATAATATATTTGTATGTTTTGTAAGTACATACGATATAAACATAAACTTATATGTATATGCTTTTAGCAATTAAACAAACTCTTTAAATAAAACAAGAACGCGTTTCCTTTGTATCAAATATTTCTGTTCAGAAAGCTTTTATATCGCTGGTCACAAACAGACGTACATACTATTTCTTTAACTATTAACTCCCTTATTTATATATTCAACCATGCTGAAGTAGTAATTAAGCAAATTAATTTTCAAAATAAATTATATCGCGATGCACACACATTCTTTTCTTGAAGTTCCGTATGTTGTATAGCTCCGAAAAAATCAGCGGTGGTAAATGATTCCACAGAGGGATCGTACGAGAAAGAAAACTCGTAGTAAAACGTACACACACGCGCGCACACATACATACGCGCACAATAGTATATAGCGTGATAATTAAGTAAAATCATACCAACGTGAAATTACCCGCATAGTACGAGGGTGGATTGAAAAGTACTCGGCCTAACCAAGAAAATAAACACATACTAAATCAGTTATATTTTTATTTTTCTACATAATCACCATCAAGTTCAATACACTTTTGCCACCTCCCCTTCCAAGCATTTAGACCGTTGAAAAAAAATGATTCTTCCTTAGAGTCAAAATATGCGTCTACAGCTGCTTTGACCTCGTCGTTTGTCGAAAATCTTTGACCTCCAAGTGCTTTTTTAGGTTAGGGAACAGAAAGAAGTCTGATGGTGCCAGATCAGGTGAATACGACGGATGCGGTAACAGTTCAAAGCCACAGTTGTGAATTTCAGCCATTGACTGTACTGACGTGTGAACACGGGCGTTATCTTGATGAAACAGGACTTTTCTTCTGAGCATTCCTCGACGTTTTTCTTTTATTTCCTCTCGTAAATGACGTAGTAAGGTGCAGTAGTAATCAGAGTTTATAGTCTGACCCCTTTCAAGATAATCAATCATAATCACACCTTTCGAGTCCCAGAATACTGAAGCCATCACCTTATTTGCCGACAAAATCGACTTAGCCTTTTTAGGGGGTGGTGAACCAGGTCTTCTCCACTGTTTTGATTGTTGTTTTGTTTCCGGTGTACAGTAATGAACCCATGTTTCGTTAATAGTAACAAAACGATTCAAAAAATCATCTGCATCGGCTTCAAATAACTCCAAACAGTCGCGTGAAATAGTCAATCGCGTCCTTTTTTGTTCAACTGAAAGCAGTCGCGGAACCCACCTCGCAGACACCTTGTGGAAACCCAACTCGTTGACAATGATGTTTTGAGTTCGTTCATAAGAGATGCCTATAATCTCGGCTATCTCTCTAATTTTTAATCTGCGGTCTCCCATTATTAAATCAAGTACTTTTTTAATATTTTCGTCAGTAGTTGACGTCGAAGGCCCACACTCTCTCTACCACGCTTAAATTCTGCTATCCATTTTTTGACGGATGAATATGACAGAGCACAATCGCTTAATGTACTGACCATGTCATCATGGATGGCTTTTGATGATAGCCCCTTCTTATGGAGGTACTTAATGACGGCACGCTGCTCGATTTGCTCCATTCGCGGAAATTATGTCCGATTACTTTGGTAATAAATTTATAAAATCACAACTAATTATCGCACACGTTTCGAACTTCACACAATGAACTAGTCTGAACTGAACTAAATAATGTGGGTAGATTTGATTTTTAGAATTGAATGGATCTGTGTTAGGCCGAGTACTTTTCAATCCACCCTCGTAATTTCCCGTTGGTGCGACGCTTGGCAGAGAAATGGGTTACGGAACATGGACTCTCCTACGCCATCACCACACTGCATAAAGAAAGTATATTAAAGGAATAATCATTTTCTTAAGTAAATATATTTATAATTTACCTAATTTCTCGCAATAAAAACAATTAGTGTAACACTCTAGGTATGAGAGGAATCTTGTGAAAATTTTAAATGAAAATTCAAAATAGTTAAAATTTGTGTTAAAATTTAAAAGATAGTTGAGAAAGCATAAACTTCAAGGGTCTACTCGTAAATAGCGAAAAATTATAAACTCTGTATAAAAGCCTCTTCGCATAAAAGCTCTTCCAGGTATTTTGCAGTCGAAGTGGCGGAGACGTAAATTATAAGGCACTTTATAAATACCTCGGGAAATTTTCAGACAAAATTTACACACTTTAGCTAATATACTGCTGTCCTTAATAAACATGTACTAAAAGACTCATACCAATAAAATTTTAGACTGCCTTGAACGTTAGACTGTGACTTGCTTTAAACGTTAGACTGTGTGCTCGTTTGTCACCCTTATTCAATAAAAAACAAGTATTACATCAAAGAGTGTCGATGCACTTTTTTACTAAAACATAATATTGATCTCGTACCGAAATTCCGAATAAAACTCCTATCACTCTCTCAGTGACTTTTAGCTTCTTCATTTTAAAAAAGTTAAGTAAAGTTACAGCATATATACGTCACACTGCTGGGCACAAGCCTCCCCTCATTTCTGAGAGGATTTTAGGGCAAGGAAGTGTCCGCCACGCTGCCCCAATGCCACGTCTAGCTTCTAACTTCACACGTCTTCAAATTTTTTTCTTATTTCTCAGACATACAGGTTTCCTCACGATGTTTTCCTTCACCGCCGAGCACGTGGTAAATCAGCACTTAAAATTGCAATTAACAATTTCATTGGTGCCGGCGGGGATCGAACCCTGTTTGCTCGCGTACTGTGAAATTTACAGCGAGCGCTAACCATCTGAGCTATCACGGCTCTTATGTAACCAAGAGCATATGACTATGGTTCGCTTTCATAAGTCAGTAGGCTGGAGTGGCAATGAGCGGGCAATAAAACCCGAAGAAACGACAACAGATATAAAGAAAGCTTATGTTTAGCAGTGATCTTGTGATGGGTTTCCATGATGTAGATTATTTTATTACGATTAACACTTAGTAATTAATTAACACTATAAGTAGCTTCACAGTATAGCTTAACCACAATAACTTTAAAGACTTTCAAACATTAACTTTAACTGATTGAAAAGAAACAACGATTTAAATGCTATTAAACGTTGTATATTTTTTAGGTTCTAAGCGAAACCAATCGAAAATAAATGCCGAAAAACCGTACAAAGTTAATAGTGAATTTGTTAGTAAATTCTTTTATGCACCTATTATATTGTCAAAGGTCACGAGGAATGCATTCAGATAAGGGAGGTGGGCGTGGAAAACCTAAGGGTTCTTTTACGAATACTGGGTTTAAAATATTATGTCATTGTCAAGGACAGTCCACTTCTCCATCTCCGTTCAGCTCTTTAGCGTCAGCGACAAATATTTAAATATGCTAAGATTTAAAACGTAAGTTAATAATAGATCAACATTGATTCAATCAATAAGTGATCAAATATCGACAAATATAAAGTTACTTATATTTAAACACCGTCTTATTTATTATTTCATAGAATATGCATAGCTTTTCAAGATTTTCTCTAATTTTCAATAAATAAATATTATGGTTGTAGCACGAGTGGTCGACCGCGAGCCACGCTCTCACAGAATACCAGCGCGAAATAGCAGCTTAATGCTGCTGTGTTTCGTATGGTGAGTGTAGAGAATCGGAGACCCTTCTTGCTGGAACCGCAGCATACCAACTTAGTCTATAGGAGTGACATCGCATCTGCATTTTGATTCCTAATTGAGTATAAATGTAGATGTTTATAAGCCGCAGCATCGACTTACCTTCAGGTTAACTGTGTGCTATACGGTTACGGTTGCGGTACGGTGCTATGTGGCTTATTTTCAGTTGAGTTAAACTATTTGCTATCAGGAATACGCAAATTCCTTTAGGCTAAATGATTAAAGTAAAAAATTAAAATGAATATATCTAAAGGATATAGAGAAGTTGCACCGGAATATTTATAGGATTATCCGAGGTACGAAGGGAGGGGGAGAACACGGTGATTCTCGTATCCGGCAACTTTTTCTATCACCTCGACCATCTCTCCCAAGGAGGTGTTGGATTTATCGTCTACAAGTCTCTCGTTAACAACGTTGTAAAGATTGGGAGTGTGTCGACGAGGGTTGCGTATCTTATACTCAGAATCATGAAATGGTATTCGCTGAAGGTCATACAGGTTTACCTACCTACGTCGGCATATCCCGATGAGAAGATGGAGGAAATGTATGACGATATTTCTAGAGCCATTCATTCCTCCAAAACCCACTATACGGCGTTAATGGGAAACTTATATGCAAAGCTAGCAACAAGAAAGAACGGTGAGCTGAATGTAGGGAAATTTGGAATAGGGAAACTAAATCCAAGGGGCCAGCAGCTGGCCGAAATCATGTAGAAAGAGAGTCACTCTTTCTAGAAAGAGGGACCCTTTATGATGAACTCTTTTTTCCAGAAAAGGCCCCACAGAAAGTGGATCTGTTCGAACCCCGACGGTTTGACAAAAAATGAAACACAAGCAACAGAACAGACAGATCTCCAAATGCATGCGGCGGGACTTACGCAACTTCTCAAAATTTTCGATTAATATGGTGCACCATACACAATTATGAATGTTTTTTTATTTAATTTTATTTTTTTTATTTGGAAGACCAACAGCTATCATAATTAGGATAGATAGTACTAATAACTACAGTAAGCCAATTAAAGATCCTCACTAATAGATACAAAGGTGAATTTACAACAGTGATAAATACGATTTAACACTCGAAAGTATCCAATACAACATATTTATGCCAAATGAGAGCTAAACTTGTATTATACATATAAAAGACAATCAACTCATACTTAGGACAGTCAATAACACTACAAGCTATTTTTAACAGAAAAATAAACACAAATACAAAAGTAAATCATATTTGTGTAGCAACGCATCAATATCTCACTAAGAGCTACCAAAAAATTCATGGTTAAATATGCGCCTAGCTGACGCAGCACTAGTGTTAAACAAATCGAAGTCAAACTCATTGGCTAGCTTATTGAAATTATTGCTCGCTTGCCATAAAAATGTATTTTGCCTATAATTTGTAGATGAAAACTGGAGACTTAAAATTTTTATGTCTCCCGTTTTCATCTACTATAAATGTTTGATAAAAAGATATAAAACAACGCAATCAAGATCAAATCAAAATTATTTTTATATTGTGCTAAATAAAACTACAGAAATATATTATAAGAAACCATTAATTTATTACTGTTATCACAATGTTCAAAGTACCTGCCACCTGCTTCAATGCACAAACGACACCGACGCAAAAAATTACCGCGCAAATCTCGGAATGCTCCTCCAAACTCGAAAATTCGCTATGTTACACTAATTCCTTACAGCATCCCCAGATAAAAAAATCTATGGCGTTCAGGCCTAGGGATCTTGAAGGCCAGACGATTGGTGCATTACGGCCAATCCACCTCTGGGAAATGCTGGTTCAAATGACATCTAACCTGTCTTGCATAGTGGCAAGGGGCAACGTCGCACTGAAATAACACCCGAATCCGCCATGGCCCCACAAAATCATTTTTTTAATTTAAATAATTGTCACACTTCTCTGCCGACAACGCCCGTCCACAAATTCACACTAAATTGTAGTTGAAAATTGTGACGCCGAAACAGGTTTGGATTTTAGGTCGCTCAGGAATGGTAATTGTGCATATTAAATATTCTGTTGCGGGTAATGTCAATTCGTCTGTCCATGAAATTCGGTCAAAAAGTCGGGGTCTTCGTTGTTTCTTCTTAACATCTCTTAACAAAATTCGATTCGGCGTTGGCAGTCCGATGCAATTAAATCTTGCACTTTCCCCTGATACTGGTAATATCCCTCATTTCGCAGTATTCTGTGCACGGAAGTGCGGGAGACTCCTGTGCACACACTAATATTATTTTTTATATTAATATTATTGTTGTCTACATTTCAGTCTAGGGCAATTATGTTCCGACCCTTTGGAAAGCGTGCGTGGGGCCGAAGCTAACACATAAATACCCCTTTTTTTTCAAATCAAATTTATTCATTTGCATAATACAGGTATAAAAGTTTTTTTCCACATCAAGTTCATGTATTTGCATAATACAGGTTCAAGTAAAAGTTTTTACAGAAACATACCTGGCATATCTGGGGACACCTATGTACAGCAATAGACCGTTTCACGTAAAAAAGGGAATCCAGTTCTTTGCACGCACCATATAAAACTATCTTACGCTGGTATTTTGTGAGAGCTTGGTCCTACCATGGTTGACCCATTTGTGTTACAATCATAAAATATAGCTACAGCTTGGCTCTATCACGTATAAAAACCTGTGTAGGTTTTATTAATGGAGCGTTATTTTGATTTACGATACTAATCAAAGACCATTTATTATATTAATTTTTCTATTTCTCAAAAATGTTATCCAAGTTTTTCATCACTCTTAGCATATCTCTCTATATTATGTTCGTCGAATTTCATTACTAGCGGTTCAACCGTTTGCGAGATAAGCCCTAACGGACAAATAGACAGAAGAAATTTAAAAAAATGGTCATTTATGCCTTAACGGCATGCAAAGAGCCCTCTGAGATCAATTAAAGGCATTTGGATATTACATACACACACTTCGCTTTTATTTATCTTTATATTAAATTTTTATACTTGTATTCCATATTGTAATTTAATATCACGTTGAAAAATAAAATATGATATGGTAGCAAATTGAGTACAGATTTATATATAAAACCATATTCCAAATTTGAATTAAGAAAAAAAAAGAAGAAAAGAACTTTTTTAAATTGTAACAATATAATGACCATACCATACTAGTTATATTTCTTCTTGAAGCGATTTAATTTTTCTCTTCGATTCCATTAAACGTTAAGAATACGTACAACGATATTGAAATTAGATTATAAAATAATAAATTTAATATATATTTCCTTAAAAATACTTAAATATAGGCGATTTATTTTGCACTATAAACCCACTGAGATTCTCATTGTAAAAACATTAGCATTCTCGTATACCTCAGTGCATTCGCGTTTAATCCGACGGCAATGCAAATGGGAAAATATTTTCACATTCATTCGAGTTACTGTACTGTTTTCAAAAGATAATAGTTCAAAAATACAAAAAATATATAAATACAATATTAGTTCTGTTGTTTCAATTGAGCCACGGCTACAGCTATATTATAGTTGTACCACGAATGGGTCGGCTTGACCGGGGCAAGACCGCGCTCACATAGAATACCAGCATAATGCTGCTGTTCATAATGCTGCGTTTCGTATAGTGAGTGTGGAGAACCGGTGACCCTTTTTACTTTGACAACGCATTTGCATTTGATCCTTAGTAGAAGATAAATGTGAACGTCTACTGACCACATCATTCATTTACCATCAGCTCGACTGTGTGCTCGTTTTTCACCCAATGCTATAAAAAAGTTAGCATCACCCCAGTATAATCTGTCTAAACATACAGACATTATTGAAATTGGAAATAGTACAATCTGATACAAGTAAACAATCATTTTACTTGTATCAGATTGTATTATTGGATTGTCAACGAGAGACGTGTTCAATACAGGACTGCAAAACACATCTGGTGCTCTACAAAGAAAAATTCTGAGAAATCAGAAATATATTAAGTTAAATACTTTTTAGAGATTATATTTAAACTACAGCAAGGATTTAGATTGCAGTTTATTACTGTTTATTCAAATATTTTAGTAGTATTTCCATTTTCCAGATAAGTTACAATTAATGAAGTTGATGAGAATATATATATATATATATATATATTATAACTTCCTTCATATATATATGTCCTATGAGTTAAAACTCAATCTGGTTGAATGACGGTAATTAAAAGATAGCTTAATTAACAGTTCAGCTTTCTTAGTCACATCATAAAAACCATGTAAGAGGTAAGAGATAAAATTATTTTATTAGTAAAATTGTTATATCTGAAGTAGAGAAAGCAGACAAGTACAAGTAAAAGTAAAATATGTGACAAAAATAGTCGTATATTTTGATTGCGTTATTTTAGTAGCTTGATTTTTGCATTTCCAAGTACCATAGAACTTGGTGTTTGATACGAATTTTAATATGATACCTCCCCTAGGTGTTAGGACTCCTTTTCTACCTAGTATAAAAGGAGTTAGAGAGTTAGTAAAGAGACTTAGTATAAAAGTAGTAGTTCAGCTTCTGTTGTAGTCTAGAGAGCCTGAATAGTTATAGGCTGTGTGTGTAAGTCCTTCTCAGTGGGGATAACGTAACCGTAGCCTTCGTTGTTTAATGTTCGATATAATGATTATAGGCTTCAGTAGGCACTTATGATCAGGTGGACTGGCATTTCAATTTTGTTTAAAAATACCCTTATGAGAAAAAGTGTATTGATAGACGAAAAGACGGACGTACAACAATGTGATCCTATAAAGGTCCACTTTTTTGTTTTGAGGTACAGCAATAAAATATTATATTAATGTAAGAATATAATTTTCTGCAACGTGTTGTTTTTTTTTTTTTTTTTTTAAGCTTATGTTTTACACTGAATTTTTAGTTAAACATTTTTATGCACTGATTATTATTTATCAAATTAGTTATACTAATTCCGGAATAATGTTGTGGTCACAGTACAAATCTACGAACGCAAAGACGTTAACGTGCTTGAAATAAAGTTCGTTGTTCTTTATTTTTATTGAATGACAGAATTAGTAATAAAACAAATAAAACTGCACTCTTAAAAGTCTTATTGTCTTAAGTTACGGTCCATTTCAGTTTATTTTGACTGTACAGATTTAGTGTGACTGTAATTTACGTAGTTTTAGTTACTTTTGGGATAAAAAATTACCTATATTAAAATTGATAGAAATCGAATCAGTAAAAGATTCTGAACAAACTAGCTTTCTCAAAGTGCGTTAATTATGTTGTATATATATATATATATATATATATATATATATATATATATATATATATATATATATATATAATACAATATTTTATGTTCTTTTAATATATGAGAAATTCACATCAAAATACCTGATGGAACATTTTTATGAATCCATATTTAAATTTTAAGTGGTAAATTCAGTGATAGATATTCAAAATCGAAACCGTTCTTGCATGAATTTAAGACGAGTGCACTTCATTTGATAATCTCATCCATATGTAGCAAATCGTAAATTAAATTCTAAGGGATTTAATATAATTTTTAGTCATTTAAAAGTCGTTGGTCCTTTTTTGTCAGCCTTTTTTTAATACACATTTTGTACTGGCTTGCCTTTCATATCATATCATTCTTTCCAATTAACCACAAAACATAACTTAGGGCAATATCTGTTACCCTATAAAGTAATCGTCTGTAAAAGAAGTCGACGCGATCGATACACATATGTAATCAAAATCAAGACAAACTGCATCGTTAATGGCTCTGCTTGTCTAAACCTACCAGGAAAATAATCAATGTAATAAGCGTTAGTGAGTGTGCCGGGTTGACCCAGAGGTGTGCATAAACTATATAATCACGTAGGAGTATGGTCAAGGAATACTTAAGCTTTCCACATCCGAGGATATTGTGGAAGCCAAGTTGAATTTGACCGCCGCTGCCGCTAATCGTCAGTTTACTTACCTATTCCATTTACCCTTCCTGGTTGACCCAGATTAATTTTCTCTCACTGTATGTAAATTAAGTAGCAATTCCAAAATAAGGTTCTAATTATTTTTATTTCAAGTAAGAAGTGTCGCGATTACTACAAAAAAAGGAGTTCAATCCGCACATTTTCTATTCTAACCTTTGATCACAGTGGTCCGTACTAGCGCGAATTTCCCATGGTATTTTGGGTTCAATTCATTCGAAAACTCCAAAACTACAGTTCATAGCAATTCAAATTTAGTTAAAAATCTTTTACGAGTAAAACTTAAGTAAAGCACATATTTCATTGTCTTAATTTGAACGATAAAATGCAAAGAAATTTACTAAATTTATTTGACATAATTTTAGAATTGGCCTTTCGTAGTAACTAAACACGGAGGTAGTAGATAAATAATTATACACCACATCTTCAACACTGACCGTTGTTTCAATAAGCGTAGTATAATATATAACGATCAAAAGCGTCATAATTGTTTATTAATAAAATAGTTTTATTTCAAATTTTCGGTTTTATTGTTAATAACTTCAAACATAATGACAGATAAAACAAAATTGAATATATAGTTATACTGAGAGACAACTCAAGTTGATTACTATACAAAGGGAATATGCATTTCAAGAAATTCAAATACTACGTGATATGAAGGCTAGGTTTAAGCGTATTGATCTAGTGCTTAAAGAATTCTTAGATTTTTTTTATAGAAGAGGGGGCAAACGAGCATGCGGCTCACCTGATGTTAAGTGACTACCGCCGCCCATGATCAACCGCAACACCAGGGGAATTGCAGGTGCGTTGCCGGCCCTTTAGAAAGGAGTAAGCTCTTTTCTTTAATGTCCCCAGGTCGTATCGGTCCGGAAAAATCGCCGGTGGTAAACTATTCCACAGAGAGGTTTTACGCGGAAGAAAACTCCTTTTGAAACGTACTGTGGTGGACCGCCAAGCATCACACTCCAGATGGTGTGGATGGTATCGGGACGTTTGCCGCGTAGTGCGTTCACAAAATTTGTCGGATTATATGAATCAAATAAAAGATTAAAAGTTAAAATTAAATCCGGTCGATATTATTGATATGAAGCCCGTTATTGCGTTTGACGACATGTACTAAACCGTTGATGCCGCCGAGGACTGCTTTAAGCGGGGGTCGCACTCGGGCCGACCGGCAATGCGACCAGGATCTGAGTTTGACTTCAGGATTTTTATACCATCGTATGTAACCATACGCGCAAAACTTGAATTACCGAAATTTCATGAATACATTGAACATTGGCAAACTTTCTTCGATACTTGAACGAGCTTCGAACTATTATATACATGAAAACAATAATGTAACGTCAATCGAGTTTCATTATTCATTTATATATTACTTCATTTAAGTTTCATTATTTGTTGACGTGTCTCTTAGGTTCAGCGTTGTCAATCGCGAAAGGAGTGCCTATTACCCCTCATAACCACCAAATGAATACCAAACAAATGATAACCAAAAAACTTTTTTGGCACTCTTATCGAGCGGCTCAAAAATAAACGAATTTTGGCCGCAACGTACTTAAAAAAATTGTAGCTTTATTCCTTTGAAGTCTTGTAATTATGCCGATTTACGTAATTTAACCAATATGTTGAATGTTAGTGCTCTTAAAGCTATGAAAATTAAGAACCTAGGTGAGCTTTTTTTTACTTTAGCTGCGCGTATTTTAGGTTCTGATACGCGTAACCGTTTTGAGATGCAAAACGGGGAACAAATTTCTACCTTTTCTGATTTGTTAATTTTTTTATAAAGTTAAGTTAAAGTGCTAGAAGTAAGTCAACCGGGTAATTATTTCGAGTCTGTTTTTCAATCGGGACAGTTGCAATAAAATGGTGTGCATGCCACCGGGACACGAAATAGTCACAATATCAAAAAACTACATCAATAGACATTCATAGACGGTGTAGTGCGCGTGGTCACCCTACGCACTACTAATGGATTCCTTAAGAGACCAGTAAA
Organism: Parnassius apollo; assembly: GCA_907164705.1. Classification (NCBI taxonomy): domain Eukaryota; kingdom Metazoa; phylum Arthropoda; class Insecta; order Lepidoptera; family Papilionidae; genus Parnassius; species Parnassius apollo. The sequence goes on along the minus strand of CAJQZP010001486.1, from coordinate 7,334,629 downwards.
TAAACTGTGTCCTCCACCTTTAAATCAATGATTTAACTATACTTATATTATTGATTTAAAGTGCGCGTGTGTGTAAAGCACAGAAGTATCGGTTTCGCTCAATATCAGCAACCCTGTCTTACGTGATAAGTCTAAAGTCTAAGAAGTAAGTAAGATAAGTAAGTATTTGTGAGTCAGAGTATGGGTAAAATCAATCCTCAAGAGTTAAAATAGAAAATTTTAATTCCTACAATATATAAAACAATATCCATATTCCCCTTGAGCCCGGGACTTCTAAGAATTGTAAACACTATCAACCGACTATATTAAAGATTTTTTAAATTTTTCAAACATCTTGTCTATTGTCTACGTAAAATAAAGTAGCAATATTTATAATTTTTTCTTCTTCACCAATATTGCTAAAATTAGGTACGATCATAACGTATATTTAGAATGTAAAATAATTACTATTGCAATAAACTATCAATATCTCTTTCAATTCTATACTAGAGTACAGAATATTATAAACAACATTGGTAGTACGAAAATATATTGAATTAAAATTATTTATAAAAATTAAATCCCCATATTGAAAACTAAGATTTAAAACTGAGACATGTTAAAAATAACCGTATTTAGTACAGTTGATTGCATTTGTAATTAATGTGCATTTAATACTTAGATTAGAATATTATACAGCAAATATTTGACGCATAAGTGAGGAAAATGGGAAAATATTTGTTTGTTGTATATTGTAAGAGAAAACCAAAGTTTAATCAGCCAATGCCGAGCAGCTCTGTAATCTAATAATCACTTATTCGATTTCCCAGGTTACGCTTGTAAACAACACGGAGTTTCTTTGCATTTACAATTCAAAGACATTTCAATCTACATATTTTATGGTTAAAATATACCTTTTGATAGAGTGAATCAATTGGAATGAAACAAAAACTAAACGTTACTTCAAGTTATGCATAATTGTTGGGTATAAATTTGTTGTGTGTAAAAACCGACAAACAGATTAACAGACAAAAATTCAAAAAATACTGGAAAAGGTTCTGTTAGTTGTCCTTTAGGATTTTTTTGGTAATATTTTCGATGTACAAAAATAACTTTTAAACAGATTTTTTTAAATTTATTTATGTACACATCAAGATACAGAAGCAGTCTTATAGTAAGTTCGTACAAAGGTTCTACTTATTCCATAATTTTCTGAAACATCTTCCAGTAGACTCATAAAGGAAATTATATTGAAATGGCAAACTTAGTGCATACATTACTACTACTAATAAATAAATATATACAAAATGTTACGTAAATTATATAAAATAAAACTATAAATAAAAATAAAATAAATCAATACATAAAAATAATATAATAAATACGATAGTTACATATGATATACATAAACTAATACCAATTTAATAGAATAATATATATTGATTAACAGGATGCAAAGAAGTTATCTCTAAGACGTTTCTTAAATACCAATACTTTTGGAATTTCTTATATTAGACTGTAGTGAGTTCCCTAACCTTACCGCGTGAACTGAAAAGGAGTAGGAGCAAAAACCGAAATTATAGAAGGGAAAGTTAAAAAGAGTTTTAACAAGGGATCTGCATGGTTTGTCCGGAGGATGGGTGTAGGAAAATCGGCTTCTGAGGTATGTAAGAGAGGCAGGGTTGTGTAAGATGTGATTTTTTATATGTATAGATTAATATAAAATTTGACTTCCTCGTTGATCTAGTGGTTGTAGTAGTGCGATTGCTGATCATGAGGTCTTGGGTTCGAATCCCGGGTCGGGCCAAAAATAATTATTGAGTTTTTCCGTCAAAACATTTCAGTAGTTGCCAGGAGTCAGGAAGTTGGCGGTGTCTCACCCCCGTGCCTCGGAAAGCACGTAAAGCCGTTGGTCCTGCGCCTGATCTCTCTCCGGTCGTGTCAATTTACCGTCCCATCGGATTATGAGAGTGAGGGAATAGAGAGTGCACCTGTGCTTGTGCATATATTTGGACACTATAATCCTATCCTGCACCGATGGCTAGTCTGCATTAAGAGTGGCCGCTGTGATCGAAATTCGGTCTGGAGGATTATAGATTAATTATTGTTAAGAAACATTTCGGAGTTGCGTCGATTCTTCTAAATACTCATGTGAGTTGACAAACTCTTCTCTACACGAACCTCAGGATAAAATAGGAGTCTTTAGCCATCCTTTTCTAATATTTGTACTTATCCCTGTTGAACATATACACTATTTAACTTCACTATTAAAATTTCCTTATCTTGTTAAAACAGTTATTAATGATACATGTTATCATCGATTAAGACATTATATAAACATTACTTAAAAATTGCCGAAATCAAATGAAAGTGCTCCTAATATTTAATTAATTCGTATCACATAGCCGATTACCATGTAATTCATAACACTAAGTTAATACAAATACCTTGATTTTTTTTTTTTTTTTTTGCGCCCGAAGCAAATATGGGCAACCCTCCGGAAAGCGGGGGAGGGAGGTGGTGAATGCTCATAGCATACCACGCAGCCGGCTGCGTGGTTATGTGGCGACTTTTACCCACTAAACACCACCTTTTTAGGAAATGGCTTAACGATCTGACTGGAGATCTCTAAGCCGTATACGAACGCGACCCTCCTTGGCAGAAAGGAGGGCGCAAGCGGCGAAAAGCCGCTTAGAAGAGTGCCTTACTAAGGCAGATTAATGGATGTGTTATGTAGGCTCGGCCCGAGCCGCCAGGAGGCAGTTTAGGTCAGCCGAAAGCTTGTTGGGGGGGTCCGAGAGAGAGTTTCTCGGTCTGCGCACACTATAGCGAGTGTGGGTAGGGGCTGCATAGGCAGCTGTCTCACGGATGAGATGATTTGGGTGGGACTCTGAGGCTTTGAAAAATCTCTCAGAGAGCGATTTGAGGAACTGCTGGATTGTTGGGAGCTCTAAGTCTCGATGGAGGTCGGCATTACGGACATAATAGGGCGAGTTAGTGGCCCTACGACAGAATAGATTTTGAACTATTTGAAGTTCATTGATGGCTTTGGGTTTAGCATGTGCAAAAATGGGGGCCGCGTAGGTCATGACAGGTCGTATGCAGACCTTATATAGGGTTCGCTTGTTGCGGAGGGACATTTTACTGTGTCTGCCCAACATGCTGTTGAGCCTACCCATGTAAAAACGTGCGGTGCGAGTAACCTTCTTGATATGGGGCTCGAAAGTGAGCCTTGCATCAAGGGTGACGCCTAGGTATTTGGCTTTAGTTTGCCATGGGACAGGGGTTCCTAACATCCTGATTGGCGGAGTGGTGGTGAGACGGCGTCGTTTATATTCGAAGCAAACGGCGGAGCTTTTCTCCGGGTTTACGTCGATACGCCATTTTTGGAACCAAGCTCCTAGGTCGCTTACTGACTTTTGGATCTTGTTCCGAATCTGTGGTAATGAGTTGCCTTTGGAGTAAAGGGCTGTGTCATCTGCAAAGAGGGCTAGTTTGACACCATTCGACGGGATAGGGATGTCGTTGGTGAATAGTATGTATAGGAGGGGAGCAAGCACAGAGCCTTGAGGGACACCGGCTTTTATTTGACGGGTAGAGGATAGCGTGCCTTCGTGTCTAAAACGAAAGGTACGATCCTTTAGATAGGAGGCTACAAGGCGAACGAGACGATCTGGGAGGCCTAAGTCGTACAGTTTGTAGATAAGGCCCTCGTGCCAGACCCTGTCGAATGCCTTGGCAATGTCAAAGAAGACCGCGATGGTTTTTTGACGGCGAGGGTAAAAACCGCTGAGGATGTATTCCACTATGCGGTGAACTTGTTGGGGGCACGAGTGTTTGGCTCGAAACCCGAATTGTTGTGGGATGACAAGAGGGTCGCCGTCTGTGGGAAACAAATGGCGTCTCAAGCGCACGAGAATGACTCGTTCGAAAAGTTTGCCCATGGCCTTGAGGAGGCTGATGGGACGGTGATTGGAGGGGAGGTGGAGAGGTTTGCCTGGCTTGGGAATGCCAATGACAGTTGCCTCTTTCCAAGAGGTGGGAAAATAACTGAATTCGAAGCAGGCGTTAAAGATAATGGCCAGTAAGGCGATTACCTGCTCCGGGAAGTGTTTGAGGGCTTGGTTGGAGATGCCATCCGCACCCGGTGCTTTTTTGGGCTTAAGTCCTTTGATGGTAGATGAAATCTCATCTTTGGACACAGTGATAGGGTCAGAGGCGGTAGGGGGCGAGTTCCTGCGTCGGACCTCGTCCTCCACTTGTTGAATGTGTAAGGGGTCAGTGGGTTGTGAGCTAGGAGAGCATTGAGCGGCAACGCTGTCCGCGAAGCACTCAGCCTTTTCTTCGTCTTCGAAGGCAATGGAGCCGTCGGGACGAGACAGAGGGGGAGTATGGGTTATAGCGTCTATCCGGAGGGCTCTCGCCATCCGGTAGTACGCTGTGTGAGAGGGAGAGATTTTCTCCATGAGATTGCCCTTTTCGTGGTCTCTGTAGTCTTGGAGGCGGTAACGCAGTTTGCGTTGAAGGCGGTGGGCCGCGAGTCTATATTCGGGAGTGGGATAGCGTGCAGCTCTACGGAGGGCAGCTTTTTTGGCTTTTAACAGGTTGCTAATATCTAGGGGAAGACTAGTTTTAGCAACCGGGACAACTTTTTCATTCTCTTTAAGAGAGGATGTTATAAGTGAGGTGAGATTTTCGACCGCTGTGTCTATTTTCCCCGCACTGTCGAGGGCGTCAGAGGAAAGGGTTATGGGAGGGTCCGGAGAGTCTATAGCCGAGGCTAGAGACTTTTTGAAGCCCTTCCAGTTGGTGTAGGTTTTGGAAGTGGGAGTTGGAGATGGCTGATGGCCAAGAAGGAGGGATACAGGACGGTGGTCGGATCCTAGATCGTCGAGAGGCTCGATTGCTCTAAGGTTAAGGGAAACTCCTTTAACTAGAGCAAAATCTAGCACGTCAGGAGCATAGGTAACAATGTCGGGATAGTGTGTGGCAGTGAGGGGGCTATAGACAGTCAGGTCGAGAGACTGAGTGATATTGAGCAGCACCCTGCCACTACTGGTAGTAGTGCGGCAGGCCCATTCAGTATGCTTGGAGTTAAAGTCTCCAAACATAATGACTGAGTCGCCTAATGCAAGGATGGCTTCGAAGTCACTCTTGACGGGGAGGGTTCCGCTAGGGATATAGCAGGAGGCTATAACGATTGACTGGTGTCCAGTCATGGCTAGTCTAGTGATAGTGGCTTCCATACTGGTAAGCGACGGAGTAGATATGTGGGAGCAATGAAGGGACTTTTTGTGATAGATGGCAGTACCGCCGCCTTTGCGGTCGGGTCTATCGTTACGTATGAGTGAATAATTTTTAATAGTAAGGCCTATAGAGACCTTGGGGCTGAGATGGGTCTCCTGTAGGAGTAAGAGATCGGCTTCGCGATCTCGTAGAAAAAGCCTAAGCTCTGGGAGGTTATTTCGCAGACCGCGGATATTGAATGAAACAAGCGATAAACCCTTTGGTTTGATACGACCGTGAGATATTGCGGGAGCAGAGGGCTCCGGCATAGTTAAATTACAAGGACCTTAGAAGGTTGATGTGCTCGGTAAGAGCAAGGAGGCGGGCCTGAGGGGACTGAGCTGTGCTCAGTTTATCCGCAAGGATGAGGATTTCGTCCAAATTGATTCTATTGAGTGTGTTATACACTAGGTTTAGGGACTCTACAACAGAGTCTGTCTGTTTTTGGGGTCGGCGGAGGGCCGCGGGATATTTGATTCCTTTTGGAACCAGGGGTTTATTGGGAGCGGCGCTGGCTGAGAGAGCGGGAGGCTCATAAGGGGCCGAGGAGGGCCCTGAGGTGGCCGATAGGGGCCCTGTGGGGCCCGATGGATGCCCTGTGTGGGCTGAGATGAGCCCTGAGGGGGGCTGAGGTAGGGGCTGGCCCTGGCTGGGCTTGCGGCTTACAAGAGCCGGGAAGGTTCGGTCATTGACCTGTGGTGGAGCTTTGCGGCTCGGAGGTGGGCGAGGGGCGCGAGGGCAACCTCTAAAATTGGCCGGATGGCCTGTTTGTCCGCAGAGGACACATGAGGGTGGGGATTCGGCGTTTTTGGGCCGTGGGCACTCTTTCGAGTGATGGGGTTCTAGGCACTTAATGCACCTGGGTGGAGCTGAGCAGTTGGCTGCCGCGTGACCATAAAGTTGGCAGCGGTGGCACTGCGCTGGGTAACCGCGCCGGTGAGGGGCTTCGACCTTAACACGCGACAGGCCGCACACAGTGCGTACCTCGCGGAAAATGGCCTTCGCCTCCGGCACATTGGTGAGAACGAGGAGGGCGAGGTTAAACCTTTCGCCTCTGCTGCTGTGCATTTTATGCACACCTTCAATGGGGAAGCCTTGGGATTTGAGGTCTTCGAGAATGTCTTCGTTTGCGAGTTCATAGGGAACTCCGCGGAGGACAGCCTTCACTTTCCTTTCTTCGGCAAGGGCGTATGTGTGGTAGGACACACGCTCGGCCGTGAATAGGCGGGTTATGTTTCGGAAGTCTTCTATAGACGCCGGTATAATTTTGATGGCCTCGCCGACATTAGTGGCTTGGTCATATTTGATACCCTTAACGTAGAGGGTTTTGGACAGCTGAGTAAATTTCGCCTTGTCTCTGAGAAAGACAGGGGGCGGGACTTGTTTTTTGGCCAATTCGGGAGCGCAGCGGGTTGCTGGCTTGGCGGCATTGTCTTTCGACTGTGAGGCGGCAGCGTTTGGGGCTGCGGAAGTAGGGGCAACGATGGGAGCTGCGGAGGTAGAGGCAGCGGCGGAGGGAGTGCGGGCGGCGGCGGCCGCTGAGGCGGGGGGAGTGCGAGAAGTGGCAGCGCGTTTCGGGCCGCGCTTGGATTTCACTAGCGTGAATTCGGCTTGGGAGTCGGTTATGGTTCCTTCGGAGTCGGAAGAATCCGAGGAGCCGGTGGAGCTGAGGGCGGTCCTCTTCCGGGAGGATGAGGTAACGGACGTGGCGTCCGAGTGCTCCATATCGGAGTCAGGGGACGCGGGTGAGTCGGACTGCGGGGCAGCCGCTTGGGTCGCGAGGAAAGCAGCGACGGCGGGCGGGGGTACACATGCCTTAGGGGCACAGGGGGTAAGCTCAATTGAGAAGCTATCAAGGGCTACGCCTTGGGTTCTTAAAAATTGTTGAAAAAGAGCCAAAATTTGGCTAGTATCCATGGACGACATGTTGATCTGGACAGGGGGGGGTGACGTTTTTATTCTAAGAACTCTGGAGGTCCCTGTTCTGAGAAGAACAGGGCCTTAGGGGCAGATGGGGAGGACTGACGTTCTATCCCAGAAGCTGGGGTCCCTATGTTCTGAAAAGAACAAGGGCTTGCTCTGAGAAGAGCAAGAGACGATCTTCTAAGGATAGTATACACAACAAATAACAGTATAACAAAAATAATAACAATAACAGAAAAATTAACAAATAAAACAAAACAAGCAAAGCGCGTTCAAGCCTCCCCGCCGGAGCAAGGGGGCAGGAACGATGCGAAAACAAAGTGACTCACCAACGGCGTCTGCTTGGCCGGTGTTAGCCGGGGGGAGCGGGGCGCGCGGGCAAGCGGTTGCGCTACCGAAAGGTCGGAGGCGCGAAAGAACTGTGTGCACGACCGCTCGGGGGCGGCGCGCAAACGGAACTGATGATTTCTTTCAGAAATTAGCATTTTATACAATTAACATGAATTTGACATTTATCTTATGAACCAATGAATGATTTAATGAGATGTTTATCTCGAGTCGCCAAAACCATTAGTGCTGTTCTTTTCTATAGTATAAGTTGAAAGCAGGCATACTCCGCGCTATCTCTCCATAACACATAGCGCGTGCTATGTAAGTAGTCGCCATGGCGCTATTGCACTATGGCGCTTTGGCGCTATTAAGTATTAATATTTAGCGGCAACTAGTTCTAGCAGCAGCGCTGTTGGGAGAGGACGTGTGACGCAAATTTTATCTAGTAGCACGCTATTCATCGCGCGCGACCTAATTTAGAGTTAGACGTTGTTTAGTTAGTGTGTACTGTATATTTATAAGTGATCGAAGGACACAGTTGTCTGCTATAAAAGAAGCCTAACTAATGTTTTAAATGTAAATAAAATATAGATACCAAAGTGTATATAATAGTGTATGTAAATAGTTGATTTTTATAAATACAATCAATAAACTTTTAAATACACTAATTAATTTTATTTCGTTTTAAAAAGTACATGGATTAAAAATATTTTTAGGATTATAGAAACTCGTAAGCCTGAAAAGTATGAAAAAGCGTTCATTGTTTTTTTACCGCTTTATTTTATTTTAGTCTAAAATGAGACTTATTAAGAATAAATGTTCTTATATAGCACGCAGTCTATCCAATGAACGACAAGTAATGTAACGTGCTACGAGATGTAGCGTGCTGCAAAACTTAACGCGCTTGCCGGCCTCCTGCACGCTTTCTTACAAATAACGCACCATTACATAGCGTATTTAATAGCGCGCTAAAATTTTATAGTTTATAGTATGTAGCGTGCTATTGATTTATAGTCGTTTTGAACAACTTTAACACTCTCTTACATTTTACGGCTGAGTTGCGCGCAGGTAACGTACTGCGTCCTGCTTTATCGCATTAATAAGTACACGTAATGCTTCTATGTCATATATTATCTTCCCTTGCTCCATTTTCTTCATTTAAAAGACTGGCAACCGTAATTTATGAACGGTTTTTCGTAAGCAACCTTGTACCACTATATTCGGAATGAAATTGCCTTCATATTGATGTATCTACCAAGTGGTTACCAGTTGAGTGCAGTTACAAATGTCAATTTACAGGTATTAAGGATCAGAAAAAGATAAGCAACATAACTATTGTCTATGGTGTACGTTTTATGCTTTCCATTTTATATTAGTGAAATTTGAAAAAAAATATAGTTTACAAAAAATTTTATTAATATATTTTAACATATTTGATATGTGTTTAGAAACATATTTCATATGATAGAAATTAATTTTCATCCCCTTAAGAGATGGGTGAATGTCGATCTTACCTTGGATGTTAGACTATAAAAATAAAATTGATGATAGTATAATTAATATTTTGCAATCATGTTTTAATTTGCGAATAATAAAACTTATATATTTTACTCTCTTGGGTCCACAAAAGAATAAACCATTATTTTTACTTAATATACATTGCATTACAAGCGGCTTCACTATATTGTAACATTGTTCAATTGATCTTCTATAGTATTTTCATTCTTCAGGAAACTTTATGTTTTAATTATTAAAAGTCATAACATTTTAATAAATATTTTATAAAACTATATTAGTAATATTCTAAAATTATTTAGCATTGATGTCTCGCATTGACTTTAAATACACAGAACAGCCTACTTTAAATTCAATCACTTGACTGCATTTTAACCACCCCAAAAATAACTTTCTTGCAAAGTGGCTTCACTCTTCATGTTAATTATATTCTAGGCCTGCGGCACACTGAAAACATAATCAGTACTTTTTAGTAATAACATAAATATCTACATTTATTTTACATTAGGTTTTAAATTTGTAGCAAAATTTTAAATGTATTTCCTACAAAGGTAAGCAAGGTAACTTGAGTAGTTCTCCACTTACACTAATTGCAAATACTCGAGTGTTAATACTGGTTATTATTAATATTTGGAGGCTCTTTAATTCATCATCATCATCATCATTACAGCCCTTCACAAGTCCACTGCTGAACATAGGCCTCCCCCAAGCAATGCCACAAAGCACGGTCCTGAGCCACCTGCATCCATCGACTTCCTGCATGTCTTACCAGGTCATCACTCCATCTAGCTCTTTAATTGCATGAAGTTAATAACATTGCATTGTGCATGCCCGTCGGATGACAGTTTATTCAAATGATAGTAACCATAAGTAGAAAATATTAAGGTAATAATGTATTAATCGTTTACTAGTTATATATATTGAGTAAAGAGTAACCAAGGCGTTCGTTTTCGATAGAGTTTTCTTTTTCAAATTCAGTCAGCTAACGCAGCGTTAGATACATTAAGGTATAAGTTAATTTGTAATTGTCCAGGCTAGCATTAACATTGGTATCAACGGTATCACCATTACAGCTCTCTATCATAAGTGCTCTGCTTGACATGCAAGAGGACCTTCTTCATGACCGAACTATTTCTGGTGTTTATGGGGAAGGTGTGTTCTAATATACAAGAAGAAAAGTTGAGAAGTGGTAGGCTACCGTAGTATGAGCATATAATGCAAGGAATGTGGGCTATGAAAGTAGGTGGATATAAGAGTATAGGGAGGCCTATGAAAAGATGGATGGACTGTGTTAGGGGTAATATTCGTAAGAAAAGAGTCAGTGATGAGATCAGGGCTAATTAAGGAGAATGATAGAGAAAGAAATGCTATGCTGACCCCAAATAACTTGTGATTATGGCACGAAGAAGAAAAAGATGGGGAAAGTGTGTTCTGTAAGGTGTCCCGACAACGTAGGTTACCTATGTACCACATTATAATCACTTTCAAAACATGTTCACTCTCAGATGCATATGATTTTAAATAAAATTTAATACATAATGTGAAAACACTACGTATTTGACATTTATTAGCTTTTTTCAACTTACGATAGTCGAGATCTTTCAAAGTCGTTCTGTTCACTTTCAGTTCTTTTTTGTCTTTACATTAACACTTTGCTATTTATAGTCGACGAACATGCAATTTGTAGCACTAATGATTAATTATTTTAAATTAATACTTTTGCTTTAAAAATAAGTTTCAATTATAACTTTCATAACGAAAATTTGTTGATTTTATTTGAGTTTGAATTTTTAAAATATTAATTTTTAATAGTCTAATTTTATTTTTCTTTCATTTCCCGTTTGTTATAACACTATAACATCAGGCGAAGTGTAGGGCATCCCCCCACTAGTCTGAATGTCGACCTGGTCAGACATGCAGGAAGTCGATGAATGCAAGTTGATTAGGACCGTGCTTTGTGACATTTCTTTTTCATTGTTTGACAGTGGTCTTGTGAAGGACTGCAATGATAATGATGATGATGATAACATGCATATATACATACATAAGCACTCACGTCAGTCACCAAGAGGGGTAGGCAGAGACTACAGACTTCCATTTGGCACGATCCTGACATACCTCTCTCGTCTCTTTCACATCCATATATGCGTAGGCATACATGCTCGTCATATAAGGGTATTCTTAATTTGCCCCCTTTTCAATTGATCGCTAATTTGGTCGACAAACTTTCGCCTAGGTCGTCCTTTACCGACGCTGCCGTTCACTTCTGCAACATAAATTTGCTTTGTCACTTTTTCCTCATTCATTCTTTCTACCTGATGATAACAATAATTTAGTTAGTTATTTATAAAACCACTACGAAATACATTTAGCTCGATTATCAATGTTTTTTATTGACATCATAAAACAAGATTTATATAACATTTATGAGACTTGCTGCGCAAAGCGGTTGTTTTTAGTTTATTATATGCTAAGAGAGGCAGAAAACTTATTTCTTATGCGGAAGTTGTCACAGAGTCTAATTTCCTTCAGATAAGTGGTTCGTCTTCCCGCAGTTTCCTCATTGCGATTTCCATTGCTATTTTGATATTTACTATTTATTTTCTTGTATATAATTACACTTTTACTGATGAAAAAATGAATTGTTGTTTATGCTATGAAAATGTATTTTTATACCTAATGAACGTTAACTCCTTATCGATCAGAAAGTCTAACTTACTTACTTAGTCTTAGCTTGTTTTTTAAAACACTTCTATATTCGAAATAAATAAATAAAGTGTTTATCTCAACAGCTGGAATCGAATGGAGTTAGCATATCTAGTTAATAAATATTGCTAATAGCAGTACTTGTACTGCTGTGTTTTGGTCTCAAGGGTATAGAAAACCAGTGCTATTGGTGGTTTTGCGTATATTTGTATTATTTACGTACTTATAAGTATGTTTGATATTGTTCTTGCCAATCTTCTCAGCAATATGTCCGTATTATAAAATAAATAAATATGTAATGAAATTTATTTATTTTATTCCTGGCCAGTTATGTCGTGATGTGGTGTAACGATAACATAAACATGTTATTTTCATCGTTACGCCTAACTTAAGACTTGAATAATAATACTTCCATAAAAGCAATTAGTTGCGGCTTCGGGGGCAGCTGCTAGTGCTGCGCTATAGGCAAATTTCTGCGTGCTCCAAAAATATATATGTAGAATAAATAGTTAAAGAAGAATAATATCCACTACTCTTGGAAGTCGTAAGAGGTGACGAAGAAACAGGAGATCGGTAGCAGTTTCTTCCTGATAACAACTTTAAAAAACCCCAACCCCCTTGCCAAATACTGGAATGGGGTTTATATATATATATATATATATATATATATATATATATATATATATATATATATATATATATATCAACAGTTTGCTTTTATAGGCTGTAATGACTGAATTATAAGACATATATTTAAACTATTCAAAAATATTTACATAAACTATTCACAGTCATCCAGAAATTGAAATTTATGAACTGTGTTATGTTTTTATTGGTTTTAGTGCTCAATAAAATCGTTAACTATTTCATTGTTGCAAGTGGGGATAAAACTGTTTTATCATCATCATTATCACTACAGCCCATCACAGGTTCACTGCAGAACATAATATTAATATAGGTCCCCCAAGGAATGCCATATAGCACAGTCCTGAGCGACCGGCATCCATCGACCTTCTGTATCACTTACCAGGACATTATTACAACTACTTGGCGGTAATACTGTACAATTAACTATATTGTACATGTATAGATTAACCCACATAAAAAAAACTTAAGAAATAGCTGCATCATAAATTAGCAATCACCTAAAGCGAAGCTCACTCATTAAGAAGGAATGGTGACCTTTATAAAATCCAGTGTAACTAAAACGGCAAACGCCCATTGTGAAAAACCTCAAACAATAATGGCGCAACTCTCGGAGATACATCCCCGACGCAAGACCTCATTCAATTAATTTTCCCACTCAATAAAATCTAAAGCATGCTCTTGATAGTTCATGGTAACGGATATATCGAAATTCCTATTTAAAAACTGGTTTTAAACACAAATGCCATCGTCTAAAGGTAATCTAAAAAAAGAGCCGAATAGCGATTGTTGTAACTTTAAAATCATTTCTTTTCCCAAATGTAAGTCACAATCACATTGAATGATCACGTTCGGGGATCACGTAGTAAGCCTTTTGACAAAAGGTGTAATCCAGTTTATTATTACGGTCGTGCCTCAACATACAAATTTAAAAGAAAGGGATAAATTATTTTTAGAATAACAAAACAGCAAAACGCTTTATTTTCAAACTACTACTTACTGAAGCGAACAAAATTTAGTATGCATAAAACTCTCTATAATGCCAATATAAATTAAAAAAACGATGAAACACAAAAGTAATTGAGATATTTTAATAACTTCATAATAAGAAAAAATCTTTTACAAAAATATATATTCATCGGATCTGGTAGAAATCTATATGTGCTAATACTATACCAGACCAAATATCGGGGGAACAAGGAGCAGCCGCAGACGAGTTCTCATGAGTGTGGGAAACCCGATCATGCTCTATACGGGGTAGAGGTCTGGGGAGATGTACTTAAAATAGAAAAAAATCGGAAGCGACTTGCGTCGGTAGGGGTGCACTGAGGACAGCCTGTGCATATCGAACGGTATCGGAAGCAGCAGTGTTGGTCATATCAGGTACAATCCCAATCGACCTTTTGGGATTCGAGAGGAAGCGTATCTGGGATGCTCAGTGGGCTGGCAAGAAACCGTTGATTGAGGTAAAGATTCGAGAACGCAAGCAAATTATTGTGCTCTTGCAAGGGCAATTGGTGCCGGAGGATTTACCCGATGCATTAGGTTTCGACGTAAGAGGTAAGAGAGCGAGACACGTTGGCTTGACCTCACAATTGACGCAGCTCGGAGATAAAAATTTCGAGCGTGCGGGTGCATTCAGCAAAGCCGTGATCACCGAGGCATTTAACTTACCTAGACCTTGACCTGGAGTGAACTCGACCGATACGTTCGAAGTCTGAATAATCTTTATGTTTGCAGTCTTATCGTTAATCTTAGAATTATTTTATAACATAGTACTCTATTTTAATCTTTTACGCCCCCTCCACCAACCCTAGGTCATCCGGCTTCACATACTAAGATCTACCGGTATGATTCGGGGCGGGTTACTATAAATTGCATAAGCTTAACATAGCCCTCGATATACTCGCAGCATCACCAATAAATACCAATAATGTTTAACACCATAATATATTGACGGGAAAATTAAGTATCAAAGTATTTTCTTTTCCATAAAGTAATAGTTTTCTTTAGATACCTCCAGTTGAGATAATGGTTGCTAATGATTGACTTGGCAATCGCACTAAGCAATCTAATTTAATATAATATGTGTACTTGTGAGATACATTGTGTTTTCTTGCGATTGCCAAGTCAATTTTTATATTTAAAACATAAAAGATTTTTAACATTGATATGGTCACTATAAAATTTTGTTAGGTTAGCTAATTACGTAATAATTTAAAACAGAAGGGCCCTTAAGTAGGGACTGAATAAATTAACCGACTTGGTATTACATGGATTTCACTACTTTTTTAAGGTAGAAGAACTGAGTTGCGAGACTTGGTTTTTTTACAAGTTATGTTTTTGATGGCATCTCATTTCTTTTTGTAGATAAGATAGTCTACATTTTTACTTTCCGGTACCTTCTACTTCCTGAATGCCAACAACGTACCTATCTACACCTATTATACATATACAAGTACACTGATTCATTAACTGCAAATATAACTTTGTAATTTCATATATTTATATAGGGTTACAAAGTTATTTGTGCAGTTGGTATATCTAGAAAACTGGACCGAAATTAAAAAGTATTTTAGTTTTTCCTTGATTTATACACTAAACACTAATTTTATTCTAAATTTGAAGCTTCTATGTCTGCTAGAAGTGCCTTAGACTTTTGATGATCGGTCAGTCAGTGAGTGACAAAATTAAGAAACTTTGACTAGTTATACTTCTTAAACTACTGGTTCGAATTGAATGAAATTTAAAATATATTATGTTTATATGTCTACTCGGTAACTGAAAATTCAGGCTTCTAGTTTTATCCTCTACGAAGTTATAGAGGGTCGAAAATGGCCTGAATTGCTTCGAGAAAAGTATGGTACGGCCGTGCCGCTTTTTTGCTCGACTTGACGGGGGCACTGCCGTACCCCCAGATTCAAAAACGATTGGTTAGGTAAACGACAGAGACATATAATAGGACTATTGCCAGATGAGTAGATAAACGGAATATTGCTAGCAGCTAGCCGGACACGCGAGGGACCCTGCGCGCCGATCGCCCGCCGCCTGCTCTGCTTCACCCCTATCACCGGTGGGTTACGTAAACCTACGTGACCACGATACCATTTCTTCTTAAGTATTCTCTCACCAACAAAGAAAGAAAATCTGGGCGCCGCGTACATTTCAAGAACATTCTTGCCTTTAGTTGTGTAGACTCCGGATGTGTTGCTTGAGGCCACTCTCATCACTCCACCCTACTAGCTCATGTGTGCAACTAAAAATAGTATATATACTTGATACCTGGCTTGCTGCATGGTAATCTGTGTTTGGTGACCGTATTAGTGGTCACTTTGTGATGCGCGAAGCATGTTGTCTCGGGTTATAGCAGTCTCACTGTGAAGTTTATTGGACGCTTTTTATGGTGCAAAGAGTGTTTGAGGAAAACAGGAAGGAGTTACGCCTCTCCTTCCTGGTTTTCTGTTTTTCAGCTAACCGTAAGTAGGGTGAAGCACACCCGCTACCTCAGAGGCAGCCATCTATTTTAATTTAATTTCTGTGTTGTTTTTTGTATTAGGCAACAGCTAGGTACACGCCCTACCGTACCAAGGCGCTAGGTGTTTAGATGTTTACATAGGCACACACCTTGGAGCTTGGTACACATCTGAGTTAACTTGTGTTAGCATAGGACAAGATGGCGTCGTTATCATATGACGAACTCGCCGACTTTCTGTGTAAAGCCTTCCCCGACATTTGGTCGGCGTTTCTTAAGCAACGAAAGGACACGTCCATCCGCCATGAGGAAAGCCCCTTCTCTCTCCCCTCCATCCCGGTTTCACCGGAATCGTTCGCGTCTGCGAAAGACGCTGTTTCCCCCCGCGCCCTCCGCGATGTCTACCCGCAGCCTACTCGGATGCAGACTCAGGCAATGACCCCCGAGAGAGTCCGAGAACGCGCTGCACCGCCCAAACGCCCGAAGGTACGAAGGTGCAACACAACGGTCAAGGCATCCGTATGTTCGTCAACTAGTGAGTAATTCCGAAGCGTGACTATTTTTAAAATAACGTCAGGTAGCTTATGATACATTTTTTTAATTTGATTAATTATTACAATAACTACCCTTAATGGTGTGACCTGCTGTTGCATAATATACTGTTCATGGATCTTATAGAATACTATAATACTAGTCTACCATAGAATGCTATAATACACAATAGAATGGCTGTTAACCTTATTTTGTACGAAGATCGGTGTCGCCGGGAGAACCCATACAAGCAATTACATCGTATTATCACTACTACAAACCCGATTCTCTGTATTGACAGACTGACCGAATTTACACATTTTAGACTTTTGATTAATGTTTTTGACACATCAATATTTCTTTATTTTTGTTTCTAATATTTACAAAATATAAATAGTTTTGACTTAGTGGTTGTAGGATATATGTCCTTTATTCAAATTCCATTTCCAGCTGTTCTTTCGACACGTAATTATTGCACAATTTGCCTTTTTTTTTAAACAGTTTGCATGCAGCGACGCTTGACACGAAAATTGAAAATGATTGATTGTGTTGACATTTATAGGTGTGAATTGACATGTTAGTGGCTACACGGGCCACGCCCACTCCCCCATTCTATTACCCGGTATGTACTGGGTGTTTTTTTAAAGCGTTATTATAATATTTATTATTCATTAACTAGCGATCTGCCCCTGTTTCACACAGGTAATATCTGGATTCTACAAAAACGCCACTTACCGGTTCTACCTATGTCTATAACCTTTGCGGAAATGTAAGCAACATGTTTACAAAGTTTTTCCGAAATCTGATGAACAATATGGCAGCGCGCAAAAATACAAACTAATATTAATTTCTATATATCAAAGATATCATTGACATAATATGTTGTAAAAGTAGTGTAGGTGTTGCATTTTTTATATTGTTTTTTTTTGTTATCGTTCTTATTTTGCATTAATTTTAAAACATGAATTTACTCCCGAAGGTCTGATAAAGGGCACGGCACTAATACATGTAATGCATTTTTTTACACCGCTACAGGAAATTAACGACCTAACATTTTTATTCTTCCTGTCATTCACTACGGTTTTGTTTAAATAATATTCTTCATTATAACTTATATTCGCGATTATATTCCACATTTTAAATAAATTCATTTAAATTTTATATTAGATAACGGATCTGTAAGCTGTATTGTCAGTGGGAAATGTTTAAGTAGCACGAAAAACCGACTGCTTGATAACGAAAGTTTGAGTGTCAGCCTCGTACCGATAAGCAAAGTAAGTATAGAGCACTCCCACACTAGATGGAGTGACGAGCTGATAAGAGAAGCAGGATCTATGTGGCATTCCTTGGAGGAGGCCTATATTCAGCAGTGATTTTGTGATGGGCTGTAAATGGGTGTAATGATGACGATGATGTTCCATGTGTACTCGTATTTCAAATTTGTGTCGACGCGTGTCTTGTAAATTAATAATTGAATGTAATTAATTGACTATTAAAATCATTATGAAGGAAAATCGCTGACCACTTTCAGTCCACGAGCTTTGGCAGCTCAAGAACGCGAGCTTGGGAATCTATTTAAATTTCATAGCATGCCTTGTTTAAGGTGTGTTCGCGCAAAATCTTCTCTTTTTAACCGACTTCAAAAAGGAGGAGGTTCTCATTTCGACTGCATGTTTTTTATTTGTATGTTACGCAATACTTTCGCGGATATGAAACTGATTTTAATGATTCTTTTTTTTTTTCCTAAATAGATTATACTTCAAGGATGGTCCTTTATTATAATTTGGACGAAAATTTCCACCCCTAAAGGTTTGTAAATAAATAACTTCTTTTTAACAATTTTAAGTCGGTTTTTACTTTTTCTTAAAGTTGTAGTTATGTTGAATATATTTCACTTCGTTTTCAACAGAACTGCTATGATCAATTGGTCCAAATCTGTCATTTTAATACACTTATAAAGCTAGTTTACTAGCTTGCAATGTAACAAATGTTTCAAGAAATGCTTGCTCGGTGTGATTATCATCATAAACAAAACTTACTTAAAGAAATCAAGACGTCAAATATAATCTTGAAGTAAACTTTTACGAAATAGTTTGGCTATCTTATCAGACAATATTAGCAAAATTATTGTTTTAACGTTATTTCTTGATACGTGTGCAAAATTAAGTCACCCTGTTTATAGAAGAACATACACTTAAGCTCATAATGTTATTCTAATATACTAAGCCTAATTTATAATTATAATTAAAATAAACACCTGTGCGATTCAGCCAGTAATAAACTATAATAGGACAGTTATGAGGATGATTATTAGATAGGTATAATCCAATTTGAAGTTATTTGGATGTTGCTCCAAATTAATATGATGAACAAACAAATCATTTTAAGCTACATGTATATAATTGTATAACTGATATGTTATTGCATAAATTAAACAGAAATTTATCTAATAATATGTTTCCATTTATCATAGCCGATTAAAGTCCACTGCGGACCATAGGCCTCCCTCTTAGGATGACTCCTAGGGATGGACGGTCTGTTGTCGTTGTTGCAACGCTTGGCAAGCTAAACGCAGATTTAAAAAAAAATTGGGTTGCTAAGGTACGAGGGCGGCACTGAAAATTTCGGGAATCAGGGAATTGACACAACATTACTATTTAAAAATGTATTTATTGCTTTTCGAAGTATTCTCCGCGAAATTTGACACATTTATTCATACGATGGAACCAATCATTGAAGCAACCATTCCATTCGGAAGTTGGGGTCTCCAAAATGGCCGTTTTGTAGGCGTCCACAGCTTCTTCAGGTGATGAAAATCTCTGTCCACGCAATTTATTCTTTATTTTAGGGAAAGTATAGAAATCATTAGGGCTTAGGTCGGGGCTGTACAGCGGATGGTCTAATAATTCTATGTTTTCTTGCTCTAAAAACTCTTTTTGTTCTATGTGCGGTGTGAGAACTCGCATTGTCGTGATGGAGGATGATGCGGTAGTTGCAGTTCTCTTTATGGAGTTCAGAAATGACCTGTGGCAAACAAATGCTAGCATACCATTCTGCATTAACCGTTCTTTGTCCCTCACGAGGAATAGTCGTAACATGGACGGTTTTGGAGACAAACGTGACCACCATTTTTTTTGCAACACTCCGTGAACGAATAATTTCTTTTGGCTTTAACTCATTTTCGAACACCCAAACTCGTGACTGGTTTTATGTTTCGGGTTCGTACGCGTATATCCAGAATTCGTCACTTGATACGATGTTGTATACAGCATTTAAGGATCCTGTGTGGAACCTTTCGAGAGTTCTGACGCACCAAGTAACGCGAGCCGCTTTTTGCTCTTCTAAGAGCGAATGCGGTATCCATCGGGAAAACAACTTTTTACACCTAATTATTCATGCAAGATTATTTGTATTTGACTCATGCCAATGTCTAAAGTTGCTTGAATTTTGCGGTATGTCACATGTCGATCTTCCTCAATCAGCTTACGCACAGAATCAACGTTTTCTTGGGTGACTGCAGTTTTTGGACGACCTTGACGGGGATCATCACTGAGCTTGACACGTCCACGTTGAAATTCAGCAAACCAGCGATAAATTGTGGTTTTAGATGGGGCTTCATCACCAAACACAGAAATCATCCGGTCAACACACTGTTTTTGTGTTAAACCACTTCGAATGTCATAATAAATCATCGCTCTTGCATTTTCTCGAGTCAATTCCATTTTCTCAACGACTAAACAAGTTTGACAAAACCTTGTGACAAGACCGAGAACCTTTTTTTTTTTTTAAATAAAAAAATGGTATTCGATTTTTAAAACCAATGAGTTTTCAATTAAAAAGATTTTAATGTGACAGGAACAGAGGAAATATTCCATTCCCGATACTTTTAGTGCAGCCTAGGTATTGCTGTTTTAGTTTCCCTCTGTGATCTCTTACTAAACCCACGGGACGATATGGAGTAGTCGATATTCTTATACTGATACACTTTAACTTTTTGGCAGCTTAATACTGCACAGCAATATTAAGCTGTGTTTTGTATGGTGAGTGTAGAGATTCGGAAACCTTTTTTAATGGAAACGAGGCATTTCGTCTTAGTCTTCAGGGGTGACAACGCATCTGCGTTTTGATTCTTAATCCACACAGCTTACCATCATGTGGACAGTGTACTCGTTTGTCACCCTTATTCTATAAAAAACAATAAATGATTCTGCACTGTTATGTATCTGTAGTATTTGAATCCAATTGCATGCCTTAATTAAAAAACGCGTATGTTCTACTAGCGGCTAAATACATCTTAATTTATCCAAAATAAATACATATAGCTGATGTGAAGAATCGACGCTCTGGGAAATCTGCAGTCTGTGAACACGTACAGGATCGCCCCCGTCACTACATCAGATTTGATAGACCGCAGATCCTCGCTAAAGAACACCGATTCCTTCCAAGGATGATTCGCGAGGCTATTGAAATCAAAAAACATCCTAATTTCAATAGAGAAGATGGCTGGGTGCTACCATCTGCTTGGGATCCTATAATAAATAAAATTAAATCCCAACCCAAGCATACAACTGCAAGACTTTAAGATACCATAAGTTCATACTGCATAGATCGGAACAAAAGTTAAATTTTAATCTATGGTAACCGCGGTTAACTACATATGGACATATGGACGTTGAACATCTCAGTCCTGCCCGTGACCATGAGTGCTGTAAAGCGTTCGAAACGTCGGGTATTTAAAAAGTTAAAATATACGCGATAAATTCCGTAAAAGCTAGTATTATTTCAATGTGTAGTGTTCGCGTAAATATAAGAAATCATTATATCGAAATCAATTTGAAAGAAAGGTTCTCCAGTGACAGCCTTATAACAATAGGAGAAGTGTAAAGCAGTCACAACTTGATGGAGTGACGACGTGGCAAGAGATGCAGGAAGTCAATGTATGCAGGTGAATCAGGATCGAGGTTTGTGTAATTCTTTGGGAACGCCAATGTAATATTCAGCCGTGGACTTGCAATGGGGTATAATAATGAAGAGGATGTATGTACACTGTTATGTATCTGTATTATTTGAATCCAATTGCATGCTTTAATCAAAAAACGCGTATGTTCTACTAGCGGCTAAAAACATCTTAAATTATCCTTGATTAAGAATCAAAATGCATATGCATTGTCAATTCTCATGAGATATATTGCCTCGTTTCCAGTAAAAAGGGTCTGCGGTTCTCTTCACATACTATATGAAATTACTATTTTACGCTGGTTTTCTTCGAGAGCGTGGTCCTATCCCAGTTGAGCTGATCCATGCCTACAACCATAATATAGCTGTAGCGTGGCTCAAGAATCAAGAATCCGATGTTTTGTCGCATGAAATCGTATATTACAATCAAATTGAAAATATAAATGATATAAAAAGCACGTTGTCGCAAAGGTAAATGATAGATGAACTTATTTTTTTTTAAATCGATTATAATTGCTATTTTACGTTAAAAAGTGGTTTTATGGCTTATTGTGTAGATTTATTAAGAAGGGTGGTAAACATCATAACTTTTGAAAATATCAATTGTTCAACTCAATCTCTTTTTTAATCTTTTCGTCTATCTATCATATGGGGAGCCATTGAATGTAAATGGAAGTTCAATTTCGTTTTGATTAGTTATAATAAATTTTTTCGGCTAAGAAACTCCAAAATTTTCGATGTTTGGGCAGCTGGTGTCTACAAGTGGTAGAGCCATGCTGCAGTTATATTAGCAGTATAGTTGTAGCACGAATGGCAGAACACACGTCGTGATTCCGCCTGTGGCAACGCTTCCGAGCGGTTGCATCCAGGTAGTCCGCGCTTTCGTTCCTGTACGGTAGTGCTCCCCGCTCTCGCGCCCCCGCTGTCCCGCTCGCGCTGTACAGCGCCGACGCAGTGCTCAGTCCGCCGGCGGCATCGTTCTCGGACGGTCGCCTCCAGGTGGTCCGCGCTCCCCGTACAGTACGGTAGTGCTGTCGCGCTCTCACGCGCCTCCGCTGTCCTGCTCACGCGGAACAGCGTCGAGGCTGCCGGTGAGTCACTTTTACGCTACAGTTCTTGCCCCCCTGTCTTCGGGCAGGGAGGTCTGACTGACTTCCGCTTTCATTTTCCTTTTTCATTTTCACTTTTCATTTCATTCTCATTTTTCATTTTCATTTTCATTTTTCATTATCATTTTTCATTTTTCTCTCCCGGAAGAGCGTAAAGTCAGGGCCGTCATCCGAGGCGTCCCCTTCGAGTTCTCGAACGAGGAAATACTTGAGGACCTTAAGTCCCAAGGCTTTCCCGTCGAAGCCGTGCACAAAATGCACAACAGAACGGGCAAGAGATACAACCTTGCCCTAGTAATCCCATCAAACGTGCCGGAGGCCAAAGCCATCTTCCGGCAGGTACGCACAGTGTGTGGCCTGTCAAGGGTGAAGGTAGAGCCCCCACATAGGCCCGGTTTCCCAGCGCAGTGCCACCGCTGCCAACTTTATGGTCACGCGGCGGCCAACTGCTCCGCCCCACCCAGGTGCGTTAAGTGCCTAGAACCACACAACACGAAAGAGTGTCCCCGGCCCAAAGACGCCAAATCCCCCGCCCGCTTGTGTCC
This sequence comes from Parnassius apollo, assembly GCA_907164705.1. Classification (NCBI taxonomy): domain Eukaryota; kingdom Metazoa; phylum Arthropoda; class Insecta; order Lepidoptera; family Papilionidae; genus Parnassius; species Parnassius apollo. The sequence goes on along the minus strand of CAJQZP010001486.1, from coordinate 7,311,632 downwards.
TGTGCAACCAGACAGGACACCCGGCTAATTACAAGAGTTGCCCACGCGCACCTCAACCTCGCCCCAGTAGGCAAGCTCCACCGCCGATGAAAGACCGCTCATTCCCGGCCCTCCAACAACGGCCCCGTCAGGGCCTTCCTCAGCCCACCCAGGGCTTCTCTCGACCCTCTCAGGGTCCCCCTGAGGCCCCCTCAGGGCATAATTCGGCCCCCTCCGGGCTTCTCCAAGCCAAAGCAGCCTCCAGTCTTTCCCTGGGGGCCCAAAAAGGCAGACCCACCGCGGACAACCTCGTACGCTCATGAAGCAGAGCCCACAATCGACGACTACAACACGCTATATTCCGCTATTAGGAATATCGATGTTAGGGAAATAACAGTAGTATCACGCAAACTGCGCGCGGCCAAGTCCCCCCAAGAACGTCTCCTCGTTCTTGCGGAGCACAATAACCTTCTGTTAGCGTTGTAAGTTAGGTTAACTTAATAACTTAACTTCAATGACTGAGCGAATTAACCTACCAAGATCTCACGGTCGTATCAAACCTAAGGGTTTATCGCTTGTATCATTTAACATTCGCGGCTTGCGAAATAACCTCCCAGAGCTCAAGCTCTTTCTTCGGAATCGTGAAGTCGATTTCCTCCTCCTACAGGAAACTAATCTCAAAGCTAAGGACACTAGAGGCCTTTCTATTAAAAACTTCTCTCTTCTTCGTAACGACAGACCCGACCGCCGAGGCGGCGGAACGGCCATCTATTACAAGAAGACACTTCATTGCTCGCCCATTTCTACCCGCAGCTTACCAACATAGAAGCCACGGTATGCAGGCTAGCTATGACTGGACATCAGTCCATCCTCATAGCCTCCTGTTACATCCCTTCAGGAACCTATCCCCTCAAAAAGGATTTTGAGGCCATTTTATCTTTAGGCAATTCAGTCATTATGTTTGGAGATTTTAACTCCAAGCATACTGAATGGACATGCCGCACTACGTCCCCTAGTGGCAAGATACTGCTCGATATCACGCAGTCTCTTGATATTACCGTCCATAGTCCTCTCGGTGTTACTCATTTCCCGATAACACCGATCACGCCCCGATGTGTTAGATTTTGCGTTACTCCAAGGAGTTTCTCTCAACCTCAGAGCAATCGAGACACTAGACGATCTAGGATCAGATCACCGACCGGTCTCCCTCATTCTTGGCCATCAGCCACCTACCCCAACACACACGAAAACCTTCACTAACTGGAAGGGATTCAAGGAGTCCCTAGCTAAAGCTTTGGACTCACAGGACTCTACCATCTCCCTACCGTCGGACTTAGATAGTCCCGAAAAAATCGACACCGCGGTCGACTCACTCTCCACCCTTATTAAATCCTCCCTTAAGGAGAACGAAAGGGTCGTCCCGGTTGCTAACAATAGTGGGCTTCCCCTATATATTAGCAACCTATTAAAAGCCAAAAAAGCTGCTTTCCGGAGAGCAGCAAAATATCCCACCCCCGAATATAGGCGCGCGGCCAATCGTCTTCAACGAGAACTCCGCTTCCGCCTCTCTGTATTTCGAGACCTCGAAAAGAGTAAGCTCATGGAGAATATCTCTCCATCTCACACAGCGTTTTATCAGATGGCTAGAGCCCTCCGCATAGACGCTATCACCCACACTCCCCCTCTCTCCCGTCCCGACGGCACGGTTGCCTTCGAGGACGAGGAAAAGGCTGAGTGCTTTGCAGGTAGCATTGCCGCTCAATGCTCTCCCAGTTCTCAACCCGTCGACCCCTCACACGTCCAGGCAGTGGAGGATGAGGTCCGCCGCCGGAACTCACCCCCCACGGCCTCCGAACCTATCTCTGTGTCCATCACAGAGATAGGTTCTATCTCTGTGATGGACACAGAGTCCATATCATATCTCATCAGTCCATATCTCATCTCATATCTCATTGGATGAGATTTCATCCCTCATCAAAGGACTTAAGCCTAAAAAAGGCTCCGGGCGCGGATGGCATCTCCAACCAAGCCCTAAAACACTTTCCCGAGCAGGTGTTAACCTTTTTATCTATTATCTTCAACGCCTGCTTCAACCTTAGTTATTTTCCCACTACGTGGAAAGAGGCTACTGTGATTGGAATTCCCAAGCCAGGCAAGCCTCTCAACCTCCCCCTCCAGCCATCGCCCCATTAGCCTCCCTCAAGGCAATGGGCAAGCTCTTCGAAAGAGTCATCCAAATTCGTATGAGGCGCTATCTGTTTCCCACAGACGGCGACCCTCTTATCATTCCCCATCAATTCGGCTTCCGAGCCAAACACTCATGTCCCCAACAAGTTCACCGCATTGTGGAATATATCCTCAGCGGTTTCTATCCTCGTCGTCATAAGACCATCGCGGTCTTTTTCGATATAGCCAAAGCTTTCGATAAAGTCTGGCACACAGGCCTCATCTACAAGCTCTATAAAATAGGTCTCCCCGATCGTCTAGTTCGTCTCGTGGCCTCCTATTTAAAACATCGTACCTTTCGTTTCAGACACGAAGGCACGCTTTCTTCACAGCGAACTATCAAGGCTGGTGTCCCTCAGGGCTCAGTACTTGCTCCTCTGCTGTACATCCTGTTCACCAACGACATTCCCATCCCGTCGAAAGGTGTTCAACTCTCCCTCTTTGCAGATGACACTGCCATCTACTGCAAAGGTGTCTCACTACCCCTTATACGGAACAAGATCCAAAAGTCAGTTGATGACCTAGGAGCTTGGTTCAAAAAATGGCGCATCGATGTGAACCCGGAGAAGAGCTCCGCCGTCCACTTCGATTATAAACGACGCCGTCTCAAAAACACTCCACCAATACGTATGCTAGGGACCCCTGTCCCCTGGCATACGTCCGCCAAATATTTAGGTGTCACTCTAGACACAGGGCTCACTTTCAAGCCCCACGTCAAAAGAGTAACCCGTCACGCACGGTTTTATCTGAGTAGGCTCAACAGTATGTTGGGCCGACACAGTAAAATGTCCCTTCGAAACAAGCGTACCCTCTACAAGGTATGTATACGACCAGTCATGTCCTACGCGGGCCCCGTCTTCGCCCACGCAAACCCGAATATTTTAAATGAACTCCAAATAGTTCAGAACCTCTTCTGTCGTCGAGCTGCGAACGCACCGTGGTACGTCCGTAATGCCGACCTTCATCGGGACTTAGAGCTCCCAACAATTCAACAATTTCTTAAAAAACTCTCTGAGCACTTCTTCAAAGCCTCAGATGCGCACCCAAACCATTTAATTCGTGAGGCAGCTTCTTATGCAGCCCCACCCCCCTCTCGCTATCGTGTCCGCAGGCCGAGAAACTCTCTCTCGGACCCGCCTAATAAACTTTCAAACGACCTGAACTGTCTCCTGGCGGCTCAGGCCAACTCTAATTAAATTAAATTATTGTATTAACTAACATTAATTTGCCTTCGTAGGCACTCCCTCAGCGGCACTTAGCCGCCTGCGCCCTCTTTTCCCAAAAGAGGGTCGCTCATGATAAGGCACAATAGAGCTTAATCAGCCGGTTGCCTGTCCCCAAAGGCGGTTTTTAGAGGGTATCACTTAGGGTCCCCAGTAGGACAGTGAGCCTCACATAACCACGATAGACCGGCTATCGTGGTATGCGTAATGCATTTTCCGCCTCCCTACGTATAGCGTAGCCCTTTAATTGCTTCGGACGCAAAAAAAAAAAAAAACACGAATGGGTCGGCTCGTTCGGGGAGGGACCACGCTCTCACAGAATACGAGCGCAAAATAGTAGATGATTAAAACTACTTTTACGGATTTTATCGCGTTTATTTTTAGTTTTTATTTACTTTTTATTTTTAATTCTCGACGTTTCGGGCGCTTTCCAGCACCCATGGTCACAAGGATTAAAAATAAAAGTAAATAAAAAGTAAAAATAAATGCGATAAAATCCGTAAAAGTAGTTTTAATCATGTATAGTGTTTGCGTAAATATAAGAAATCATTATGCAAAATAGTAGCTTAATGCTGCTGTGTTTCCTATGGTGAGTGTAGAGAACCGGAGATCCTTTTTACTTGAAACGAGGCATTCCATCTTAGTCCTCACGGGTGACAACGCATCTGCATTTTGATTCGTTATCGAGGATAGATGTATATACCTATGGGCCACAGCACTTACCGTTTTTCACGATCATATGAGCATTATTAGTCGTGCACTTTTGTATTATCCAAATATTTTTTATTGAAGTTTGATATAAAATTATCGGAAAGTCAGAAGTATAGTAATAACGTTATTAGTGAAATTTTGTGTGTATTTAAAATACTTTAAAAAATTTGCGTATAACATGAGCGCTTAAAGCATGCGCATTTTGATTTAACAAAAGCTTTTTATTTTATTCTATCAGATTATTTCTGGGTCCCTCATTCTCCCCATAAATTACTAAATAACTGAAAAGATTTATTAGTACTATCCACGTGAGATGATTCGATTGGTAAACGCGGAGTTTTAATTCTTCCTATCCCAAGTTTACTATCACCATTTATTAGTCCAAACCTTGAGATGCTCCCTGCTAATTGGTTTAGTAACTTTCAAATACCTTAATTTGCCAGCCATCAGAGTATTTGTTTAATCCTTCTTGCTCTCCCGCCTTGCAATTGTTTATTCTCATATAACGATAATCAATTTACTTGTCGAGACTAAGCAATTAACATTGTAAATGACATGTAAAATACATGTATATATATGTATTTAACGGTGTATTTTACGCATCATTCATTTGTTTATAATTACGATACGTTTTCATAGTCTTCCATATTTACGCGTACGATATATGTATGTGACATATCTCTAAGTTACGTCTCGAACGACCGCGACGTCCGAACACCTTCTATCTTCTAGCCTTAACAGACTAATTTCATAAGAGAATCGCGATGGTTTATGTCTCGTAGGCTGGGTGGTCTCTGATGCTTATAATAATCGCGAAAGTGCAAACAATATGTTGACAAAGTTTTACTCCGATCTAATGAACAGTATGGCAGCGCATAAAACACAAACAAATATTTTATATTTGTTTGTGTTTTATGCGCTATACCAAATATAAATATATATGTATATGTATTCATATGGAGCGTTCTTGTTTACATCCATCATTTCCCTGTCAAGGTTTCCCTGTCATTCCAAGCATGACAGGGAAACCTTTCCCTGTCATGCTTGTAGTATGTAGGAACTTAGAAATTGTGAATGTAGGAACGCAGAAATCGTAGGAGGGAGACCATTGCGCCAAAGAAATATATCAAGTAAGTCTAAATAATAGATAACTAGCGAAATATTTTCTTCTAGTTTTGCAAGTATCCGAACTTTCTAAAGTTAATATACCGTAGTTGTAAAAAAATATTTCAATAAATACATATTTTTCTAATAAATGTATATTTATGGCAATGGGCCAACTTTGTAGCTCAAGTATCGAAAATCGATGGGAAAGAAAGGTTCTCGACTGACAGCCTTATACCGGTAGGAGAAGTGTAAGGCAGTCCCCCACTTGATGGAGTGACGACGTGGTAAGAGACGCAGGAATTCAATGTATGCAGGTGAATCAGGATCGAGATTTGTGGCTTTCCTTGGGGACGCCAATATTATGTTCAGCCGTGGACTTGCAATGGGCTTTAATAATGAAGAGGAAGTATGTACATTTGTAGTACAATTCATCGATACTTATCTCAGTTTAAAGTAAAAAATATGAACGTATTGTGTATTTTGTATAAAATTATATTGATATTATTCTCTATCCCAAAAGAAATGAAAATCTCGAAATGTTATATCATAGTAAAACGTCCAAATAATTAGTGTAACTTCGACTTTATGACGCCAATAAAGGAAGCGGTCCTATTTCAAACGAAATATTAAAAACAATTTTATATCATACACAGGAGCTAACTTCTACAGCGCATGTGTTGCCCTGACCGAGTTGAATATGCGATCTATCGGCGCTGCACTTTCAGCTCAGTTGGAAGCAGACGAGTGAAGCTTACACTCGTTCCCACGTCTACTTCCAACACACTACAACTCAATAAATTTTCTTTGATTTATAACTTTATTATTCATGCGATTGTTCTTAATTCATACCGTATCGTTATTAACAATGAAGTATACTGAAGTGTGTAATGAGTTCATGTCGCCTCCCAAAATGAGTCTCGTGTAGTGGACTGGTCTCGTGTTAGCTTTTAGCGTGAGGTCAACACGTAAATTTAAATGATAAATGGAAAATGTCTGTGCATAATATTATATATTTATGAAAACTAGTTGCTTATACCTGCCGATTTTCCAAAATTTAATTGTTTTGAAAAGTGTTTTATTATAAAATAAAAATAAATTAAAAACTAATTAAACGTATTTTGTCGCGTTTTATTTTAATTTATTTTAACACATGACGTTTATTTTCGAAATTTCGTTGAGGTAACGTAAGACCTGGACGTTCCCCTTATTTAAGTTATAATAAATAATTGATTGAGAGGGACTGTAAATAAGTAACTGAATATATTTCTATCATTTTTATAATCGTCTGTCTGTCTGTCTGTTTTGTTTGTTAACGTATCACATATAAAGTACTGATTTATATCAAAATAATCAGGAAGGAAATTATAAAGCGTATCTTTGTGTTTAATTTAGTCTTTGTTTCATTAAAATCGGTTCATTCTATCAAAAGTTATGATTGATATTCTGAAGTACGGGTACGAATTATAAGTATGTATTTGTTCAATAGCGGCGTTGTTAACCAAGTGCTTGTTAATCTTATATCATAAATCGTAATTAAATGATGTAAAATAATTTTCGATAACGGTATAATTATATTTGAAACGCAGTAAACAAAAATAAGAAAGAATAATGTAATGAATATAAACAAAAAATATAATTAATCTTAATATATAAAGTACAATAGTTAACCAATGTCATCGATAGATGGTGGTGCTGTAACACATAAAGGCAGTTTGTCTTCTTATCAAACAAATTTATTTATAAAATTTTGTATAAGAAGATTTGCTTAAAATGTTTTTCTTTACCGTTGAGTAACCTCAATAAAATGTTGAAAGATATATTAACAATGAGGGCATCCACGACTTTTTGTGCCACCAGGGCGGCGCCACTTAAAATGAGGTGTAATATTTGACATATTTCATAGTCAGGAAGTTAACTTGTTCGAAAATTGTAAAGGCTAATGTTTCGTTCTATACCACTAGTTATATTTTGTATCAATTAGATTAAAAATAAATAAACCAAACCACAGATATTCATTAAATTAGAAAAATCAAAAAAATTGTTAACAATGTGCAAATAATTAAAGAAAAAACTACAGAGGCGTTGTTTTGTGTATTAATATAATACTCTAGAAACTGATAAACTTTTATTAAAAACTAATTTATAAATTTAAGAACATTGTGTTAAAAAAATACTTCACCTCAATGTCAACTAGCGACATCTGGTGAGTGTAAAATTATTATACCTTATTACGTTGGTTTCAGAATTAGAGTAATGGATATAACATATAGAATGAGAGTAATGGATATTTGTGAAAAATCTGAATGTGTCAAAAAAGGCACGTATGGCAATTCACAATGCTGTATTAGTCCCTACTTTAACGTATGGTAGTGAAAGTTGGGAGTGGCAGAAGAAGCACGAGAGCAAAATAAATGCAGTAGAAATGCGGTCGCAAGGAGTAGGGCTGAATATGAGTGACAGGGTGAGAAACTGTGTGATAAAAGAAGAGTGTGGTTTGTAGAACGATGCGGTGACCAGGATTAAGAAAGGAATGCTTTGGTGATTTGGTAGAAATATCTAATAAATTAGGAAAGACTGACTAAGCAAATATATGTTGCAGAAGTGAATGAAAGAATCGGAAATGGACGTCCTAGGCGAAAGTTTGTCGACCAAATTGGCAATACATTAAAAATGGGCCAAATTAAGAGTACCTTTAACCAATGAGCATGTATGCGTAGGTATTGTTACGAGCTTGAGGTTCGTGACAATAAAAATTGCCGATAAAATTACCTAAATTAACACTTTAATTTACTTTACACAAATTAAAACTAAAAACCCTAATAATTAAACACACTAATTCACTTAATTCCGCTCCGAAGCTTCGCTTGTGTCGCCGAGTTCAACTCTGTCCCCATCGCATCTTGCAGCGCCTATATATTTAAATTAGCAAAGAAATATCCAGAATGTTCAAGTAAACACGCGCAAGGTACCGAGCGTTCGAGTTTCGACTAGGCGCTGTCGGTTGAGTGATTTGTGATGTCATTTTCTCAATGCTCCCCTCGCTCTCGTTCCTGACACTAGATGGCGCTAGTTGACTTATTCATGCAACACTGCCCTCTCCTAAGACATGCTCGTCCCGAGCATTATCGGTCCCATAATAACGCGCCAAGCGATCCACATGGACGATCTTAGGAGTCCCTCTTGCGCCTTTCTGTATCCGGTAGGTCACATCGTTGATCCTGGTTACAATCCGGTACGGGCCGTCCCATTTAGCTTGAAGCTTAGGAGATTTCCCTTTGCTGCGGACTGGATTGTGCAACCACACTAATGAACCTTCGTTGAACCCTTTATTGTTCATTTTGCGGTCGTACCGGGTTTTCATTTTCTCAGACATTTGCTGGCCCGATTGTCTGACGTGCTCATAAATGTCATTCATTTTGTTCCGCAAGTCATTTGCATAATCGGTTATACTGCGTGGGGCATCAGGTGGTATCCCGGTGATCAGGTCCGCAAGCAGCCGTAATTCTCTTCCAAAGTTTGCGAAAGCTGGTGTCACTGCTGTACTTTCGTGAACAGAACTTCGATATGACAACAAAAACGGTTGTATGTGCTTGTCCCAATCTCGTTGCCGATTGTCTACAACTTTTGCTAGGTACCTCTCCAATGTCTGATTAAATCGTTCCACCATTCCATCAGATTGCGGGTGATAAGAAGTCGTTCTTGTTTTATGAGTACCCATAACTCGGCAAGTTTCCTGGAATATTTGAGACTCAAAATTCCTTCCTTGATCGCTGTGAATCTCTAAAGGTACTCCAAAACGACAGAAGACTTCATGAACTAGTTTATCTGCAACTGTTGAAGCTTCTTGATTTGGAATGGCGAAGACTTCTGGCCACTTAGTGAAGTAATCCATCACAACCATGAAATACTTGTTACCGCTTTCACTCTCCGGAAACGGCCCCGCCACGTCAATGGCTATTCTCTCCCATGGTGCACCCACATTGTACAACTTCAATGCACCTCTACTACGAGTCTGAGGTCCCTTTACAGCCGCACAACTTGTACATTTGCGACACCAGTCCTCAATATCGTTTCGACAGTGGACCCAGTAAAACCGTTCTCGGATCTTCAGTAGAGTTCGTTTAACTCCCAGATGGCCTCCTGAATAGTCATTATGGTACAGCTGTAGAACATCCGGTACTTTAGCTTTAGGGACAACCATTTGTAAATGACAGCTGTCTCCCCGAACATTTTCCCATTTACGGCACAGAACTCCATCCTGAAGCAGCAAGCTGTCCCACTGGGCCCAATAGCTTTTAGTGGTTGAACTCATTGCTGAGACGTCGCTCCACTTAGGCTTGGGAGCACTGGCCTTTATCCATTCCAGAATCGGCTTGATGTCCGGATCTTCCTGCTGTGCATGTTGTAAGCTGTCCTTCCATTCGTTGCTGAGGTGGTCCGTCCTGAGCATCCTCACGGATACCTCTTCCTTACTCTCTTGCCTAGTACAATGGTTGCAATCTTCAGGACAAGGTCTTCTTGACAATGCATCTGCGTTGCCGTGAGATTTTCCGCTGCGATGTTCGATCTCAAAGTCGTATTCCTGCAGTAGTTCAATCCACCTCGCAACTTGTCCTTCTGGATTTTTAAACTGCAATAGCCATTTTAGTGCAGCATGGTCAGTTCGTAAGTGAAACTTTCGTCCCAGAAGATATTTGCTAAAATGCTGCAAGGACTTTACCACAGCGAGCAATTCGCGTCTTGTGACACAATAGTTCCTTTCTGGTTTTGACAACGACTTGCTGAAGTACGCTATCACGACCTCTTGGTCACCATTCCGTTGAGACAACACACCGCCAAGTCCTATATCACTTGCGTCTGTGTCAACTATAAATTCTTTGCTTGCATCAGGGTATCCCAAAATAGGTGTTTTGCACAGACGGTCCTTGAGCTCCTGGAATGCGATATTGCAACTTTCATCCCAGCAGAAATGTCGCTTCTCCTCGGTTAGCTTGTGCAGAGGTTTGGCTATATCCGCAAAGTTCTTCACAAATCGCCGGTAATAGGAGCACAAACCCAAAAATGCTCTAACCTGCGTCTTGTCTTTTGGAACCGGCCAATCCTTGACAGCGGCGATTTTCTCTGGATCTGTGCGGATACCTTCTTCCGATACTACAAACCCCAAAAAGTTAACCTGCCGTTGGAATAGTGAACATTTCTTCGGGCTCAACTTGAGGTTGGCACTCTGAATCTTCATGAGACTTCAAACGCGTTCCAGGTTTTGAAGGTGTTCCTCAAACGTACGGCCTACGATGACGATGTCATCCAAGTAGACCAGACAGGCATCGCCAATTAGCCCGGTAAGTACAAGTTCCATCAGCCTTTCAAACGTTGCTGGAGCATTGCACAACCCAAACGGCATTACTTTAAATTGCCACAGACCCTTTCCCGTCGAGAACGCAGTTTTCTCCTTGTCCTTAGGGTCAATTTCAACTTGCCAGTAGCCACTTTTTTAGATCCAGCGTGCTAAACCACTTTACTCCTGTAAGCATGTCCAGCGTGTCATCAATTCTTGGCAAGGGATAGCTGTCCTTCTTCGTAACGTCGTTCAGACGGCGGTAGTCAACACAAAACCGCATGCTGCCATCCTTCTTCTTCACCAGCACCACTGGTGAACACCATGGACTAGAGGAAGGTTCAATAACACCATCCTTCACCATTCCTTCAATCATGGTTTCCACTTCCTTTTCACGTGCTACCGGCAATCTTCTTGGCCGCTGACGGATAGGCAATTCTTCTCCTGTGTTTATTTTGTGTTGAACTAAGCCAGTCTTTCCTATGTCAGCATCGTTGGATGAGAATACATCGGCGTACTTGAGTAACAACTTCTTCGCCTTGACCAATTCGTTCGGGGAGAGAACACTGCGACAGTCTTCCAAAAGTGTGGTCACTCTCGTTTCTGAATCCTTGCTGGGGGTCCCACTCGATATATATTGGCACTGACGTAACCAATCCACTTCCTCACAAGTACCAACCAGTGTGCCTTTTTCTATAATCTGTTCCCGGTCGCAAAGGTTCAGCACACGTACTCCTGAGATGTCAGTGGTCCTGACCAAGGTTCGAGCTACTTTCCATGGAAGGTCATTGTTTCCCCTTTCCACAAGTACACAACGGTGAGCTTGCCCAGCGTTTCGAGGAAGACTAACCGGAACAATCGTTTCCGATCTCGGCGGAAGAACAATCTTCTTGATGCTGTACACGTTTCCTGGTAACGCACCTTCCATAAAAAGTTCCTCCTGTCCACATTTCAAAACACCTTGCTTAACGTCGATCTCGCAACAATTATTCCTCATAAAGTCTAAGCCTAGGATGCAGTCGTCCATTATATCAGCCACGATGACATTATGCAGGTAGATCACGTTGCCTAGCTTCAACTCCATCTCCTTCTCTCCACGGACGGGTATACGCTGACCGGTGGCTGTTACCAAATTAATGCGTTCTCGGTTGTATGCGGAGTCCCCAAGGAACTGACTTATAAGTTGGGAACTAACAACCGTACGAGAGGCTCCAGTGTCTATGGTCAGCTTACACGGCATTCCGTTGATCTCGCCCTTTATGATTAGGCTGTTCCCATCATGGGTTTGTGAGATCGAGATCCTTGGGGCTCTTTTAACATCAGCCAGCACCCGCCCCGCAGTTCTGGCTTTTACTCGTTTCCCTGCTGCTGCTGGGCGGCGCTGTTGGCCGCACTACCCTTCTGAGATCGTTCAATTTCCCTTTCTAGGGTTCGCTTAGGGCAGCTGGATCGAAGATGGCCCTTTTCCCCACAGCCATAGCACCTTGGGCTGTATCCTTTGTTGCGGTCGCGAACTGTAGCTGCTGCAACCTCCCTGACGCGATGGGAACGATGATCCTGCCGCACGGCTTCCACTTCCAGTGCGTGGGCCAAGGCGTCCTTAAGCGTCTCGTGGTGCCCGAGCCTCACAGCAGCTCTGACTTCCAGGTCGCGGATGCCGTCGATGAATGTCTGCACCAGGTTCCCTTCAATGAGCGCAGGTACAGACCGGTATGCTTTTCGCACTAGCTTCTCCACTTCTAGAGCCCACTGCTGCAGGTTTTCGTTGATGCGCTGCACACGATCTTTAAGCTGCGCACGAAAGACGTGTTCCAGGTGAGCGTCGCCATATCTCGCCTCCAATGCCTCAAGGAGTTGCTCATAAGTCACTTCCTCACCGAGAGCTTCCAGAACTGTTAAGGCCTGGTCACGCAGGCCTAGTGTGAGAGCAGTCATGGCCTGATTTTTATTCCAGCCGTTCGCCTTCATAACAGCCTCGAACTGGATTTTGTAGGCCGACCAGGAAGAAGTCCCGTCGAACGGTGGTACCTTGAACCCACGTAGCGAAGGTGTAGTAGCTACTGCGGGGGCTGCAATTCCATCTCCAAGTTTGAGTTCATCCAGCGTTTTCTTAACTTGGTTGATTTGGGTCTCAGCTTCCGACAGGCGGTTATCATGTTGAGCAACCTTATCCTTCACCTCCCTTATCTCTTTCCCGAATGTAGCGTGAAGGTCCTTCATGAGAAGCATCTGCTCTTCCCTATCGCGTTTGAGCTGCTCTTCTAAGCGACGGGCCTGTTCCTCCTGTCCGCCCTGCAGCTGCTCTTTCAACTGGCGAGCCTGTTCCTCCTGTCCGCTCTGCAGCTGCTCTTTCAACTGGCGAGCCTGTTCCTCCTGTCCGCTCTGCAGCTGCTCTTTCAGCGGACCTGCTCCTCCTGTCGGCGAGCCTGCTCCTGCAGCATCACCATCAGAGCACCTAAGTCAGGTGCTGCAGATGTAGGAGCTACCGACGGGCCTGCAGCCGGTGGCTGGCCCTCCGACGTCTGCGGCGTTGCACCACCAAATCTTCGTTGGTCCGTCTCCTGCTGGCGTTGACTTCGGGTACGGACACCCTCCGTTTCCTCCTTAGGTAAAATCGGCATTATTTTATCCCACTTCTGACACCAATTGTTACGAGCTTGAGGTTCGTGACAATAAAAATTGCCGATAAAATTACCTAAATTAACACTTTAATTTACTTTACACAAATTAAAACTAAAAACCCTAATAATTAAACACACTAATTCACTTAATTCCGCTCCGAAGCTTCGCTTGTGTCGCCGAGTTCAACTCTGTCCCCATCGCATCTTGCAGCGCCTATATATTTAAATTAGCAAAGAAATATCCAGAATGTTCAAGTAAACACGCGCAAGGTACCGAGCGTTCGAGTTTCGACTAGGCGCTGTCGGTTGAGTGATTTGTGATGTCATTTTCTCAATGCTCCCCCTCGCTCTCGTTCCTGACACTAGATGGCGCTAGTTGACTTATTCATGCAACAGTATGTATGATATGGCTGTGGAAGACGCGAGCGAGGTATGTCAGGATCGTGCTAAATGGAAGTCTGTAGTCTCTGCCTACCCCTCTGGGTGACAGGCGTAAGTGTGGATATAACCCTGGGCTATCATCATCGTTATCGTAATTATTATTGCAATACATCAAAGTCCACTGCGGAATATAAGCCTCTCTGTCTCGTAGAAACATTGCCGAGCTTACCAGGCGGGTTGGCAAACTTAGTTTTATAACTTTGAGTAGTTATCATCAATGTTGTTAGAATATCCACACATCCCATATCGTCCTGTGGATGTCGTTAGAGGAGACGCAGGGAAATAAACCAGAAGACGGGCAGCAGCGTTTGTCTCATAAAAGTTATGTAGGAGATGAGAGCTAGTGGACTGTATTTATTTATTGCTACAATATAAGTACACACTCTAAATTTCACAGTACCAATGGAATTGTCCTCATAACAATTAAAATTTAAAAACCTGTGGCTGCCAAGCGAGGAAATATCCCCCTATGAGGCAATCTGTGAGGTCTGCGTTCAGCAGTGGACTTTTTGTAGGCTATAATGATAATAGGTAATCCCACGCCCTGCTCTACTACATCATGTAGGCAGAGTTCACGTATTCCTCAAGCGATGATCTGATCATAATAAACATCGTAGTAAATCAGTTCTTAAATAATTTTAATTAACAACTCGTTCGTAGTAAATTTACGGCGAGCGCCTATGAATGATAATTCCCGAAACCATTATCTTACGGGTAAAGGCTCGCCTTATAATTTTGTAAAACGCGTTTCATTAATCAATACTGTTAGCGAGGATCAACCTCGCTAACAGTATTGATTAATGAAAAACATCGTATGAAAAATCGCACGCTTAGTAGAAGTAATTTACTATATTGTTATATTATGTTTTGTATGTTTTGCATTTGAGACAATTCTCAATACTTACTCAGCTTTTGAACAATATAAAACTGTTATTTGCTGAAAACCGGAAAAATGAATGAAGATAAAAACAGAAACAAATTGTGATAATGGTTTTACTAAACGGAAGTACTTACTTCTACCTGGACATAAAATGCGTGCAGTACTAACAAAGTATGCAGTTAACGTTAAAAAAAGGTTGTATACTAATAACAATTGTGTTCATTATGCTAAAATAATACCAAGCCTTTTTTAAATGAGCACTTAATTTTCACTGAACACACGACTTAATGAGTTTTATCTTTATATTTTCGCCTAACAGAACAAGATGTAAAATTCATTGCCGACTTTTTTATTGCTAGTTTGGTATTGAATTAGGTTATTTTGTGTTCTAAAAGATGATAACGAATTTAAACATAAGATAAAAATAATTATTAAATTAAAAAAAATGGGAGGCGGCACGGTTTTTGAAATTCTTTAGTTACTTTTATTACACTAGTAAAGTATACGAGAATAATAAAAGTTCCTAAAAACCCATTGCTGATGTACCATATACCCATTGCATATAAATCTCTCTCACGCTAGGTGTAGGCAGGCAGAAGCAACTGCTGCATGGTGAAGATTTGCTTGGAGGACCCTCGTCTTACCGTTGGGTTAAGCCATTTATTCAGGGGTCTTTTCCGTCTGTTGAGGACGAGGACGTCCTTTGCATGCGAACTTGACTCCCGCCTTACCTTTCGTCGAACCGCTCCCACCTCCCCTTCCCCCCCCGGCCTGGACGACACCAGCGGAGGCCGTCGGACCGAGGTGAAATCTGCGCCTTGGGTCTTCGTCACTCTCACCTGTGGCGTTCAGCCTCACACCGAGAGGTGGAGGGCTGGGGGATTGGGGTTGTGGTTGGGGCGGTTTGGGCTTCATTGCCGCGTCAGAGACTCCCTTGACTTTAAAAGTTATCATCTTAAAGCCAAGGATGACTCTGCCGCCTGCCTTCCGAAGAGCCTCCGCCGATGGGTCGTCCAGAGAAAAGGTTACTAGGAACCCATTCACCTCGTCCCTACGGTGGAGGATTCTCCAGAGCTCAGTATGGAGCCCTTCATTTTGTGCCCTCAACAGCACAGCCGCCTCCTCTGGAGAGTCGGCTTCGCTGCGGAGCAAGTAGGTAATGCCCAGCTGAGGCTTAGGCAGTTCGCCCTCGGGTTTTACTGAGAGCTCTGCCTCCGGCCAGGGCTTTAGTTTTCCGATTTCACCCACAATCCAGTCCTGGCTTGCCTTATTCAGACACCAGAACCAGAATCCAACCTGGCTTGTGTGTGAAACCCGAAAATTTTGGACCCATTCCCGGTTGCGACCCACAGGCCGTCTTAGCGATGACCTGTGTTAGTGCCCGGTGGACCAGCCGCATCTGCTCCACACTCATAGGATTCGAATTTCGAATTCCTATACGCGCGGAGCCAGCTACGGCACTGAAGCTGAGCTTCTTCTCCTCCGTTGCCAGCTTCACAGTCTTCCTGGGCTGGTCTTTGGGGGACTCTTCTTCAGACCGAATGCGTTTTTTCGCCCTCGGAACTGGGGGAGGCTTGAGCAGAGGAATTTCGTCCCAAGGATTCTGGCAGAGAGAGAGGGCTTCTTCGGATCCAATCTCAGCTGCTATCAGCCATCGGTACCTTTTCCTCGCTGCCCCACTAAGCTTATAAGGCCTAGCGAACTTTTTCTTTTCCCCTCCCTGGTTGGTTTCCGATTGTGGTTCTGCTGCAAACGTGCCCTCCACCTCACGGCTCGTCCTAGGTTGGGGCCCACTGGTGCAGGGTGTTGGTGAGGCTAAAAGAGCCTCTTCCAAACCTGCAGCTAATTCCATTAAAGGAGACTTTCCATTGTCTTTTACAAAATGTCGGTTTTCATCCACTTTTTTTCCATGATTAGCTAGGGAAATACTTGGTCACCCCCAGCAGAGCCCAGCATGCCTAAATTATTACTGGAATCCGAGTATTCAAAATTCAAAACATTTACACATAGACGAGATTTTTTTACTGTGAGAGATATAAGTTCCAATAAAAATTACTACTTAATTGGTTTCAAGCCAATTCTATTATATACATAGTTTTTGTCTGCTTTAAAGTGGAACTCGCTACTTGGTTATCCATGTAAATTGCCGTTAATGTACACTGTGCCTATGTATTCATTATCGTAGTTAACGGTAATAGCCTTTGCCCGGGGGAATTGTGATTTCATTGGAAAATAGTAAATGTATTTTAGTTGTATCGTTTAAATATAACACCTGTGTATCTTTACCAATATTCACAAATGCAAATGGTTATTTTATATTCAAGCTTGATTGTTACATACATTTATTATTCATTGATTCGTTATAGCCTACCAAAAGATTAGTACAGAAAATAGGCCTCCCCATACATAATCTTATAGGATTTTTGCCGTTGTTACCTCGCTTGTCAGGCGGGTGAACAACCACAGCTTTTATTATTATTGAGTATCTTAAGGAAGATGCTGCTGCCAATCTCCTGTTTCAATTTTCCTTAGTCAACTTTTACGACACCCACGGGATTATAACTCGTAGTGGATTCTCTAACGCCGCCATTTCACGGTAAAATACGTATTGAATACTAGCAATATAGTGTAATTTAATCGATTTCACAAAACACATTTACTCCATGTTTTTTGGATAAAATATAGTTATGATCACTTCTGGCAATTCTTTCGATATTACAGACAGAACCCTCAATATTATATATATATATATATATATATCTTAATATATATATAACAAAAGTTATCTATATATATATATATATATATATATATATAAATAGATAACTTTTGTTTTGGTTTAAGCACAGATTCGAAAAATATCTCAATCTATTATATTTAAATTTGATATCTGCTTTGATACTGCAGCAAAACTATGATGAATACCAGTCGATAGGTTTAATTTCCATATGTTACGTCACGTACGTAGCTCTGAGCACTAAAGAACCAGGCTTGTAATTGTTTAAATCTCAACTAAGTAAGAAAAAAATTTTTCGATACTATTCCAGTCCTAAATGAGAAGCGGAACAAGCATGTCAACACAGAAGATAACTCATGTGCACGACGAGCACGCAGTGTTGCGGGGCTTAAGCACGCTAACTTAAAATAAACATACGCTCTTACTTTACACTGTAACGTGCATTCGCAGCCACGGTGCACACTTAGGCTTTAAGGACATCTCATACGGTACGAAGACGTTATCTCACTCATCATAATTATCAAACGAATTAGTACTAAAGTGCGAAGCAAACCAAATATCATGATTCTCGTTTCTGACTTCACAAAGCTCCCGTTCGTACTTAATTTTTTTATAAAATAGTTTAGTTTTTATGTAATAATAAATTTCAGTAGATTTACAGAGGTTGAAATAATTAATATGTACTGCAACGTCGTTTTACGTTTTGTGTTGAGACTGAATGACAAACGTACGGCGCGTTCGGCTTTCTAAAATGTACACAAAAGTTAAATTTGTGCGCTCGAAGCATAGTATTCTCCCATACAATAAAAACACAATATTAATCTTATAATAAGGAATAAAAGTAAATATCAAAAACTGAAAGGAATAATATAATTTCCACGCAATTTAAAATTTTATCAACAGTTATTTTTATCTTTCTTACTAGAAGCTCATTGTACCACCTTGAAGAACACCTTTACCTTGCCCTAGATACACCCTTGAGATACCTTTTTGATAAAAAAGGAATAATTAAATGAGTTTAGCTGGTTCTTTTTTTTTTTTTCGACAAGTAACATGCTTAGAACTTGCGAAGGCTATAATATAATTCGTATATGAAAACTAGCCAAGTCAGACCTAAGGCTACAATATATTATCCTAAGTTATAAGAAGAAACGATATTTTATGTTGTTATAAATAAATTTTAGGGCTGACCATTGAACTTGGCACCCATTTAGATCTCACTTCTTTTGTCGTTGAAGTCAACAACCAAGGCATATATCAAAATATTGAACTTGGCTCTCATTTCACATTTATGGTTTTGATGGGATATCACTACTTTTTGTACATAAATCATTAGTAGGTACTTATTTATAACAAAATTAATAGCAAATGGTTTTTGTTAAACTGCTGTATTTTCTACGTTTACGGGGTATAATTGTCTTTTTGTGTTATTTTCTATATTTTCTTGTACCTTTGATATGTTTGAGTGAATTGCCCATTCAGTATCCGGTTATCACGCATTTTCTGTTTATACTTAATTTGGCCAAGTGGGGCTACTCTACAATAGAGCTCTCTTGTGACTTGATTTGATTTGGATGTAAATTGATAAGATGTACTCTATCTAATGTTTTAGCTCTGGAGAGTCCAACGTAAGCCTGCCCTGAGGAGCCTATATCGAGAAGAGCACTGTCAAGGCTAAGGCCTTGTGATTTGTGGATAGTAATAACATATGCTAAGCAAATAGGGAATTATTCCATGTGAACATATACATTACTTAATATCTGAAACGGCGATCGAATGGAATAGGCAGCTTCCAACGGGAGGCATTGGAATAATTCGGTGTAAGGTAAGTGTATCACCCACCCATAATTCTATTGTACGACGCATTGTACAATATACGTAATAAAAAGATAATTATTTAAGACGATTACATAACAAGTTATCTGTTATCTATTGAATTCTCAAGAAAATTTGTTACCATACCAATAAGTTCTCATTCTCAAACTCATTCAGAGTTAGGTATACATACCTACTTATAACCATACCAAAATTATTATTAATTTTTGATTTAAACTATTTCCTATACCATCTAGACACGCGGTGCGTACTTACTAAAAGAATTGTAATAATAATATAACCACAAATATATAAGTATTTTTTTTAAGAAAACCTTTAAATTTCGTTGCTGCCTGCTGCCACCTGCCACTCGCTCGGACACGTTCGCGTCAAGGTTTTATCATCAGTTTATAAGGATTTATTATGATGTACATGATCCCAATAGAATCAATTAAGTGAAAAATTATAATAAAGTGAAAAAAATTTACCAGTTTCTGATTTATTCCTTTGTATTCACCTAATTACCTAATTGCATTCCAAATTTGAACTTTCTAGGTCATCTGGAACTGGGTTGAACTGGAAGCAGTGATAAAAATGACGATTTTTAGACGTTAGTATCGAAATAACCGTTTGAGATGTGTTTACGAAGTTTGAAGTACATATATATCTTGCAATCCTCAATATATGTGCCAAATTTTACACGTTTATGTGAAATAGTTTTTGAGTTATGAGGGGGTCAAAAGTGACTCCAAATGTTTCGTGTAATATTACACACGGTTCGGCTCGCCATTCTGCTTGAACTTGGTTTGACACGCTACCGCGTGTCTAGACTCCTGGAAACGAGATGATCGCTAACAAGTTATTTCTAAAATGTTTTGTTTTCATTCTGTAAAATAATACATAACTGTTTTTCTTTTAAGCTATTATTTTTACAAAATAATGTCTCGCAAGGTATTTTCAGAAACAGTGGTAAATTAAATATAGGAATGATTTTCAATAATTATTATTTATAATCTACACTAAATTTTAAAAAAAATACTGCTATTTCTTAGAATTCTAATTCTATAATAAAATTCAATATGTCACCGTTAGAAGTAAAAGTGATAAATAAATATAAGTTTATAATAGACCCTTTGGCTTAATATATTAAAGGCTTACTTATTTAGATATAACGACAGAGATTTAATCAAATTTTAATTAAAATCGAATGTTAAGAATAAGGAGTGTGCGAAAATTTATGCGTAAACAGTCCAGACTCCTAGATTCTTAAGCTTCTAGAAAGCTTTTAGATATAATTATTAGAAGCTGATATTAAAACGGCCCAAAAACACTCGTTATCTCAAAATTTTCATTTTGTTATTTCAAGCTATAATAGACCTCCATTTTTATTTCTTTTATAATCACTTGCATGTTCATTTCATGCACTGTTGAGATAATAGAGCTCTCGGTTTCCCTTGTTACGTAAGAACTTATGCAGCTGAAATATGAATCTAATAAGACTTTACATAAATACTCTTCTAAATTATTTTTATCTTTTTACATTTTTTGTAATGAAATAAAGTTTTCTTTCCGTTTATTTATTTATGTATCTTAAGGTATTTGAAGTTATGAAGATTAAAATTAAAATTAACTTTTAAAAGAGGAATATCTCAAGTCAACCTACATGACGTTATAATGCTGCTTTCAAATACCTTTCTTAATGTAAAAACACTCATGAATCATTTTAGCCAGCCTTTTATAAAATCCGTTTTTTTTTTTAAACCTATTAAACTATTCAATTTATATGTAGATAGGAAAGATTTAGTTGATAACTATAGGTATAAAGTTTTCTATACACCTATCAAACCAAACCAACCTCATAAGATATTCCCGGACACATCAAAATAAATGAAAAATACATGAAAGGTCAATAGAAAATAGGTAATATTAGTTTTGTTCCACAAATGTTTTTTTTTATAAATAGTTATAAAGTTAATAAAAAATAATGAAAAATTGCAAGTTGTTGCAAGGAATTCCAACAATAAATTGTTTAAGTAACCTAAAATTAGCTAGCTCAAGTAACTTTTCTAACCAATTACTCGTTAGCATGTGGGGCTTACGCTATTGGAAGGCGTTCTATTTCAGAGGATGAAGTTATTTAGAGTTATTCATTTATTTAATACTAACGTTACTAACGATGAATTCAAATTCTTTATCCATTGTTATTGTGTCTATAAAATAGAGACAGTATATTATGAAAGAATAAGTCTATTAACCAAATTTAATTGAACTGGATAACTTTATTAAGCTTACATGTTATAGATATCTGTATACTTTTTTTACTATTACTTATGAGTAATACAAAAATTAATTATTCCTATTATATAATATATGCCTCGTTGGTCTAGTGGTTGTAGTAGTGGGTCGGGCCAAAAAATAAATTATTGTGTTTTCCCGTCAAGAAATTCTCAGTAGTTGCCCGGAGTCAGGAAGTTGGCGGTGTCTCACCCCCGTGCCTCGGAAAGTACGTAAAGCCATTGGTCCTGCGCCTGATCTCTCTCCGGTCGTGTTGTCGTTGTTGGTCGTTTACCGTCCCATCGGATTATAAGAGTGAGGGAATAGAGAGTGCACCTGTGCTTGCGCATACACTTGGGCACTATAATCCTGTCCTGCGCCGATGGCTAGCCTCCGTTGAGACAGGTCGCCGTGGCCGGAATTCGGTCTGGAGGACATTATATATATTATTGAATTTATTTTAATAATGATAATATAAGAACTGCGTTACGTTTTTTACACTACAGTAATATTTTTGCACATAAATAATTTATAACACATATTATTTTAACATTAACAAAAATACCATACACCTTTAGATAAATATAAATATGCATAATAAGTGTCTAGATAGCACAAGAGTTAAGCATTAAAGTAAAGTGTAAATTTACAGCCTTTATACGTACGTCGCCCAGTTGTTCTCAGGCCTCCAATTACTAAGAGGAGTCGTAGGGCTAAACGCTTGCTCCAAGTAGTGCGCGAGTAATCGTGTTCGGTCACTGCCGGCACCAATGTGATTGGATAGTATGACTCTTTTTCTGTTTTCGAGTCCGTCTGGTAGGCACGACTCGTTCACTTATTTCTGCTGCCAAATAGCACTGGTACGTTCCGGTCTGAAGGTTGCAGATAGTATAACTAAAGGCTGTGACTCAATCGATCTTAATTTTCATATGTGACAATGAATCCGTAGCCTTCTTTGTTTGAAGACGGATAAAATATTGTAATGATCACTTCTGGCAATTCTTTCGATATTACAGACAGAACCCTCAATTTTATTTATATATATATATATATATATATATATATATATATATATATATATATATATATATATATATATATATATATATAACTTTTGATTTAAACACAGATTCAGAAAATATCTCAATCTATTATATTTAAATTTGATAACTGCAGCAAAACTATGATGAATACCAGTCGATAGGTTTAATTTCCATATGTTACGTACGTGCTCTGAGCACTAAAGAACCACGCTTGTAATTGTTTAAATCTCAACTAAGTAAGAAAAAAATGTTCGATACTATTCCAGTCCTAAATGAGAGGCGGAACAAGCATATCAACACAGAAGATAACTCATGTGCACGACGAGCGTACTATGATGCGGTGCTTTTAACGTGCTTAAACATACGCTCTTACTTTACACTGTACCGTGTCTTCAATCCAGGTAAGACACATCATTGTAATTAGTTAGCGGAAGGTTGCGAAGTAATAAATTATTTATTACTGTACCGTGCATTCGCGGCCACGGTGCACACTGAGGCAGGACATCTTATACAGTATGAAGACCTTATCTAACTCATCGTAATTATCGAACGAATTAGTACTAAAGTGCGAAGCAAGCCAAATATCATGATTCTCGTTTCTGACTTCACAAAGCTCTCGTTCGTACTTAATTTTTTTTTTTATAAAATGATTTTGATTTTGTGTAATAATAAATTTCAGTACATTTACAGAGGTTGAAATAATTAATATGTACTGCAACGTCGCTTTACGTTTTGTGTTGAGACTGAATGACAAGAGTACGGCGCGTTCGGCTTTCTAAAATATACACAAAAGTTAAATGAGTGCGCTCGAAGCATTTTATACGTGGTAGAGCCATGCTGTAGTTATATTAGACGTATAGTTGTAGCACGATCAATGGGGCAGGGGTGCGAAGAATCTCCAGGAGAAAAACCGGCGACGAGGTTCGCCACCCGTCACGTTCTGTCTCCCGGAGGGGCGAAAAGTCGATTGCGCAAACCCGTCTGGCTACGCTAAATGTATATGGAGGAATGAATGATAAGATGGATGAAGTATGCGAAATGATGAATGACAGAGGAATAGATGTGTTATGTGTGAATGAGACGAAACGAAAGGGAAACCGCGTATTGGTCTGGCGTAGACGAGACCGAACGGGCATGCCAGGGTGTCGGTTTCATCCTTTCAGAAAGAATGGGTCAATGTGTGAAAGAGTATGAATGTGTAAGCCCGAGGCTGCTATGGATACGAATTAAAGTGGGCTTAAAGAAGCTGTTCCTGCTAGGGGTGTACGTCCCAGACATGTCTAAGCCCACTCAAATCCGAGAGCAGTTTTGGGACATGGTAAGGATGGTGTTGACAAAATGTAAGGAAAATGAAAATATTATTATGTTAGACTTTAATGGAAGGGTTGGGGTGAAGAGGTCTGGTTATGAAAGGATATTGGGAGTTTTGTGATGAAAGTATAAATGAGAATGGTGAAGACCTCCTCACCGTATGTGTGGAAAAGAATCTTTTTGTGACGAATACTTTTTTTCGTCATAAGAAGATTCACATGTGTACATGGGAAAGAGGTGATGATAGAAGCATGATAGATTTCGTAATTGTGAATGAAAGAATGAGGAGCGCAGTCGTAGATACAAGGAATTACCGGGGGTCCAACGTAGGGACGGATCATTACTTGGTGTTATGCTGAATTAATGGTCTATTCACACGCTGGCGGCATCGGACATCTGTGTCTACCATTGCGTTACAGCGTATAAGAATAGAGAAGTTACAAGATGAAGATGTGAAAGAGAAGTATAAATGTAGACTGAGAGGAAATATTAGATGTTTGAATGAGTTGTGTATGAATGATTTAGACTTGAATACTGTGTGGGACAATATTAAGAAAGGTTTGGTGGATGCCGCCACTGAAGTATGTGGTGTAAGTAAGAGAACAAATGAAAGGAAAAGTAATACGTTGTGGTGGGATGATGAGGTACGGGTGGAAGTTGAATCAAAGAAGAAAGCATGGTTAGATTTACTAGCAACCAAAGCTGGTAATTCTTCTGGTACGAATGATGAGATTGAAAGAAAAAAGGCAGAATTTAGACGTCTAAATAAGAGAGTAAAAGAAGTTGTTGAAAGGAAAAAGAAAGAAAGAACGGATAAGAATGATAGAAGAATATCTGATAATTTCCAGGCTAACATAAAAATGTTCTGGAAACTCGTAGGAACTGCAAGGGGAAATACAAAACAGCCTATAATTAATGCTATAAGAGACGAGAATGGATGTATTCTGAATGATGAAGCTTCGAATTTAAACAGATGGAAGGAATACTTTGAAAGCGTGTTTATGAGTGAAGAGTCGTCTGAATTAAATGAATTAGAAATTCCGAAAGAAGTGGAAAGGGGTATGGAGGTAAGTGTAGATGAAATAATGAAAGCAATGAAAAGCATGAAAGCAGGTAAGGCAGCTGGATATGATAGAGTATCACTCGAGATGCTAAGGGCTGGAGAGGGAGTGGTGGCAGGCCTGCTGTACACCTTGTTTAATTTATGTTGGGAATTAAAACGGGTACCGGATGACTGGTGTAAAGCAGTTATAGTACCAATATATAAAGGAAAAGGGTCACAGCGGGACTGCAAAAACTACCGTGGTATCAGCTTGCTTAGTATTGTGGGTAAACTGTATGCTAAGGTGTTACTTGAAAGAGTTATGAAAGAAACTGATGGGAAAATTTGGGATGTGCAAGCGGGTTTTAGAAAGGAATGGGGTGTACAGATCAAGTCTTTTCCATGCGCATGATTGCGGAGAAGTTTTTGGCCAAAAACCAGAAAGTTTTTTGTGCGTTCATGGACTTGGAAAAAGCTTATGACAGAGTGGACAGGAATGTGTTATGGCAAACACTGAACTCATATGGGTTGAGCGCTGGTTTGATACAGGCATTAAGGTCTCTTTATAGGGACTCTAGTGCTTGTGTCAGGATCAATGGGGTCTACTTGGACTGGTTTGGCATCCAAAAAGGTGTCAGACAGGGCTGTGTAGCTTCCCCTTGGCTGTTCAACCTATTCATGGACAGGTGTTTGCAGAATTTGAAAGATGAAGAATGTGGGTTAAGAATGGGCGAGTTAACCGTCAAATGCCTTTTGTATGCCGATGATCAAGTCATATTTGCGTCATCGGCGGCTGAGTTGCAAATGATGGTTACATTAATGAACTGGGAATTAAAAGAAAGGGGAATGAAAGTGAACGCAAGTAAGACGAAAGTGATGGTTTTTAAAAGAGAAAAAAGCAAAACGGTATTTGAAATAAGAATAGAAGGAGAGTTAATTGAGCAAGTGGATGAGTTTGTGTATTTGGGATGTGTATTTAGCAGGGATGGTAGATATGATAGGGATATAGAACGACGAGTAAATGCAGGAAATAGAGTGAATGGGGCACTACACTCTATTATGAAGAACCAGAATGTGTCAAAAAAGGCACGTATGGTAATTCATAATGCTGTGTTAGTCCCTACTTTAATGTATGGTAGTGAAAGCTGGGTGTGGCATAAGAAGCACGAAAGTAGAATAAATGCTGTAGAAATGCGGTCTTTAAGAAGTTTGCTAGGGTTGAATCTGAATGACAGGGTGAGAAATTGCATGATAAGAGATAAATGTGGTATGCAAGATGATGTTGTGAGCAGGATTAAGAAAGGAATGCTTCGGTGGTTTGGTCATGTAGAAATAATGAATGAGGAAAGAGTGACAAAGCAAATTTATATGGCAAATTTATATAGGCCGAGTCGGGAAGGGACGCCATAGAAAAAAGTTTATCGACCAAATTGGCGATATTTTGAAAAGGGGCCACGTTAGAAGTACCCTTAACCGACGAGCATCATCATCATCATCATCATCACAGCCCTTCACAAGTCCACTGCTGAACATAGGCCTCCCCCAAGTAATGCCACAAAGCACGGTCCTGAGCCACCTGCATCCATCGACTTCCTGCATATCTTACCAGGTCGTCACTCCATCTAGTGGGGGGTCGCCCTACACTACGCCTACCGGTACGAGGCTGCCACTCGAGAACCTTTCTTCCCCATCGGTTATCGGTTCTTCGAGCTATATGGCCGGCCCATTGCCACTTCAGCTTACTAATCCGTTGGGCTATGTCGGTCACTCTGGTTTTACTGCGGATATCCTCATTTCTGAGTCTATCACGTAGAGAAACTCCGAGCATAGCCCTCTCCATAGCTCGCTGAGCGACCTTGAGCGTCCTCATACGGCCAGCAGTGAAGGACCACGTCTCTGATCCGTAAGTCATCACTGGCAACACGCACTGGTTGTACACTTTAGTTTTCAGAGATTGAGGTATACCTGACGAGAAGATGTGTCGTAATTTCCCGAACGCTGCCCAGCCGAGTTGAATCCGTCGATTGACCTCTCGGTCGAAGTTGGACTTACCTAGTCGGACTATTTGTCCCAGGTAAACGTACTCGTCAACAACTTCGAGCATAGTGCTCCCAACAACTACCGGCATAGGTGTGACATGGACATTAAACATGATCTTTGTTTTGTCCATGTTCATCTTAAGACCTATCCGTTGGGAGGCACTATTGAGGTCATTGAGCATAGTGCTTAAGTCCTCCAGCGATTCTGCCATAAGGACTATATCGTCGGCAAATCGAAGGTGAGTGATGTACTCGCCATTGATGTTAATACCGTATCTTTTCCAGTCCAGTAGCTTGAAAACGTCTTCCAAAGCAGCGGTGAAGAGTTTCGGGGATATAACGTCACCCTGTCTTACACCTCTCTGCAGTTGGATAGGTTTCGAGCTCTGGTTCTGTACTCGGATAGCCATCGTAGCTCTACTGTACAAACACTTCAGCACTTCGATATACCGACAGTCAATTTGGCACCGCTGAAGGGACTGCAGCACCGCCCAAATTTCGACGGAATCAAAGGCTTTCTCATAGTCCACATACGCCAGGCAAAGTGGCAAATTGTACTCTTCAGTCTTCTGTACAATCTGCCGCAGGGTATGTATGTGGTCTATGGTACTGAAGCCTTTTTGGAAACCGGCTTGTTCGGGAGGCTGGAAGTCGTCGAGTCTGCGTGCGAGACGATTCGTAATGACTCTCGAAAACAGCACGTAGACGCGGCTCAGAAGGGAAATCGGTCTGTAGTTCTTCAAGAGAGCGTTGTCGCCTTTCTTAAAGAACAAGACCACCGCACTTCTGCTCCACGCCTCTGGAGTAGTGCCACCATGGAGGACGGAATTGAAGAGCTTCTGAAGGACTTTAAGTACCGGTGTTCCACCCGCTTTCAGAAGCTCCGCTGTAATTCCATCCTCGCCTGGGGCCCTGCCGTTCTTAAGGTGCTGGAGAGCCATTCTAATCTCGCTTAGACTGACGTCCGGGATATCATCGGAATAGTGTCGGATAAGACTTGCTCTTGGATCGTTACTCACACTTGCGTGTGGCTCCAACGATGATGTGTACAGCTGC
Organism: Parnassius apollo; assembly: GCA_907164705.1. NCBI lineage: Eukaryota > Metazoa > Arthropoda > Insecta > Lepidoptera > Papilionidae > Parnassius > Parnassius apollo. The sequence continues at coordinate 7,283,792 of CAJQZP010001486.1, read as the reverse complement.
CCATAGAACCTCTCAATCTCACTCAAAATCTCAGGTGTCCCGGAAACGATGCTGCCACACTCAGTCTTCAGCCTTGACAGTTGGCTCTTACGGGCAGACAGATCTCTGGCAAAGACTTTGGAGCCCTGGTTCCGCTCGATCGCTTCTTTAATACGAGTAGTATTAAAGTTGCGTAAGTCTCGCCGCATGCATTTGGAGATCTGTCTGTTCAGTTGCCTGTATGCTGTCAAATCTGTTGACGATTGCAGCCTCATCTCCCGTCTAACAGCCATGAGATTAAGAGTGTGATCGGAGAGTTTTTGTGTTCTTCTGCGGCGGGTCTTGCAGAACTTAGCTCCGACCGCATGGACAGTTTCCACGAGCTTGTCATTCACATCGTCCACTGCATTGCAATCTTGTAGGCACTGGAAGCGGTTGTGTAACTCGAGCTGAAAATTTTCGGGATTTTGAATTAGAGCACGAGGGGGACGGAGCGTTGACTTCTTTAGACGAGACCTCTCCAACTTAACGTTTAGGTTCAGTGTGCCCCTAACCATTCGGTGATCGCTGCCAGTTTTCACCCTTGCGATCACTGAGACATCACTGAACAGTTGGCGTCTGGTCGTCATAATGAAGTCAATCTCATTTTTTGTCGAACCGTTGGGGCTCGACCAGGTCCACTTCCTGTGGGGCCGCTTCTGGAAGAAAGAGTTCATCATAAAGAGTCCCTCTTTCTCCATAAAGTCGGCCAGCTGCTGGCCCCTTCGGTTCCGTTGCCCTACTCCAAATTTCCCTAACTTCAGCTCACCGTTTTCTTTTGTGCCTAGCACCGACGACGACGACGAGCATGTATGCGTAGATATATGGATGTAAAGGAGGCGAAAGAGGTATGTCACGATCGTGCCAAATGGAAGTCCGTAGTCTCTGCCTACCCCTCTGGGTGACAGGCGTGAGTGTTTATTTTTATTTTATTTTTTAGTTGTAGCACGAATGGATCGTCTCGACCGGGGAAGGACCACGTTTTCACAGAATACCAGCGTGAAATGGTGACTTAATGCTGCTGTATTTCGTATGGTGAGTGTAGAAAACCGGAGACCCTTTTTACTCGAAATGAGGCGTTCCATCTTAGTCCTCACGGGTGACAACGCATCTGCATTTTGACTCGTAATCGAGGATAGATGTAGATGTCTATGTGCCACAGCAACCACTTACCATCAGGTGGACTGTGTGCTCGTTTGTCTCCCTATACAATTAAAAAAATAGTATCCTCATATATAATAAAAATACTAAATTAATCTTATATTAAAGAATAAAAGCAAACATGAAAAACTAAAAAAGAATAATATAATTTCCACGTAATTATTTCTGAAGTCGATTCTAATACAAGTATCGAAGATAAATTCGACTTTAGATGCGATGCTGCGATGCTATTAAGTGGATTTCCAAGAAAAGTCACAAATCGTAGTCGATACATGAAGGTGACATGTATCGACTAACGCATGTCTTACGAGGTTGTCATTGCATTTAGTATCAGTAATAATAATACCACCCCGAACCGTGTTTACTGGCGTAAGAATATACACTACTCCATGTCATTCCCCGTGTCGTAAGAATCATAAGTCAGGAGATGAGCAGTGGCAACATTCTGACAACAGCTTAGTAATAAAAATACCTACGGTAGCCAACCCGCCTTACAAACTCGGTAAATATGACAAGCTATGGCAACCCCTAAGAAAAATGTCTACTTATTGTAATTAAATTCTAAAAAGGCGGACAATCTGACTCGTCTCACTTTGTTACACCTTCGCTTCGCCGCTAAGCAAGTCATTAATGTTTAACTTAGTGATTATCTACATACAAAATATTCATTTCGTTATTGTAAGCTATAATAGACCTCCATTTTTTGTTTCTTTTATAATCACTTGCATATTCATTTCATGCACTGTTGAGGTAATATGACTTCTCGCTTTCCTTTGTTACGTCAGAAGTAACACAGCTGAAATATGAATCTAATAAGATTTCACACAAATACTTTTCTAAATTACTTTTACGTTTTTAAATTTTTTGTAATGAAATAAATTTTTCTTTCTATTTCTTTATTTATGTATCTTAAGGTATTTGAAATTCATCATCATCATTATTACAGCCCTTCACAAGTGCACTGCTGAACATAGGCCTCCCCCAAGGTATGCCACAAAGCACGGTCCTGAGCCACCTGCATCCATCGACTTCCTGCATGTCTTACCAGGTCGTCACTCCATCTAGTGGGGTGTCGCCCTCCACTTCGCCTACCGGTACGAGGCTGTCACTCGAGTACCTTTTTTCCCCAGCGGTTGTCGGTTCTTGGAGCTATATGGCCGGCCCATTGCCACTTCAGCTTACTAATCCGTTGGGCTATGTCGGTCACTCTGGTTCTACTGCGGATATCCTCATTTCTAATAGCCCTCTCCATAGCTCGCTGAGCGACTTTTAGCGTCTTCATACGGCCAGCAGTGAAGGACCACGTCTCGGTTCCGTAAGTCATCACTGGCAACACGCACTGGTTGTACAACTTTTCAAAGTTTTCAGGTTATGAGGTATACCTGACGAGAAGATATGTCGTAATTTCCCGAACGCTGCCCAGCCGAGTTGAGTTTGTCTATTGACCTCTCGGTCGAAGTTAGAGTTGTCCCAAGTAAAGGTACTCGTCAACAACTTTGAGCTTAATGCTCCCAACAACTACCGGCATGGGTGTGACATGGACATTAAACATGATCTTTGAAGTTATGAAGATTGAATTTAAAATTTACTATTAAATTAGGAATTGCTCAAGTCAACCTACATGGCGTTATAGTGCTGCTTCTAACTACCTTTCTTAATGCACAAAGCATTCATGAAGCATTTTAACCAACCTTTGACATAATCCGTTTTTTAAAATCTGTTAAACTATTCAATTTATATGTAGATAGGAAATGTTTCGTCGATAACTATAGATATAAAGTTTTCTGTACACCTATCAAACCAAATTAATCTCATAAGATATTCCCGGGCACATCAAAATAAATGAAAAGACAATAAAAAATCCGCAATATTTGTTTTATTCCACAAATGTAATTTTATAAATAGTTATAAAGTTAATAAAAAATAATGGAAAATTGCAAATTGTTGCGAGGAATTATAACAATAAATTGTTTAAGTAACCTAAAATTCGCTTGCTCATTGTATCAAGTAACTTTTCTAATCTAATTCTCGTTAGCATAAGTGAAAAATTATAATAAGTGAAAATTTACCAGTTTCTGATTTATTCCTTTGTAAAAATTGCATTCCAAATTGTTTCTAGGTCATTAGAACTGGGTTAGGTTTTCATCTATAGTTTGATAAAAATGACATTTTTAGACGTTATATCAATAACGTTGAGATGGAAAATTGCATATATATCTTGCAATCCTCAATATATGTGAAATTTTATTTGTTTTTGAGTTGGCCTATAAAATAGAGACAAAATATTATGAAAGAATAAGTCTATTAACCAAATTTAATTGAACTAGGTAACTTAATTAAGCTTACATGTTATAGTTATAGATATTTGTATATTTTTTATTATTACTTATGAATAATACAAAAATTTATCATTCCAAACAATTCATGCCGGCAGGCATATCCTTAGAAAAAGGTTGTGTATTTCAGTGAAATTAAAATTTATTTTAATAATGATAATAAATGAACCATAATACATCACTTCTGTTCTCTATAATTACAAGTTACGAGTATGTAAAACTTAAACACTTGCTTTACGTTTTTTACAATACAGTAATATTTTTTACATAAATAATTTAAAATTCACATATTATTTTAACTTTAACGAAAAATACCGTATACTTTTAGATAAATATAAATATGCATAATAAGTATCTAGATAGAACAAGAGTAAAGCATCTAAATAGTAAAGTAAAGTGTAAGTTTACAGCCTTTATACGTACGCCGCCCAGCTGTTTTCAGGTCTTCAATTATTAAGATCCGTAGGGCTAAACACTTACTGAAAATAGTGAGCGAGTAGCTCGTGTTCGATCACCGCCGGCACCAATGTTATTAGATGGTATGACTCTTTTTCTGTTTTCGAGTCAATCTGGTAGGTACCTCTCTTTCACTTATTTCTGCTGCCAAATAGCACGTTCCGGTCTGAAGGTTGTAGATAGTACAACTAAAGCTTGTGACTCAATCGATCCTAATCTTCAGACGTGACAACGTGTCTGCATCCTTCTTTATTTGCAGTTGGCTACAGGTGTCCGTGGACTGCAGTAGCCACTTATCATCAATTGGATTGTAATTTCGCTTGTCGCTTGTGTTATAAAAAATCAAATAACTCGGCGACGAAAGGAAAAATTGTAAGGAAACGTCCACGGTTTTCGGGTTGAAAATATTTTCGGGGTCATATTATGATGCTCTAACATGTATTGAAGAAGCGGGGTAGATTTAATGATTTTTTTTAATTTATTTTATGTACACATATCAAGATACAGACGCAGACTTATAGTAATTTCGTACAAAGGTTCTACTTATTCCATAATTAGCTGAAATATCTTTCAGTAGACCCATAAAAGAAATTATATTGAAATTGCAAACTTAGTGCATACATATATATATTATATATATATATATATACACAATATGAATATATATATAAATATAAAACAATAAATAAAAATAAATATATATAATACATATATATATATATATTAATACGATATACATATAAACTAAACTAATATAATAGAATAATATATATTAATTAACACGCTGATAAAGTAGTTATCTCTAAGAAGTTTCATGAATACCAATAAAGATTCGGCATTTCTTATATTTGACGGTAGTGAGTTCCATAACCTTACCGCGTGAACTGAAAAGGAGTGGGAGTAAAAACCGGAATTATAGACGGGAAAGTCAAGATGAGTTTTAACAAGGGATCTGCGTGGTTTGTCCGGATGATAGGTGAAGGAAAATCGGCTTCTGAGGTATGTGGGAGAGGAAGGGTTGTGCAAAATGTTATAGAGACATAACAATCGAGTGTTCCTTCGAAGTCAAATTGGGAGCCACTTGAGTTGCTTACGAAACTGAGATACACGGTCAAATTTCTTTAGCCCAAATATAAAACGGATTCACTGATTTTGCAAGCGCTCAAGTTTATTAAGAAGCTCCTCTGTAGCATCCAAATAACAGGTAGGATAAGAGTAAGCACGAGTGATATTTTAACTTTAAGGGGTAAGAAATTTTGTAGACATTTAAGCGAATGCAAAGTAAAGTAAATCTTGCGACTAACCTCAGCAATATGCGTGGTCCATGTTAAATGGTGATCAAATATGACGCTTAAGTTTTTGACAATATAGGCAAAGGGTATAGGAACGCCATTAAAACAAACTAGACCTAGTGAAGTAAATTCTAATCTATTACGCAAATGCCTACTGCCTACTATGATGGCCTGAGATTTCGTGGGATTAACTAATAGTCCGAAGGATGCAGACCATTCACAGATGCGGCTCAGATCCGCATTCATGGCTGCAATTGCATTGTTTGTATCACCCACCGGAAAATGACGATAAAGCTGTAAGTCATCCGCGTAGAGATGGTAATTAGATGTAATAACACTCGTAATAGAGTTAATAAATATGGAAAATAAAAAGGTGCGAAAGAACGCCACCCTGAGGTACACCCGTAGTGATACCAGACCAATCGGAAAGAGTGTCATTAACACGGACACAATGTGATCGACCACGAATATATGAATCAAACCATGCGATGACTGATGGGGAAATGTTTATAGATTCCAGGATCCGGGGAAGAATATCAAAGTCTACTGAGGTAAAAGCACTACTAAAGTCAAGCAAAACTAAAAGTGTAAGAGATTTATTGTCCATGGCCCAACGGATATCATCGGTTACTTTAAATAAAGCACTGACAGTGCTGTGTCCACGACGAACGATTTTTTATATAAGATAGGGTGATAAACGAGCACAAAGTCCTCCTCCCATAGACATCTATCCTCGATTACAAAACAAAATGCAGATGCGTTGTCACCCGTGAGGACTAAGATGGAATGCCTCGTTTCCAGTAAAAAGGGTCTCCGATTTTTTACACTCACCATACGAAATATAGCAGCATCAAGCTACTATTTCACGCTGGTATTCTGTGAGAGCGTGGTCCTTCCCCGGTTGAGCCGACCCATTCATGCTACAACTGTACTACTAATATAACTGCAGCATGGCTGTACCACGTATTAATGAATGCTTCGTAAATAAACCCACACTTCTCATGTCTATATAGATTGATCGAAAGAAAACAATTTAATAAAAAATAACCAAAAAAATATTCTTTGTTTTTTGTGTTACTCACTACCAAGTAGTATTTTGTGTTCGGTCTAATGCAGCTGAAGAGAAGAATGTACGTCTACAATGTACTCGTATGTACCGATTTGCTCTGCATATGATTATTATAATAACTATTTGTTCCGAAGAGTGATTTATACGAGTACATTGGAAGAGTCCATCCACCTTTGTACCATCGACTTGGTAGTGATGACTAAGCATTTTTCTGTAGTGCTGCTGGATTTGAGTTCAAAACCCAATTGAAAAATGTATTTTTATGGTATACAAATAATTGTTTCGATTCTGGATATTTATTCATGTGCGATTTATGTATGTAAAACGTTTCATGATACAGCCTGGCCTAGTGTCGAGGTAACTTAAAAAAGATAAACACAACAGATAAATTATAATATGTAGAAATGGCAACAGAATATGTTTAATCTCGTTACATTTTCCTGATATTATAAGAATTAACTAAACATAATAACTGTAGAATAGGACTGGAGCATTTATATTTCACGCCAACAATTTAGGAAATAATCTTATAAATCTAGGAATGAATCACAAAATACGAATACATTATTTATCCTATAATTAGAAAATTACTGTAAGAATATCTTTTTGTCCTTCTTTTGCTTCATCAGGCTACTGATAGACATAGTTTTCTTCCATTGTAGGTACGTTGCTATTATCTCCACGCTTGACAGTTGGATAGGTGATCGTAGTACCAGACATCTCGCATCTTAAACACTGCTCCCCGTCACTAGTTTGAAATGATATATTATGAAATTAATATTGCGCCCATTCTATTTAATGTCGCTGGTCTGTACGTTATTATGCGCTATGTGCTGTATTATTTAAATGTATGAGGCTTTAGAGTTGTTCAAGGGCCACTCCAGGAGCAAATTATACTGCTGCTTAGGTATATTACGAAAAAGGTGCATTGATGTTATTAATAGCATCGGATGAATATCATTTGGGCCGCTGCTTGAAAGACGCCGTTTTGTAAATAGATCAGGCTGTTAACAGAAATACTTATTAAGCTAATTGGCTGCGACATTTATACCTCTATATGTTTGAAGCTATATTATATTTGTGTAATTTTATAGTAGTCTCTTACTAAACTCGAATGTAAATGAATTATGTTAGACCGGTAGGAATACTGACTAAGAGAGACAGAAAATTAGTTTTAAAGCGGAGTAATTTTAAATTAAAAAGTACGTACATTCTCGAACATATGTTAATATGCGCTAGCGGCCATGAGTGAATGAACTGTATGGTTTTATTTTTAAAAGAAAAAAATTAAAAACAAATTTTATAATGATTTTTCAACATGACTTTAAAACATAATAAGCCAATTCATTTGATAACCTTTACACCGTTTCGTAATGAAAACTCTGCAAGGTACACGCTTAAATAACGATTCATTTTCATATTTACATAACACTTATCAATATGTCCAATTGTTTTTAAATGATTTTGTTTTTGTGCAATAATTATCTTTCAGTTGATTTTCAGAGGCTCAAAAAGTAAACCAACCAACCAACTTCTGGTCCTGTGACCTTCTTTCTTCAAAATTAGTTTCCATTATCATTCATGGGTTTCTCGCCATCAAATGGCTTGTTTGCCCGTCCTTACGTTATAAAAACCATTTAATAAATGTAAAATAAATTATAAAAACAGATATTTTTCATGTTACTAACTTTTTTTAAATCTAAATTTACTCAAATATAATACAAATAGCTACAAAATTAGGATAAAACCCAGGACCTCAACTCAGTAGAAAGAAACACCGACTATTAATTATTTAAAAGAATTAAAAAGTACTTTCAATCCGATTATGTTTTAATTTTTGTTTTATCCCTTGATGAAATTAGATAACAGAGTGCAATGTGTTTATTTAAAATGATGCAGTTTTCTGAAGAAAAAAAGGAAATATATATTTAATGGTAGCTAACTAACATAACACGTACTCGCCTGTAGCATTCTGTATAAAGCGATGCAAAGTTTTATAAGCTTTAAAGATACTGAGCTGCAAGCTGTATTAAACTTTTAATAGATAGTTTGGAAATAGAGAGTAAAGCAACATGGGACCACTTACACCAATTAAATGTAATTAATTGGTGTAAGTGCTAAAAGCTTTAAAGCTCTGCACATTTTTTTAAAGCTACATAATAACTGTATAAAAATATACACAAATGCAGTCGTCATCTCCATTTAATGAGTCAGATTATGTGAGGTTTTGAAAGAGTATAATGATAATATTTTCCAGGTCGATACGGTAACTCATTCTTAAAATTATCCGAATTTATCTCGTGTACGGAAAATATTATAATGTGAATATATTTTAATGAGCAATTAAGCATTAAAACGACAACTTCATATTTTAACATCTATTGTAATATAATGTAAACTTCAGCCTCACATTATACATATATATGAAAATGTATTGATCGTAAAATAATATAAATAACTTTGAGAAGACCAACTAAAAATATTCATACTTTAAATATTAAGAATAACAAGCTTGTAATGCTACTTGCTAGACTCTACTGAATTAGTAATCCATTTATGAGGCAACATTATAAGTTGTTAGAACAGCTTTAAATAAAATATTCAATGTTTGTCGATCAAGAAGTTTGATAAATTCAGTAAAGGAGAACTGTATTTTTATAGCACTGGGTGTCAAACGAGCACACAGTACACCTAAGTAAGTGGATGCCGTGACCAATAGACATCCACTGATGACTAACGATTCCTGGCAATTCTAGGAAATTCTCGGTATTATGTCCTAGCTGTTACGTAACAATTGTAGCGGTTATTAAATTACAATTTTAGCGCACCTCTTCATATGACACAGGACTGGACTAAATGTAAGTGAAAATGACACAAGACTTCTGTTATTTTTTTAAAGAATAAGAGCGACTAACGAGCACACTGTCTACCTTATGGTCTTACCTTATGGTCTTACCTTATGGTCTACCTTATGGTATCTTTGATTAAGAAACAATATGCAGATGCGTTTGCAGAACCTTGGAAAAAAAACAGAATGCCTCGTTTTCAGTAAAAGTATTCTCCAGTTCTTTACACTCATCATAAGAAACTTAGCAGAATTAAGTTGCTATTTTACACTGGTATTCTGTAAGACCACGATCGTTCACCGGCCGAGTTGATCCATTCATGCTACAATCAAAATAAAGCTCTAGCGCGGCCTACCACGTAATATAAACGGTGTTTGTAATCATAGTAAATAAATATTGAAATTATTGAATACGTACAAGAAACTTTATTATTCGTACGTGAAATAACATACAGAATTAATTTTATGGACAAATACAGTTTTATGGATATCTAGTATCTACCCACCGAAGTTTTTTCCAATATCAATGCAACGTAATAAGTATTTTAAAACAAAATTTAAATACATTTTGTAATATATTGAAATTTTGATCTCTTTTTCGTCCGAAACATTTTATAGCATAATAAGGTCGTAAATCAATTGCTTTTTTGCTGAAAGTATTGACTGAAAGTTTAATTATGCCAGAAAATGTAAAGGTATATGAAGTAATTACTTGTTCAAAGGTTTCATCTACAGAGGTGTTATTTTCCATGAATATGATAATGAAAACCGCTTTCAAATACTTTAAAAGTCGAAACCTAAAGTGCCTTTCATTAATTACACCTCTAAATTGTTGTATATATTTTTCATACTTAGTATATTAAACAAATATTTTAAATTGTAAACAAAAAGTATGAATTCATTTTTTAACCATCTTTCACAATTTTTCTTTCCAAAATATTAGTCTCTAGAGCCTACCGTATAAGTAATAGGTCAGTGAAAAAGTTTTTTCGTACTTTGTTTGCATAAAATTTAAGAAAAATCTCTTTGGCTGCACTGCTTGTATTTAGCTGGTTTCAATACATATAGGACATTAAGAAAAAGTAAATTAAAAAACAAAAAAAAAACACTTTGTCGCCATTTTTCAATTGTTTTTCTCTCATTATGAAGTTTTATTACAAAAAATTAGGCTGCTTTTTTTTTGTTTAAAAAAAATGTAGCATCAAGCCTCAAAATTTTTAATGTTTATGGCCCTAATGTTGTGTCAGTAAGGCTACTCTTGTGATGTGTGCATGACACAGTGGGTTTAAGCCTTTTTATGTCCGAGCATTTTTGTGTTAAAGATGCAGCTCGCTCTGATCGCTCTCATACGGATAAAGTCGATGCTATTTTTGAAAATGTGGAGTAAGATAGGCATAGTATTATCAATACAGCCGAGAAATTGACGATTGACCAAAAAACAGTTTTAACTTATTTCAGAAAGTCTGACTATACAAAAAAAAAACTCGATATGTGACCACATGAGCTCACTGAAAGAAACCTAATTAATCGTGTACTCATTTGCGATTTTCTATTAAAACGTAAAAAACCGAAAGGTGATGGATAGTGGTGGTGATCCACTACGACAAAAACGTGCGAAAAAGATCATGGTCAAATGGTATTCAAGCTCCACAGACTGTAGCGAAAACCGGTTTAACACGCAATAAGGTGATGCTGTGTGTATGGTGAGATTAGAAGAGCGTCATTTATTATGAGCTTTTGCCGCCGAGCTAAACCATCGATTCGGAACTCTACTGCCAACAAATAATGTGACTCAAGCAAGGAATTGAGAAAAAACATAGCACAGCATAGCATACTGAGATGGCTACCCTGCTACTCTAACCGCAGTTTTTTTCAATTATTTTGCGCTGTTATTAGGAGCAGCATCATCTGCTGTCCATCCCCTGTTTCAGTTACTCTCTATCACCTCTTACGACACTCTCGTGAGGAGATGGAGAAGTGAGTTTTCATACAATTCTACTGCACTAAAAATATTCATAATTATAATATACCTAATTTATTTAAACTATGCCTTATTTAATATAATTGAATTTTGGTTTACTTCTGCAAAACAAAACAAAACATTAGTAATATATTAACCGCATTCTCTGGTGTTTGGCAGCTTAAATAATTTGATACTGTCTTGTATAACAAAACCACGAGACATTCATTAATTTATCACGTTGACATGCGCAGTTTTCCATTATTTTGCTTTTCACCAACGATAACAACTTAAAATGAACTTAGTTACTTATTCATAGAGACAGTATAGTGAAGTCAAGTAAGTATTGTTCTCGTCTGCGACTATAATGGTCGAAAGACCTCGTGGTATTCTAAATTCAAATCCTGGATCCTCTCAAAGGGCTTATGGGAACTATTGTAGGACCTTAGTCATAGAGAAGGTAACCTAACATAATGCCTACGTATATCTGCCTCTCGAGGGTAAGGCAAGATTATACCAGCACTGACTAAAATTTTATGATGTTCGGGGTTCGTTGCATATCTGTAGGACCACGGGACGCTTTCGCGCACATCCGCGGCTCTACCAGTGCTAACCGCCCCAGGCGGCTCCTCTTCGCGAGAGGAAAACTCCCTTTTTCTTTTTAAGTATATAATTTCTTTCACAAGACACTTTATCTATTTATAAAAGATTAGTCACTTTATGTTTTAGTGTACATAAGTAAGCTAGTACGTTATATACTCTGCGCTACGCTACGCTTTTTATTATCATGACGAGTATTTTATTTGGGTATTTGGTCCTAAAATCATTAAAATTGAAGAAAAAGCAAATATTATATTATACTTTTACTTCGAAAACTATAATAATAATAATAATAATAGGGCGTAGGGAAGTGACGACCCCATCGCCCGCTGACGTAACGGTTATGTGTCAAAACCGCTACGTCCGCGCAGTCAGTCAGCACCTTGCCAAGAGGTGTGAGCGCCGTGCCTCGGCAAAAATTGATGGTGCCAGGGCCCGCTTGTGCACATGGCCTCACCATGAAACGGCGCCGGGTCTGGGCGTCTCCCGCTAAATGACGCCCTGAAATGGATGATGGAATCATAGAACATTGCGCAAAGGGCCGCTGCCTGGAGGTCGTCAGGGCGCGTCTGGAGCTGGCGCTGGACGCGACAGCATGCGAACCGCCAGCCGAGCGCGAGGTGCTGCACGACCACCCAGCAGCCCCTCGCATCCATCATCCCCACCAGCTGGCTTGGTGTCGGCAGGGTCTTCGCGGGCCCAGCAATCGGCACCCGCCACTGGTGGAGTACGCCGCATGCGTTGGACCACCAATATGAATTCAAACGCATTGCGGGCGTATTTTAGGGCGAAAGGGGGGAGAAATTGGAGGTTTTGCGTATCGGGCAAGGATGCATCGACTTTTTACTGAGCTGGAGCCATCTGTTACCGTCACCAGCTGGCAGACCGAGTTCGGTATATCTTGCGCTCAAATATATTTGATGGCGCCGAACTCGAACGGCTACGACGTGAGGCTGTTCCCTCATCAAATGAAAATGCTGCGGCTGAGGGTGCGGTGCCACAAGTTGCTGAGCAAACCGCACATGTGGATGCCGCCGTGAATACCCCAGTGGTGGTTGATTCAAATGATGATGGAACAGTCGCCCAGGAACTGGAAATAGAGCAAATGAGGAGTACATTGGAAGTGGCGATTGTGGAAACGCGCAGTACGACTCTCGAAAATCGACCGCGACTTCCCCGCTTAGCCCTAAGCAAGCGGAATCGGGCTGTCGTGAGTGCTCTAAACCCAATGCTGGTGACCTATTTGGAAGCCAGCCGGGACCTTTGCGATACGGACTCAATTCTCTTTGGCGCCGCACTGGCAGTCTGCCGTATTATAGGTGCCAAACTTTCCACAGCTGGACGCGCTACTGGACAAAGTAGTGCTATCCCAGCCTGGAGAATAAGAATTGAAGAACGTATCGCAAAGACTAGGGCCCTCATCGGCAGACTGATATGCTTCAGGTCAGGCAATACCAGGCCAAGGATTGTGCGCACCGTCAGGATGGCGTTTGCTGGGACAAATGTTAGTTTGTCCCAGCCGGATATAATGCAAAAACTGACGGAGCGCATAGACGACCTGAAGCAGAGAATAGCTGCTTGGGGAAAGCGGATTCGGCGATATACCGAGAGGTCGACACGGTTCATCCAGAATCGTCTCTTCCAGAGTGATCAGAAGAGGCTCTATAAATCATTGGAGCGACCAATGGTAAGTGGAACGGGCCCTGCACCGAATCAGGCCGACACGGTCGCGTTCTGGCGCAGCCTGTGGTCAGAGCCCGTAAACCACAACGAGGGCCCTTGGACGGAAGTTGTGGCGAGTGAGTGTGCGGGTATTACGCCCATGGACCCCGTCACCATAACGCCGGATGACGTAGCTGAGGCGGTCCGTAGGGCCCCGAACTGGAAAAGTCCGGGGCTCGACGGGCTGCATCACTACTGGCTGAAGGGGTTCGTGGTGTGTCACTCTGTGCTCGCCCGACAGTTTCAAGAGGCTCTCAACCAGAAGTCGCTCCCGAGCCTCTTCACTACTGGGATCACCCATTTGGTTCCTAAAGGCCAGGGTGCCACAGACCCGAGCAAATACCGCCCCATCACGTGTCTACCGACCATATACAAGACACTAACATCCATTTTGAGCGCGAGAATCGCTCGTCACCTGGACTTAAATCAGGTGATGTCGCGCGCTCAAAATGGATGTCGGGGCGGCGGTCGTGGAACCAAGGAACCACTCCTCATTGACGCGGTCATTGGCAAAGTGGTGAAACGCAACCGTCGGAACTTCTCCGCCGCCTGGATAGACTACAGAAAGGCATTCGACTCGGTGCCCCATACATGGCTAAAGAGAGTCCTCGAGCTGTACAAGATAGACTGTACAGTTCGAGACTTCCTCGAGCAGTGTATGGGGCAGTGGAGTACGATCCTCTGTCATCTGGGCGAGCGGATGATGGCTGCGGAAAGCCGCATAAGGATAAGAAGGGGTATCTTCCAGGGCGACTGTCTGAGTCCAATATGGTTCTGCCTCTCTCTGAACCCTCTCAGTACTTTACTGGAGGGCTCCGGGAGGGGATTTCAGCTACGGAAAGGAGGGACAAAAGTGACCCACCTTTTCTATATGGATGACCTCAAATTATTCGCCTCCAGTCGCTCCCATCTTATGGAACTGCTAAACATCACTTGTGAATTTAGCAATTCCATTAGAATGGAGCTGGGGACGGATAAGTGTGCGGTCCTCCATGTTGAGAGGGGATAGGGTTGCTAACTCTGAGGGTATAGACTTATCTATGCCCGTCAACTTAAGGACCCTTTCCGAGGCTGAAACATACCGATACCTGGGTATGTCACAGAACATCGGTATCGATGAGGCTGGTATGAAACAGTCAGTTTGCGACGTGTTTTATGCACGCTTGACCAAAGTGCTTAACAGCCTTTTGTCCGGTGTGAATAAGACACACGCATATAACGGCTGGGTCATGCCTGTCCTCATGTATACCTTTGGCATACTCAGGTGGACTCAGACTGAACTTAACGCCCTGGATGGAAAAGTCCGCACTACCATGACGTCCCATAGGATGCATCATCCGAGATCGTCGGTAATGAGGCTGTACTTGCCGCGAAAGCATGGTGGTCGTGGCTTCTTGAGCGCGCTCACCATGCATAATCGCGAAGTGTGCAGCCTCCGTGATTACTTCCTGGCGAGATCGGATGATCCATTCTATAAAGACGTCATTTCTTGTGATAAAGGACTTACCCCTCTATCCTTAGCCAACGAGCAATGGCAAGACCCGGCAGTGCAGACCATTTCCGACCGGGAGACCGTATGGAAGGAGAAGGAGCTCCACGGGAGGTTCTACAAGGCTCTACATGAGCCTTTCGTAGACACAGTAGCCTCTCTCCACTGGCTACGCTTTGGTGACCTCTTCGGGGAAACCGAGGGTTTTGTCTGTGCAATACAGGATCAGGTTATTAAGACCAACAACTATCGGAGATACATCCTAAAGGATGGCACCGTCGACATCTGTCGAGCTTGTCGCCATCCCGGTGAGTCACTTAGGCATGTCATCTCCGGTTGTTCGGCGCTTTCTAACTCTGAGTACTTGCACAGGCACAACCTAGTAGCCAGAATTCTACACCAGGAGCTCGCTCTGAAATACGGTCTCGTGGATCGGAAGTTGCCGTATTACAAGTACTTGCCGGAAGCCGTGCTCGAAAATGATCGCGCCAGGCTCTAGGGAGGACATCATAAGATAGGACTATTCTAGCGAATAAGCCTATATTTGCTATGGCCGGCAGTCGGTCGACATTACCATTCCGTGTGACGAGAACCTCGTGAAAGCCGAAACAGACAAGCAAAAAAAATATCTGGACCTGGCTCACGAGGTGACCGACATGTGGGGTGGTCTGCCGACCGAAATTATTCCTGTAGTCGTCTCTGCAAATGGGCTAATCCCAGTCAGCCTCTCGGGTCATCTGAGGCGGCTGGGACTACGTGGCGGACCGCTCCAGGCTCAAATGCAGAAGGCGGTGCTCCTCGATACCGCCCGCATCGTCCGCCGTTTTCTTTCCCTTTCCCCCTAACCCTCGGCCGTTTGGTCTCCCCTGCCGAGGGCTCCATCTGGTTGGGCTTTTACTTATTTATGTTATGTTATTGATATTTATGTATATTTATCTTTTCATTTTCATTATAATTAAAGAACCAACAGATGAGAAAACTTGATCCACAATATAATAATATGGTTTATTTTTTCTCCTGTTTTGGGGGCTCTGTGGGCTTTTTTTATGTCTTTTATATTTATTTTATTTTATTGATATTTATGTATATTTGTCTTTTCATTTTCATTTATAATTATATATTTATACATCCCAACCAGATGAGAAAACTATATAGATACTCCAAATAATAATAATAATGTCCTCTAGTTTTTATACATCAAGATATCGTTGACATAATATGTATGTTGTAAAACTAGTGTAGGTGTTGCATTTTTATATTGTTTTTTTTTTGTTATCGTTTTTATTTTGCATTAATTTTAAAACATGAATTTACTCCTTAAGGTAGTGGATAATGAAAAAATCGACTCTTCCAAAGGTCTAATAAAGGGCACGGCTCTCATACATATAACGCATTTTTTCCACCACTGCAGGAAATTTACAACCTGACATTTTTATTCTTCTTGTCATTCACTACGGTTTTGTTTAAATAATATTCTTCATTATAATTTTTTTTCACGATTATATTCCACATTTTAAATAGATACATTTAAATTTCATATTAGATAACGGATTAGTAAGCTGTACCACGAAAAACCCACAACTTGATAACGAAAGTTTCAGTGTCAGCCTAATACCGATAAGTAAAGTAAGTATAGAGCTTTCCCACACTAGATGGAGTGACGATCTGATAAGAGAAGCAGGATCTATGTGGCATTCCTTGGAGGAGGCCTATATTCAGCAGTGATTTTGTGATGGGCTGTAAATGGCTGTAATGATGACGATGATGTTCCATATTGCTATAACCTTTTTTTGTTACTTCAAATTTGTCAAGCAACGACGTGTATCTTGTAAATTAATTGACTATTAAAAAACATGATGAAATAAAATCGTTGACCACTTTCAGTCCACGAGTTTGGCAGCTCAAGGACATAGCAATCTATTTAAATTTCATAGCCTTGTTTAAGATGTGTTCGCGCAAAATGTTCTCTTTTTAACCGACTTCAAAAAGGAGTAGTTTCTCATTTCGAGTGCGTGTTTTTAAATTTGTATGGTACGCGATATCTTCGCAGATATGAAACTGATTTTAATGATTCTTTTTTTTATTAAATAGATTATACTTAAAGGACGTCCCTATATTATAATTTGGAGAAGAAATTCCACCCCTAAAGGTTTATAAATAAATAATTTTTCATTTTTTTTGTTTTATGTTGGTTTTAATTGCTGCTCAGTGTTATCATCATAAAGTTTAACATGCGTCTATATTGTGTTTTTACAGGTATAGATATTATTACCAAAATTATTGTTTTAATGTTATTTCTTGATACGTGTGCAAAATTGAGTCACCCTGTTTATAGAAGAACATACACTTAAGCTCATAATAATATGTTATTCTAATATACTTAGCATAATTGAGAATTATAATTAAAATAAACACCTGTGCGATTCAGCCAGTAATAAACTATAATAGTACAGTTATGAGAATGATTATTAGATAGTTATAATCCAATTTGAAGTGATTTGGATGTTGCTCCAAATTAATATGATGAGCAAACAAATCATTTTAAGCTACACGTATATAATTGTATAAATGATATGTTATTGCATAAATTAAACAGAAACTTATCTGATAATATTTTTCCATTTATCATAGCCGATTAAAGTCCACTGCGGACCATAGGCCTCCCTCTTAGGTTGACTCCTAGGGATGGACGGTCTGTTGCCATTGTTGCAATGCTTGGCAAGCTAAACGCAGATTTTAAAAAAAAATTGGGTTGCTAAGGTATTGCTGTTTCAGTTCCCTTTGTGATCTCTTAATAAACCCACGGGACGATATGGAGTAGTCGATATTCTTATACGGATACACTTTAACTTTTTAGCAGCTTAATACTGCACAGCAGTATTAAGCTGCGTTTCGTATGGTGAGTGTAGAGATTCGGAAACCTTTTTTTAATGGAACCTTGTTTCCATTCCGTCTTAGTATTCAGGGGTGACAACGCATTTGCGTTTTGATTCCTAATCCACACAGCTTACCATCATGTGGACAGTGTACTCGTTTGTCACCCTTATTCTATAAAAAAACTATAAGTGATTCTGCACTGGTATGTATCTGTATTATTTGAATCAAATTGCATGCCTTAATCAAAAAACGCGTATGTTCTACTAGCGGCTAAAAACATCTTTATGTATCCTCGATTAAGAATCAAAATGCATATGCATTGTCAATCTTCATGAGATAGATTGCCTTCTTTCCAGTAAAAAAGGTCTCCGGTTCTCTACACATACTACTATATGAAATTACTATTTTACGCTGGTATTCTTCGAGAGCGTGGGCCCATCCCAGTCGAGCTGATCCATGCCTACAACCAAAATATAGCTGCAGCGTGGCTCAAGAATCAAGAACCCGATGTTTTTTGCATAAAATCGTATCTTACTATCAAATTGAAAATATAAATGATATAAAAAGCACGTTGGCGCAAAGATAAATGATTGTTGAAATTTTTTTAAATCGATTATAATTGTGATTGTGTGAAAAAAGTGGTTTTATGTCTTATAATGTTAATGTTAACTTTTGAATAAGGTGAATCAGGATCGAGGTTTGTGTAATTCTTTGAGAAAGCCAATGTAATGTTCAGCTGTGGACTTGCAATGGGGTATAATAATGAAGAGGATATATGTATATTTATAGGACAATTCATCGATACTTATCTCAGTTTAAAGTTAAAAATATGAACGTATTGTATATTTTGTATATAATTATATTGATATTATTCTCTATCCCAAAAGAAATGAAAATCTCGAAATGTTATATCATAGTAAAACGTCCAAATAATTAGTGTAACTTCGGCTTTATGACACCAATAAAGGAAGCGGTCCTATTTCAAACGAAGTATTAAAAACAATTTTATATCATACACAGGAGCTAACTTCTACAGCGCATGTGTCACCGTGTCCTAGTTGAATATGCGATCCATTGGCGATGCATTTTCAGCTCAGTTGGAAGCAGACGAGTGAAGCTTACACTCGTTCCCACGTCTGCTTCCAACACACTACAACTAAATAAATTTTCTTTGATTTATTACTTTATTATTCATGCAATTGTTCTTAATTGATACCGTATCGTTATTAACAATGAAGTATACTGAAGTGTGTAATGAGTTCACGACGCCTCCCAAAAATGAGTCTCGTGTTAGTGAACTGGTCTCGTGCTAGCTTTTAGCATGAGGTCAACACGTAAATTAAAATGATAAATGAAAATGTCTGTGCATAATATTATATATTTATAAAAACTAGTTGCATATTACCTGCCGATTTTCCAAAAATTTAATTGTTTTGAAAGGTGTTTTATTATAAAATAAAAATAAATTAAAAATTAATTCTACGTTTTTTGTCGCGTTTTATTTTATTTTATTTTAACACTTGACGTTTATTTTCGAAATTTCGTGGAGGTAACGTAAGACCTGGACGTTTCCCTTATTTAAGTAATAATAAATAATTGATTGAGAGGGACTATAAATAAGTAACTGAATATATTTCTATCATTTTTATAATCGTCTGTCTGTCTGTCTGTTTGTTTGTTAACGTATCACATATAAAGTACTGATTTATATCAAAATAATCAGGAAGGAAATTATAAAGCGTATCTTTGTGTTTAATTTAGTCTTTGTTTCATTAAAATCGGTTCATTCTATGAAAAGTTATGATTGATATTCTGAAGTATGGGTATGAATTATAAGTATGAATTTGTTCAATGGCGGCGTTGTGCTTGTTAGTCTTATATCATAAATCATAATTAAATGATGTAAAATAATTTTCGATAACGGTATAATTATATTTGAAACGCAGTAAACAAAAATAAGAAAGAATAACGTAATGAATATAAACAAAAAATATAATTAATCTTAATATCTAAAGTACAATAGTTAACCAAAGTCATCGATAGATGGTGGTGCTGTAACACATAAAGGCAGGTTGTCTTCTTATCAAACAAATTTATTTATAAAATTTTGTATAAGAAGATTTTGCTTAAAATGTTTTTTTTTACCGTTGAGTAACCTAAATAAAATGTTGAAAGATATATTAACAATGAGGGCATCCACGACTTTTTATACCACCAGGGCGGCGCCACTTAAAACGAGATTTGACAGATTTCAAAGTCGGGAAGTTAACTTGTTCGAAAATCGTTAAGGCAAATGTTTCTTTCTGTACCACTAGTTATATTTTATATCAATTAGATTAAAAAATAAATAAACCAAACCACAGATATTCATTAAAATAGAAAAATCAAAAAAATTGTTAACAATGTGCAAATAATTAAAGAAAAAACCGGAGAGGCATTGTTTTGTGTATTAATATAATAACTCTAGAAACTGATAAACGTTTATTAAAAACTAAATTATAAATTTAAGGACATTGTGTAACAATAAACTTAGCGTAAGATTATTATACCTTATTACGTTGGTTTCGGCTAGGATCGAACTTTCTTCTTTGCCTATGCTACTGTAAGAGTGATTTTTTCGGCAGGCATGATTTAAAAGTTCTGATATGTTTTATATAATGTATCAATCGCGTCGAAATTTTTCTTTTATTTTTAGAATTGATGTTAACAGCGCCATCTCTCTTTAAATTTATACCTATAATAAAGATGGTGATTACCTGTGTCCATATATACAATATATTTGTGATGAAAATCATTAAGAGGTCTGAAAATAAGTAAATAAGAACATTTTTTTAATTTTTAGTGTTGTCTGTTTCTTTATAAACTTATTCGGTATCAAGTAAACATTTTTTTTTACTTAAATCGCTAAGAAAATCACAAAGTGTGTCTTCGCATTACATTTAATGTTTCTTTTATTAAAATCGAGTGTTTAGTAGTAGTATTAGATACATAGTATAAGTATTAGAAAATTCGAGTGTTTAGTTTTCTAGAAAGCTTAGTTCTTCTGTTCGTTACTAGATGGCGCTAGTGGGAGAGTTCTAGAAAGATCTTGACGCTCCTATTTGCTCCAAGTGGAGCGATATCTCAGCGATGAGTACGACCACGAAAATCTATTGGGCTCAATGGGACAGCTTGCTGCTTCAGGATGGACTTCTGTGCCGTAAATGGGAAAATGGTCGGGGAGATAGTGGTTGTCCATAAAGCTAAACTACCGTATGTTCTACAGCTGTACCTTAATGATGGTTCGGGATTCTGAGATCCATCTGGGCGTCAAACGAACTCTACTGGGGCATCGAGAACGGTTTTACTGAGTCCACTGTCAGAAGATGTCGAGGACTAGTGTCGATGATCGCTGATGAAATCCCCCATTAATTTGCCGTTTACTTTATATCAAGGGTTTTAAAATATTTAATAATAACTTGAGCTAGTACTTCTAGAAACTTAAATTCTTTTAAAACAGGTATTTAACATTCTATTTGAGTATTGACTCGGCGACAGCTCCGTTGTCAAGACAGGAATATCAATGATATTTCTCAAAAACCGCTGCGACTTACTGATTTAATATAGTCAGTTTATTGATAATTTTAATTGTTAGTGTGACTTACGATATTTGTCTACACCAGTATCGCTGTTAATTTTACTCCACGTGATTAATGAGTAGGGAGGTACGGAGGTACACTATAGTCACGTTATTGGTGGGTGTTTTTGTAGTCAAGTTATAAATAAATTCTATATTTATGGACCAAAATCGCTATACCTATATGTCGCTTAAGAGGTTAGAGTAAGTCAGCTCAAATTCTAATTTCGCCCCCACTTCCCCGCGCATCGTATGCTATGTACCGAAATATTTGTAATCACTAATACTGTAAGTAGAAAGGTCGTTAGACACTTATTTCATTAGGTTTATCATATTTATGCCTGTTTCTTAAAGCCAAGCCAGCCGCTTCTTATTTTTATCACGGTTATTTCCCATTTTAATTTTACGTCGTACTGTTGCGTAATGTATATTCTGATCGTAAGCGACACAACTTCTCTCTTCAAAAGCCTAAGCGATACTAACGGGCGACAGGAATCAAGCTCAAGATCAAGACGCCGATAGTTTAGGTAATTTCTTTTTTACAGTGAAAATAATGGTATTTTAAAAAAAGTAAATAACATAAGCACTGCTTTATAGTTAGTTCAGTTAGTATGCAAAGTTTCATGATCTTATTTAAAGTATTTTATGAATAACAGCGGTTTATTGTTTATTTTGGAGGTAACTTTGGATTTTTTTTTCTATCGAGAAAATTTTACGAAATCGTGTTTTCGTCTAACATAATCACTAACTATAATCCTCAACTTTACCATATATTTATTTCAAAATTAATGCTGCAATATTTTCGGCGTAACGAAGGATCTTGCTAAGCCATTTGACATTGTATTTCCCCTTAAGTGACAAAAATAGACAAAATCTGTATAGTACCGTGATCGTGTGTTAATAAATTATATATTTGTACGTTGTAGATATCCCGGAGTGAATTCTAATTTAAAACCATCACAACACCGACTGGAAAGAGCAAAATGATGTATGCCGGGTCAGCTAGTATTAAAAAGTAATTTTATTGCAAATAAAATATTTTGCACTGTCATAACGCTCACACATCATACATTTTGTGTTGGTTAGATAGACCTTGCATCAGGAACCAGGTGGTTAATTTCTGGGACCCAATCTAAATGGAATAATCTCTTGACCTGCAAACTGTCTTAATTAAAGTAATATACTAGCCTTATAGTATTAGTTATAACTGAAGGCTACAATCCTGTTAGCCACGTAAGGGGAATTGTGGTGTGTATGTACTTTTTAGCTTCCCGTCCTGTATTATTTTAAATTTAAAAACAAATGTAAACAGTGTCTGTTACCAATGATGTTATCCGAAAATAGTTTTTTTTTTTAATGAAAATGAAGTGATGGACGAACATACGGATTACCCAATGGTAAGTAGCTACTACAGCACGTGGACACTTGAAGCCAAATTCATACAAAAATGGTTACTGCTTTGTCACTTCTGTAGTCTTAAGTGGAATGCCAACTGGCTCTTTTTACTGGCTTCTAGGCAGGAAAGGAGTACTACCTTATAAAAACTTTATAATTTTGCACCAGTGTCCGTATAAGATTCAGGTAACTTAGCAAACTCTGTAGATTGCTATGCTCGTGGTTTTCCTTTGTAAAAAATAGCTTAGTAGAGAATATTTGTGGTAAAATTAGAGTAACCGATATAACCCTGGGCTATCATCATCATCGTCGTCATCATTATTGCAGTATATCAAAGTCCACTGCGGAACATAAGCCTCTCTGTCTCGTAGGCCTATTCCCACCCTTACCAGGCGGATTGGCAATCTCAGTTTTTATAACTTTGAGTAGTTATCATAAATGTTGTTAGAATATCCACACATCCCATATCGTCCTGTGGCTGTCGTTAGAGGAGACGCAGGGAAACAAACCAGGAGACTGGTAGCAGCGTTTTCCTCATAAAAGTAAAGTAAAGTAAAGTTCATAATAAAATTCAGCCTTTATACTTCCCAGTGCTAGGGGCACAGGCCTGCTCTGATTTTTGAGAGGCGTGGTAGTTCAGGAGCTCAGCTCTCTGTAAATTTCACAGTACGGGAGCAGCCCAAATTCGTTCCCCTCCGGTACTGAAGAAATTGTCTTCATAACTAATAAAACCTCGGATATACTTGGGTAAAAATGAGCGACATGTTGGGCAACATGTCGCTTAACAACTACGTGGTATGTCCCGAGACTTATTTCATGGAACATTTTGCAGGCCAAACTAGTCAGGGTTTATAAAAATGTCGCCCGAGGAGGTTATGGCGATTAGTGCTGCGTACATGGTACTTACTACGGGACTTAAACCTAAGCGAAAGAGAAGGTGGTTGATGCGCAATTTCTTACTACAACGAGAAGAAAAAATAATTATTATTTTTGATCTCCGAATGTCTGATGGATCGTACACTTTTCGAGTGTCGAAACAACTGATCGGTAAAATAGTACCGGAAGTTTGTAAGGAACTGATAAATAAATTGAAATTTTTTGTAAACATAAGTTAAATAACATTCACATATTTAAAAAAAAATTATTTCAGATAACAGAAAGAAGAATTAAAAACTTAAAAGAGTATAAGATACGATAACATGTTGTGACCGACATAAATTAATTAGTGTCCGACAAATCAATGTTTACAATTATTATATCTTCTATAATTTGCTTCTCCGGTAAGTAAGTGAGTAAACACTACTACCCTGTCCTACAGTCGAATGAATCTAAACACTGCAGCTTGGACGGTATTTACCCAAACGTGCATCAGTCAAAATATTATTTATATAATATTTTATTTTAGCGAAGTTCTGATCATACATACTGTTCATAAACATCAAATTCATCTCGGGTCAACATACTGTGTTTTGCAGCAAGCATCATTTCATAAGCCTCCTCTAATTTATTTTTATTAGGGTGGGTCCTTTTGCGAGTTTTCCGAGACGATGATGGTATTGGTACTGACTTAGTTAATTGCTGCACTTACTCAATAGTGAGATTTTTTTGACAGAAAAAGCCAATAAATGATTTTAAGCGATACGAACCTGAGACCACACGATCAGCAGTCAAGCTTATGACACCTGTATATATATATATATATATATATATATATATATATATATATATATACAAACGAGTATGACTGCCTCGTTGGTCTAGTGGTTGTAGTAGTGCGACCGCTGATCTTGGTTGAGCTGACCGCTGGTCCCGGGTTCGAATCCCTAGTCGGGCCAAAAAATCAATTATTGAGTTTTTTCTGTCAATAAATTCTCAGTAGCTGCCCGGAGTCAGGAAGTTGGCAGTGTCTCACACCCGTGCCTCGGAAAGCACGTAAAGCCCTTGGTCCTGCGCCTGATCTCTCTCCCGGTCGTTTCGGTTTACCGTCCTATTTGATTACGAGAGTGAGGGTAAGTACACCTGTGCTTGCATATACTTGGTATCTTCGTTTTTCCTAGGGGAAGGGTTGTCCTAAAATTTTTCAAAACGTGTTTGATCCTCGGTAGCATCAGTGTTGATTGATGAAAAACATCGTGAGAAAGCCAATGCGGCTTTCTTAGTAGAATTAATTTACTTTATTATTATATTATATTTTGTATTTTTTGCATTTTCATTGCACAAACACCGAAAGAAAATAAAAACTAAAACGAATTGTGTTAATACTTTTACTAAAGAGAAGTAATTTTACCTGAAAATAAAATGTATGCAGTACTGACAAAGTATACAGTTAACACAAATAACATATTTTGTGTTAATTATGCAAAAATATTACCAAACCTTTCTAAAAATTAACACTTAATTTTCACTGAACACGACTTAATGAGTTTTATCTTTACATTTTAACCTAGCAGAATAAGATGTCAAATTCGCTGTCGACTTTTTTTGTTGCTGGTTTTGTTCAGAGTTAGGTTATTTTGTGTTCTAAAAATGATAGCGTATTTAAACATGATTATGCATTATTAAATTAAGGGAATCAGAATGCTGGCACGGTGTTTAAAATTCTTTAGTTACTTTTATTACACTACTACAATATATGAGAATAATAAAAGTTCCTAAAAACCCCTTGCTTATATGCCATATACCCATTGCATATAAACCTCTGTCACACTAGGTGTTTATGCTGTATAAAGCTGCTCCTTAAAATTAGTTAAGGCTTCCGTCTAGCTTTGCTGTTTACATTCCCAACCATTAGAGGGGGCGCTCTCCCCCCGTGCATTGATAGGTTCGAGAACTTATTAATTTTTTTCCAAAAATATTCCTTTTACTTTTATCGTGGTAGTATAATTTTTTTATACGTTTATATTTCATAAATGTCGTTTTTTGTAATGTTTATACGGGGTGTAAGTTTAAAAGGGATATATACAACCGAAGGAAAATAAAAACTGCATCTTCATACAAATTTCTGCTCTACCTTGTACATTTTGTACTTTACTACTACTTTTACTATTATTTTCACTGTCACAAGGATATATCTTCTTTTTTCTGTGCATTTTTTCCGTTTTTTTTTTTTTGGTAATAAATTGAAATTTTCTAAATATAAAAGTCCAAGTCAATTAATCTAATATTAATATAAACACTAAAATCTAGAACTAATATGACAATTAAGTAAAAATACTCTATATATATATATATATATATATATATATATATATATATATATATAAGTAGAGCAACTTTCACGATATGCTCCGCTCAGTCCATAAGAGCTGCGAGAGGAAAAGAGATCAACTGTGCGAGCGAGAGGTAAAGTAGGTATAAAGTACGAAAAAATATATATTTTAAATTTTATTTTTTTCTAATTCACTTGAAAATAGTTCTGTTTTGTGTGGTTTTAAGTACGATTTTGCTACATTTATACTTCTAATAGATAAAAATAGATATTTGCAGTAAAAAAAATCATGAAATTACAACTTCAAGCCCTTCAAATATGAAAATTAAAGCATTTATAAAAAAAGTGACCAGATCAGATTATTGTTGTTAATTTTTTTTAATTTTTTATTGATTTTATAATGCTAAACTTCTTCATAGAAAAGTAATCTCTAAATATAAGTTTTAATGGTTTTAAATGCTGTGGGTGCGTGCGGTCGCATGCGACCGCTCGGGATTTGCTGGGCACATGCGACTGCATGGGATTTTTATGGCGTTTGAAGGGTTAAGTCCAATTTACACAGAATTAGCTTACTTTATCTTAAAGATTTGCAATGGTGTGCTCGGGTTTAGTTTTAATTTTATACATTATAGCCAATCAAGCAGGTGCAGTATCCAGCCTTCTTCTTTATTAAAATTGGTTTTTTTTCCAATAGCCTCACGCGCCATCCTTGGTAGGAATGAATTTTCTTTCGCAAGATTTTGTGGTCTATCAAATTTGGTAAGATTGAATAGAGCTGAAAGTTTACTTATGGAAAACGTGATTGTCTGAAATTTCAACGATAATTAGACAATCACTTTTTCCATAAGTAAACTTTCTGAATTAATACGCATCCCGTCGCTGAAGCCGGTAACAGTAGCGATGGTTATATTTCCGCCTTGAGTTTTAGGTTTTAGTGTCGAAACGTGAAAATTATGTGGCTTAATACTGTCGAGAGACGTATGTTCAACAGGGGATTTAATATGACTATTAATTATGATATTGAACATAATCATAGAATAATTTATTTCTCCAGTTCAGGTAAATTATAACTAAAATTAAATGTCCTTGCAATAAATTAATAAGTACTTTTTTAGTTTTTACACAAAATTACATTCGCAACAATAACATTATTTTTAAAAAACCGACAAAAATATTTAATTGTTTTATAATCTCACCTCTAGTAGTTAGATCAGCAAAAATAAAAAAGTATTTATAATGAAAATTGCCATTTTAACGAAAATATTACTGTACAAATAATGATGACATCCCGCAAACAATTATGAGAAAATAAATTTCTTCCAGACTTAAAGATATATGAGAGCTTTCAGCTCTATTCAATCTTACCAAATTTGATAGACCACAAAATCTTGCGAAAGAAAATTCATTCCTACCAAGGATGGCGCGTGAGGCTATTGGAAAAAAAACCAATTTTAATAAAGAAGAAGGCTGGATACTGCACCTGCTTGATTGGCTATAATGTATAAAATTAAAGCTAAACCCGAGACAATGCAAATCTTAAGATAAAGTAAGCTAATTCTGTGACACTAAAAATCCCATGCAGTCGCATGTGCCCAGCAAATCTCGAGCGGTCGCATGCGACCGCACACACCCACAGCATTTAAAACCATTAAAACTTATATTTAGAGATTACTTTTCTATGAAGAAGTTTAGCATTATAAAATCAATAAAAATATAAAAATTAACAACAATAATCTGATCTGGTCACTTTTTTTTATAAATCCTTTAATTTTCATAATTGAAGGGCTTAAAAGTTGTAATTTCATGATTTTTTACTGCAAATATCTATTTTTTTTCTATTAGAAGTATAAATGTAGCAAAATCGTACTTAAAACCACATAAAACAGAACTATTTTCAAGTGAATTAGAAATAAATAAAATTTAAAATATATATATTTTCGTACTTTTTACCTATATTATGCTATTTATAAACCAGAAATGGCTGAAAATTCTCTCAGTTCCGCTGGAATTTCTCGGCGTTCAGACGTGTGTAGTGTTGCTTAACGTTACTTGACCTCTCGCTCGCACGGTTGATCTCTGTTCCTCTCACAGCTCTTATGTACTGAGCGGAGCATATCGTGAAAGTTGCTCTACTTATATATATATATATATGTATATATATATATTTTTTTTATTTATAGTATTTTTACTTAATTTTCATATTAGTTCTAGATTTTAGTGTTTATATTAGTATTAGATTAATTGACTTGGACTTTTATATTTGGAAAATTTCAATTTATTACCAAAAAAAAAACGGAAAAAATGCATAGAAAAAAGAAGAAATATCCTTGTGACAGTGAAAATAATAGTAAAAGTAGTAGTAAAGTTCAAAATGTACAAGGTAGAGGCGAAATTTGTATGAAGATGCAGTTTTTATTTTCCTTCGGTTGTATATATCCTTTTTAAACTTACAACCCTTATAAACATTACTAAAAACGACATTTATGAAATATAAACGTATAAAAAAATTATACTACCACGATAAAAGTAAAAGGAATATTTTTGGAAAAAAATTAATAAGTTCTCGAACCTATTTATGCACGGGGGAGAGCGCCCCCTCTAATGGCTGGGAATGTAAAACAGCAAAGCTAGACGGAAGCCTTAACTAATTTTAAGGAGCAGCTTAATACAGCATAAACACCTAGTGTGACAGAGGTTTATATGCAATGGGTATATGGCATATAAGCAAGGGGGTTTTTAGGAACTTTTATTATTCTCATATATTGTGGTAGGGTAATAAAAGTAACTAAAGAATTTTAAACACCGTGCGAGCATTCTGATTCCCTTAATTTAATAATGCATATCATGTTTAAATACGCTATCATTTTTAGAACACAAAATAACCTAACTCTGAACAAAACCAGCAACAAAAAAGTCCACAGCCAATTTTACATCTTATTCTGTTAGGTTAAAATGTAAAGATAAAACTCATTATGTCGTGTTCCGTGAAAATTAAGTGTTAATTTTTAGAAAGGTTTGGTAATATTTTTGCATAATGAACACAAAATATGTTATTTGTGTTAACTATATACTTTGTCAGTACTGCATACATTTTATTTTCAGGTAGAATTACTTATCTTTAGTAAAAGTGTAGCGGCGCTGTCCTCGCGCCACAAGCGAAACACACCGAAGTCTAAATCACGCTATCAATATTCCGAAACATAAACAGTATATATGGAACATGTCCGAACTATCACATGGGGTGTTGGCCGCTCCCCGGGCAGAATACCTTGCCCGGCGGGAGATCTCCCCTTTTCCTTCCACGGCCACAAAAGTATTAACACAATTCGTTTTATTTTTTATTTTCATTCGGTGTATGTGCAATGAAAATGCAAAAAAATACAAAACATAATTTAATAATAAAGTAAATTAATTCTACTAAGAAAGCCGCATTGGCTTTCTCACGATGTTTTTCATCAATCAACACTGATGCTACCGAGGATCAAACACGTTTTGCGAAATTTTAGGACAACCCTCACTCTCATAATCCAATGGGACGGTAAACCGACACGACCGGGAGAGAGATCAGGCGCAGGACCAACGGCTTTACGTGCTTTCCGAGGCACGGGTGTGAGACACAGCCAACTTCCTGACTCCGGGCATCTACTGAGAATTTATTGACAGAAAAACTCAATAATTGATTTTTTGGCCCGACCCGTGATTCGAACCCGGGACCAGCGGTCAGCTCAACCAAGATCAGCGGTCGCACTACTACAACCACTAGACTAACGAGGCAGTCATACTCGTTTGTATATATATATATATATATATATATATATATATATATATATAACAGGGGTCATAAGCTTGACTGCTGATCGTGTGGTCTCAGGTTCGTATCGCTTAAAATCATTTATTGGCTTTTTCTGTCAAAAAAATCTCACTATTGAGTAAGTGCAGCAATTAACTAAGTCAGTACCAATACCATCATCGTCTCGGAAAACTCGCAAAAGGACCCACCGTAATAAAAATAAATTAGAGGAGGCTTATGAAATATTGCTTGCTGCAAAACACGGTATGTTGACCCGAGATGAATTTGATGTTTATAAATAGTATGTATGATCAGAGTTTCGCTAAAATAAAATATTATATAAATAATATTTTGACTGATGCACGTTTGGGTAAATACCGTCCAAGCTGCAGTGTTTAGATTCTTTCGACTGTAGGACAGGGTAGTAGTGTTGTGTAGTTGAGTAGTGTAGTGTAGGCGGTTGTCGGAAGCTGAAACCCAAATCGCGAGGCAAACAAAAGGAAGCTAAAACTCAAATCGACCAAGTGAACGATCGGGTAGACAACGTGCTGGCTGATGTGAAGAAAACGCTGGACGATCTCAAACTGGGGGATGGAACTACAGCTCCCGTAGTAGCTACAACACCTTCAGTACGTGGATTCAAAATGCCGCCGTTCGACGGAACTTCTTCCGGGGCGGCCTACAAAATCCAGTTCGAGGCTGTTATGAAGGCAAACGGCTGGAATAAAAGTCAGGCCATGACTGCTCTCACACTAGGTTTGCGCGACCGGGCCTTCTAGAAGCTCTCGGTAAAGAAGTGACTTACGAGCAGCTCCTTGAGGCATTGGAGGCTAGATATGGCGACGCTCACCTGGAACACGTCTTTCGAGCGCAGCTTAGAGATCGCGTGCAACGCAGCAATGAAAACCTGCAGCAGTGGGCTCTAGAGGTGGAGAAGCTGGTGCGAAAAGCATACCAGTCTGTACCTGCGCTCATTGAAGGGAACCTGGTGCAGACATTCTAGCTGGAAGTCAGAGCTGCTGTGAGGCTCGGGCACCACGAGACGATTAAAGACGCCTTGGCCCATGCACTGGAGGTGGAAGCCGTGCGGCAGGATCACCGTTCCCATCGTATTAGGGAGGTTGTAGCAGCTACAGTACACGACCGCAACAAAGGATACTGCCCTAGGTGCTATGGCTGTGGAAAAAAGGGCCATCTTCGATCCAGCTGCCCTAAGCGATCCCTAGAAAGGGAAGATGAACGACCTCAGGAGGGTAGTGCGGCCAACAGCACCGCCCAGCAGCAGCAGGGAAACGAGTAAAAGCCAGAAATGCGGGGCGGGTGCTGGCTGATGTTAAAAGAGCCCCAAGGATCTCGATCTCACAAACCCATGATGGGAACAGTCTAATCATCAAGGGCGAGGTCAACGGAATGCCGTGTAAACTGACCATAGACACTGGAGCCTCTCGTACGATTGTTAGTTCCCAACTTATAAGTCAGTTCCTTGGGGACTCCGCATACAACCGAGAACGCATTAATTTGGTAACAGCCACCGGTCAGCGTATACCCGTCCGTGGAGAGAAGGAGACGGAGTTGAAGCTAGGTAACGTGACCTATCTGCATAATGTCATCGTGGCTGATATAATGGACGATTGCATCCTAGGCCTAGACTTTATGAGGAATAATTGTTGTGAGATCGACGTTAAGCAAGGTGTTTTGAAATGTGGACAGGAGGAACTTTTTATGAAAGGTGCGTTACCAGGGAACGTGTACAGCATGAAGAAGATTGTTCTTCCGCAGAGATCGGAAACGATTGTTCCGGTTAGTCTTCCTCGAAATGCTGGGCAGCCTCACCGTTGTGTACTTGTGGAAAGGGTAAACAATGACCTTCCATGGAAAGTAGCTCGAACCTTGGTCAGGACCACAGACATCTCAGGAGTACATGTGCTGAACCTTTGTGACCGGGAACAGATTATAGAAAAAGGCACACTGGTTGGTACTTGTGAGGAAGTGGATTGGTTACGTCGGTGCCAATATATATCGAGTGGGACCCTCAGCAAGGATTCAGAAACGAGAGTGATCACACTTTTGGAAGACTGTCGCAGTGTTCTCTCCCTGAACGAATTGGTCAAGGCGAAGAAGTTGTTACTCAAGTACGCCGATGTATTCTCATCAAACGATGCTGACATGGGAAAGACTGGCTTAGTTCAACACAAAATAAACACAGGAGAAGAATTGCCTATCCGTCAGCGGCCAAGAAGATTGCCGGTAGCACGTGAAAAGGAAGTGGAAACCATGATTGAGGGAATGGTGAAGGATCGTGTTATTGAACCTTCATCTAGTCCATGGTGTTCACCCGTGGTGCTGGTAAAGAAGAAGGATGGAAGCATGCGGTTCTGTGTTGATTACCGCCGTCTGAACGACGTTACAAAGAAGGACAGCTATCCCTTGCCAAGAATTGATGACACGCTGGACATGCTTACAGGAGTAAATGGTTTAGCACGCTGGATCTAAAAAGTGGCTACTGGCAAGTTCAAAATTGACCCTAAGGACAAGGAGAAAACTGCGTTCTCGACGGGAAAGGGTCTGTGGCAATTTAAAGTAATGCCGTTTGGGTTGTGCAATGCTCCAGCAACTTTTGAAAGGCTGATGGAACTTGTACTCACCGGGCTAATTGGCGATGCCAGTCTGGTCTACTTGGATGACATCATCATCGTAGGCCGAACGTTTGAGGAACACCTTCAAAACCTGGAACGCGTGCTCATGAAGATTCAGAGTGCCAACCTCAAGTTGAGTCCGAAGAAATGTTCATTATTCAAACGGCAAGTTAACTTTTTGGGGTATGTAGTATCGGAAGAAGGTATCCGCACGGATCCAGAGAAAATCGCTGCTGTCAAGGATTGGCCAGTTCCAAAGGACAAGACGCAGGTTAGAGTATTTTTGGATTTGTGCTCCTATTACCGGCGATTTGTGAAGAACTTTGCATATATAGCCAAACCTCTGCACAAGCTAACCGAGGAGAAGCGACATTACTGCTGGGATGAAAGTTGCAATATCGCATTCCAGGAGCTCAAGGACCTGTCTGTGCAAAACACCTATTTTGGGATACCCTGATGCAAGCAAAGAATTTATAGTTGACACAGACGCAAGTGATATAGGACTTGGCGGTGTGTTGTCTCAACGGAATGGTGACCAAGAGGTCGTGATAGCGTATTTCAGCAAGTCGTTGTCAAAACCGGAAAGGAACTATTGTATCTCAAGACGCGAATTGCTAGCTGTAGTAAAGTTGTTGCAGCATTTTAGCAAATATCTTCTGGGACGAAAGTTTCGCTTAAGAACTGACCATGCTGCACTAAAATGGCTATTGAAGTTTAAAAATCCAGAAAGACAAGTTGCGAGGTGGATTGAACTACTGCAAGAATACGACTTTGAGATCGAACATCGCAGCGGGAAATCTCATGGCAACGCAGATGCATTGTCACGAAGACCTTGTCCTGAAGATTGCAAACATTGTACTAGGCAGGAGAGTAAGGAAGTGGTATCCGTGAGGATGCTCAGGACAGACCACCTCAGCAACGAGTGGAAGGACAGCTTACTACATGCACAGCACTAAAAGCTATTGGGCCCAATGGGACAGCTTGCTGCATCAGGATGGAGTTCTGTGCCGTAAATGGGAAAATGTTCTGGGAGACATCTGTCACTTGCAAATGGTTGTCCCTAAAGCTAAAGTACCGAATGTTCTACAGCTGTACCATAATGATTGTTCCGGAGGCCATCTGGGAGTTAAACGAACTCTACTGAAGATCCGAGAACGGTTTTATTGGGTCCACTGTCGAAACGATCTCGAGGACTGGTGTCGCAAATGTACAAGTTGTGCGGCTGTAAAGGGACCTCAGACTCGTAGTAGAAGTATTGAAGTTGGCGAGACAAGCGAAGCTTCGGAGCGGAATAAAGTGAATCAGTGTGATTAATTATTAGTGTTTTTAACTTTAATTAGTGTAAAGTGAATTAAAGTGTTAATTTAGGTAATTCTATCGGCAATTTTTATTGTCACGAACCTCAAGCTCGTAACAGTATGTATGATCAGAGTTTCGCTAAAATAAAATATTATATAAATAATATTTTGACTGATGCACATTTGGGTAAATACCGTCCAAGCTGCAGTGTTTAGATTCATTCGACTGTGGGACAGGGTAGTAGTGTACCCACTGATATCAGCCCGGAACCTTATTTACTTACTTACTTACCGGAGAAGCAAATTGTAGAAGATATAATTGTAAACATTGATTTGTGGGACACTAATTAATTTATGTCGGTCACAACATGTTATCGTCTCTTATACTCTTTTAAGTTTTTAATTCTTCTTTCTGTTATCTGAAATATTTTTTAAATATATGAATGTTATTTAACTTATGTTTACAAAAAAAATTTCAATTTATTTATCAGTTCCTTACAAACTTCCGGTACTATTTTACTTCATACATTGTTTCAGTCGCCCGCCGCGCCGCCACTCGCCGCTACGCGTGGCTTGATCCACACATTTTACATTTGGTTTTAGTCGCTAGTCGCCTCGCCGTTCGCGCCGTGCGAATTTTCGCTACGGCGAATGTCCCGTGGCCAGGCTGTTCAAGATCACGAGGAATACGCCAGAAACAGGAGGTGGGCGTGGAATACCGAAGGGTTCTATACCGAACACTGGGAATAAAATATGTCATTGTCAAGAACAGTCCACTTTTCCATCTCCGTTGAGATCCTTAGCGTCAGCGACAAATATCCAAATATAGTGAGATTTGAAATGCAACTTAATAATAATTCAATCAATTAGAGATCAAATACCAATAACAGATCAATAAAAATGAAGTTACTTTTATGTCATGATTCAATCTATTTTTCAATAATAAGTTGCTAAAATGAATACGTATTTCCGGTCAAATTGGTAGTAATTCTGCTTGTCTCTGATTGGTTGGTTTGAAACTGACAATTCATACACGCACCAATCAGAAGCAAGTTAAAGAAAATTGATAGGGTAAACATTTTTGCTTGGACATTCAGCCAGTGGTCGGAGCTTCATTTCGATTGGAGTATTGGTAGCTTCTGGTCACGTGATAAATTGTTAGCCAAAGTGGTTTTGTTTAAATTATTCATAATAATTGTGCATTATAATTCAAGTTGAAAAGTACCAGCTACGTTATTATAATATTTATCTCAGAATGTGAATTGTGGACGACACGTATGCAATAAATTAGTTTTTCTATTACCCTTGAGTTTAATTCATAAAATCTCAGAAGTGGGATGTTTCTCTGCTGCCCACATTGTTTGAAGGTATGTACAATTGAATTTTTTTACATTTAATTGCTTGTGGCCCTTATGACATACTTGATAAATTGATTGAACGCTTTTTTGCGACAAAATAGAAATGTTAGTTTGGATTTCGTGGCACAGTGTTCCCGGTCTGGTGTCATTTTGGTCGGGGCAACTTTCCGATAATGTACCCGGCTAGTGTTACATTGTAAAGCCACGCTATCGATTTGAATTACTAGTAGTTGATAGAAATAGAATTTTGATTCGCAAGTGAACATTTGGTCAAGGCGACTCTTCGACTCTTCGACTCGACGCTGCGGGGATATTAGCATTTGTTAGTAGATATAGGTACTTACGTACACCTTTAACTCTTGTCGAAATGGCATTTGGGAGAGGCAACTCATCGACAATTCCATTTTGAACAAGCGCTATACTGAAATGCATCGCACGTGAGAAACTTGGTTGAGGCTACTCCTCAATAGCGTTTTGCTGCGATGTATTTTGTGTTAGCTAAGTCTTTGTGGTTACCTACACATTTTACACTTTTATGAAATGGCATTTGGTTGAGGCAACTCTTCAACAATTCCATTCCGAAGAAGCGATATACTAAGGTGCATCTCGTGTGGAGCGCTTGGTTGAGGCTACTCCTCAATAGTGTTCTACTGCGATTGTATTTGGTATTACTTATCATACTTATCAGTCGGTAGAGAAGTACTAGTAATTTATTAAGTTTTGTAAATATTTTTGTTAGTGTCAAGTATGTCATAAGGGAATTATAGTAAAGACCAAGTGTGTCCTTGTGGCCATGTGCGCTTCTAGTAAGGGCCAAGTGTGCCCTTGTGGCCAAGTGTGCCTTTAGTAAGGAGTTTCCTTGTGGCCATGTGTGCCCTTAATAGGGACCAAGTGCGTCCTTGTGGCCATGTGCGCCTCATTAAGGGCCAAGTGTGTCCTTGTGGCAATGTGCGCCTCTAGTAAGGGCCAAGTGTGTCTTGTGGCCATGTGTGCCTCTAGTAAGGCCAAGTGTGTCCTTGTGACCATGCGTGCCCCTAGTAAGGGCCACGTGGGTCCTTGTGGCCATGTGCGCCTCAGTAATGGCCACGTGCATCCTTGTGGCCATGTGCGCCTCAGTAAGGGCCAAGTGTGTCCTTGCAGCCATGTGCCCCTCTAGTAAGGTGTTCATGTGAGTCCGTAAGTGATCATGTGCGTCACCCACTAGGTAAAATTTCATTAATTTTTCATTTCTTATTTTTGCATATGAAGGTATCTGGAGAGGCAGAGGTGTGAACGATGCGCTGACGCCTCACTTGCAAAAAAAAACTTCCTAACCCTAAATTTAATTGGGTGCTTGTCCGTTTAATTTGAATGTATCTTGTCCTTCTTAATGAGATAAATTCCTTTATATTTTGATACAACTCTTATTATTATTTATTTTAATGATACATTTCTTCACAAAAGGGTAATAAAAATAAAACCGGCCAAGAGCGTGTCGGGCCACGCTCAGTGTAGGGTTCCGTAGTTTCCCGTCCGTCACAATAAGTGTTCCCACTTATGAGTTTAAAGGTGGGTATCCATTATGTTCGCGCTCCAGCAGCGCTCCGCGCTCCTGCAACTGCTCCCGGTAGTGGGTACTGTTGTTTCCATCCAAGTTCAAAATGATTTTCCTGGAAAGTCCTTATAAAGTTCTACTTTTCAGATTTTTTTCATATTTTCTAAACTTATGGTTCAAAAGTTAGAGTTTAATTTTGGAGCGATTATTTCCGAAATTATTGACATTATCAAAAAATGATTTTAGTAAACCCCTATTCATTTTTAAATACCTTTCCAACAATATATCACACGTTAGGGTTAAACATTTTTGTCCAATTTTTATTTTACCACTTTGTCGGCGTGATTGATACACATATTGGTACCAAATTTCAGCTTTCTAGTGCTAACGGTCACAGAGATTAAGCGAGGACGGACAGACGGACAGACAGACATGGCGAAACTATAAGGGTTCCTAGATGACTACGGAACCCTAATAAAATATGAGAAAACTTAACTAAATATTACACAGAAATATTAAGAAACCTAATGCCTCAAGACCAAGATTAGGTCATCCCACAGTCCTAAAAACAAAATAATTCCAGGGAATCTGACTTGAGTCAATATGAGCTTTATAGTTAAAAAATCTAATGCTTGATCTTTTTTTCGAGGATGAATCTGGATCGGCTAAGAAACCGCAACAGGAAGCGGAAAAGTACTTTTATTCCATCGCCTGCACCACGGTAACGAATAGATCTTGACGTAGCTGCGACGGCGTCTTGGGTCATAGAGGAAGTGGACACTGGAGCGGAGGTGCGTCCAGAGAATCGTACATCTGCATCTCTCAAGGTACCCTCATCGGATGCAGATACAGCACTTTCCGCTGACGAGGTAGCCAAGCTGATTTCATTTTTAAATAAGAGCAAGAACTCTCAAAGACTGAATGAATAGTAACCAGCTAAATAATATTGTTCCGGAGTTTGATCCATCCACTAAAAGTCAAAGTATAGATAGTTGGTTAAATAAAGTCAACGAATGTAGTAGTATTTATGACTGGGACGAGAAGCAAACCATTCCTTTTGCTTTGCAGAAATTAACAGGACTTGCAAA
The DNA here is from genome assembly GCA_907164705.1 of Parnassius apollo. Taxonomy (NCBI): domain Eukaryota; kingdom Metazoa; phylum Arthropoda; class Insecta; order Lepidoptera; family Papilionidae; genus Parnassius; species Parnassius apollo. The sequence continues at coordinate 7,246,044 of CAJQZP010001486.1, read as the reverse complement.
AAAATGGTTAGAGGCTTTGCCCACGGTAGTTTTGGAGTGATTGGCAGGCGAAGCTTCGTAAAGCGTTTCCTTATGAGCAAAATTATGGTCGGCTTCTCGAAGAAATGCTTAATCGTACAACACGTGTCAATGAAAACCTACGCGAGTATTTCAATCTTTTATGACATCTATGACAAACTGACTTTAATAAACCGATGTGAAATTGTGGAAAAGAAAGCCGTAGATTGTGTAGTTCACGGTATTACTGATAAATCAGTTAGAAATAGTGCTCAGGCATTAAGCTGTAGGGAACCAGAAGACTTGCTAAATTATCTCAGTTCGCAACGCGTCTCCGATTCTTTTCAATTTTCAAAAAAGCGATTGAAAAGCACTTCCGGGAATAAGCTCGTTAACTCTGATACATCTTCATCTGATAATATCACCTGTTTTAATCGTAAGGAAAAAGGACATAAAGAAAAATTATTCACATCACAAAATTTACAGGAGAGTTGATGACAAATTGCGTCTCGAAGTTCTCCGAAGTGCACGTTTCCAAATATGTCTGTTCAATCATGACGATATAGGTCATTTAGGTATCAAAGACTACTGAGCGAATTCAATCACATTCCCTAAAATGCGCCGGTTTATAAAAAATATGTAGGGTCCTGTTAAGAGTGTGCGTATAATAAGGAGCTGCTAAACAAAAACGGGCCATTTGTTTCCTATTGAGAAGGTTGAAATTCCTTTACACACAATCCATATAGATCATCTAGGTCCCTTTGTGAAAAGCAGGAAGGGGAATGCTTACATATTAACTGTCGTGGATGCTTTTACGAAATATGTATTTGTAAAGCACGTGAAAACAAAAACTAAAAGTATGCTCAAGGTTCTTGAAAATATTGTTTATGATTTTGGACTACCGTCCGGAATCATATCTGATCGAGGAACATTTACCACCAAGGCGTTTAAACTATTTTGTGATTCTCATGGAATAAAACATGTTCTAAATGCCGTCGCGTGTCCCAGAGCGAACGGCCAAGCTGAAAGGTTCAATCAGACGATACTAGACGCTTTGAGTAAGTATAACTCAGGCAGTGACGAACGTGACTGGGACACGTATACGGTAAAAATACAATGGGGCTTAAACACCACTATCAATAGCTCAACCAAAAAGACTCCGTCGGAAGCCTTATTCGGTATTAAACTCCGTAATAGTATTTCTAACAAACACAATATTGATACTAAACTTGAGAATTTGAAAGAGTTGAGAAATGAGATCAGTACCAATATCAGAATTGATCAAGGCAAACAAAAAAATCGATATGATGCTGGACGGTCTCCCGCCGTAGTTTATAAGGATTTGGTTAAAATAACGAGGACGAATTTTTACAACAAAGGTAAAAAATACCAAACTATTATCAAAATTTACTGGCCCGTATATTATAGTTAAAACGTTAGGAAACGGCAGATATAAGATTGCAGATATTCCGGGATTAAATAAAAAGAAAAAGTCATTTGAGAGCCTCGTTGCTGCTGACAGAATGAGGCCATAAGGAGTAAACCAAAATCTTAGAGTCCCAAACAGACTAGCTTTCTAGTACCGAATCTGATGAAAGTGATCAAGACGATATACCTCTGGCCGAGTTGCAACGACGCAAGTAAATGATTTGAAAAGAAAATCTAAAGTTAGGTATCTAGACCGAATGTCATGATTAATTGACCTCGTGTTATAAGATTGTATTATTATTTTTTTTCTGTGTGTAATGTCACTATAACAAGAACTAATGTATTAGTTGTTTTATTTCACGAGGGCAGGCAGTGTGACGTTGACATCAAGGTTCAAACTGCAATGATTTGTCTGCCACCGTGAAGTAAAACAAAAATTGGTTGTATGTGCTATTTCGTGATTGAGTAATTTTATTTTATATTTCTGTATTTGGTTGATCGATTGTAGACCTTAATTGCTAGATAATTATTAAATACCATATATATATGTTAATAGTGAGTGTGCACCAGGAGTTGCACTCCGGCGGATGGTAGTTCTAGTGAATGGACAGTCATAATCAAGTAAAAAATATTACAAATACGTTCTCAATGCTAATAGCTAAGTAATGCCTCATAAAAAGATACAGCCTATATACGACCCACTCCTGGGCACAGGCCCCTGCCCATTTCTATAGGCGTTTTAGGGAAAGGAATTGTCCGCCGCGCTGGCCAATGCGTGTTGGCGAACTTCACATGCCTTTGAAATATTTTTTCTTATTACTCAGATATGCAGGTTTTCCTTCACCGCCGAGAATGTGGTAAATCAGCACTTTAAATTGCAATTAACAATTTCATTGGTGCCGACGGGGATCGAACACGGTTTGCTCGCGTACTACGAAATTTACCACGGCAAGTAATGTCTCATAACATGCATTTAAATATATAATAATAATAATAAGAATAATCAATATTATAATAATGACTTTTTGCTGAGCTGGAGCCATCTAGTCCCAGTCAGCCTCTCGGGTCATCTGAGGCGACTGGGACTCCGTGACGGACCGCCCCAGGCTCAAATGCAGAAGGCGGTGCTCCTCGATACCGCATCGTCCGCCGGTTTCTTTCCCTTTCCTCCTAACCCTCGGCCGTTTGGTCTCTCCTGCCGAGGGCCCCCATCTGGTTGGATCTTATTTATTTATGTAGTTTTTGTATTTATTTTATTTTATTGATATTTATGTATATTTATCTTTTCATTTTAATTTATACTTATATATTTATAGAACCCAACCAGGTGAGAAAATTATATAGATACCCCAATCATAATCACTTTATTTCAGACATAATTCGTCCATATTAAGTGTAAGTATATTAGTAACAATTTTACTTAATAACTATGTTAGTAATGTTAGTATTTATACCTACGTTATAATTATATATACATACAAAATTCATTGACATTTTAGTCCTATTGCCAGCTCTACCCAGTGTCGCATAAAGTGGCAATCTGGTCTCGCCGCGATCATTTATAAAATGCTATTGTTACTGTTTCGCAGATGCTGTAACATTGAGGCCGATTTCTTTCGCATAACAGCATGAAATTCATCAGTCCTAGCATCCGCGAACATTTTCGAAGCACTACACCGCCATGGCAGTCCTAATAGCATCCTAAAAGCGTTATTGTATTGTGCGAAGGGCGCTGTAAGCTCGTCGCCTGTATGATACCCACAGGCTACTCGAGTAAAAAAATTGGCAAAATGCTTTGAAAAGAGTAACTTTTACGTCATCTGTACATCGAGCAAACCTGCGGGCAAGCATATTGCTCCTAACTGCCAGCGCCCTACGCTCCCTCTCTATATCACAATCATCGCTTAAAATTTTGTTTTACCGACTAAAAACAAACGCAAGATCATTATAGTATTTTGTAACGTGCAACGAGCTTTAATTAAAGAAAGTCACAAAGATACGGATTAACATCAAGAATTAGATGCAATTATTCTGGGAAACAGAATGACCGTTTGCAGTGTTCATTTTAATAAAATAAATTTGCATGTTTATGAGACATTACCAGTAACCATCGAGCGTAGAATGTTTGAAAAACTACTACCGCGCATTATTTGCATTAGTAACTTCATTTATAAAATAATCAAAAAATCAGCCCTTTACTCATTACAATATATTACAATATAATTTGTATATAACTTTAGCATGATCTTTCTGTATTGACATATTTATTTTTTGGTTGATTTTTATTGTTTACTGTGAATGATTGAGATGTAGTTTTTATTTTTCAATTTCATGACACCTCATTTATAATGATTTTCTTGGTTGTGTAATAAAGTAAAGAATGATTTTTTTTCTTATGAACCTATAATAACATTCACTGACTAGTGTCGGTTATATTATAAATATTATTATTATATCATAAATATTATTAGACTTTAGAAACCCCTTAACAGCATGCATCGATTATTTTAATCTAATCTGATTATTTTATTTTAATTTTTAGTTTTTAATAGTGATATACCATATTCTCGTTTGCCATATTTTCGTCTTTAGTTTTTTTTTTAATAGGATAGGGTGACAAACGAGCACACAGTCCACCTGATGGTAAGTGGTTGCTGTGGCCCATAGACATTTACATCTATCCTCGATTACGAATCAAAATGCAGATGCGTTGTCACCCGTGAGGACTAAGATGGAATGCCTCGTTTCCAGTAAAAAGGGTCTCCGATTCTCTACACTCACCATACGAAATACAGCAGCATTAAGCTACTATTTCACGCTGGTATTCTGTGAGAGCGTGGTCCTTCCCCGGTCGAGCCGACCCATTCGTGCTACCACTATACTACTAATATAACTGCAGCATGGCTCTAGCACCCTTAAAAAATTATATAATATTTCTTTTGTGTTTGTTTATTTTTACTGTGTTACGTTTTTATTACGTTAGATATTTTTTACTCTTATATTAGCTTGACTTGTATGTATCTACCATGTAGTGGCGGTGTCAGAATATCCAGTACCCCATATCATCCCGTCGATCGGCTCCACGAATGTGGTAGATACTGAATTTCTAATATTTAAAACTTTCTACACATCATTCATGATCATGATTGCCACATTACACATTTTTGTTATTGATAATTAAGTTATTGATCATACCGTTTCTTATAAGCATGTACCTTTCTAATTCTAATACCGTTTAAAGAATCCATTTCCGCTATTCCTTAAAAAGTTTTTCCATGCTCACTACAATGAATGAGCACTACAATGGCACACGTAATGTATTTTCCCATCAACAGGCTGTAGGATTTCGTCATCATTGTCACCATTACAACCTATCAAAAGTCACAAGCCGTAGTAGCTAAGATGGTTAGCGCTCACTGTAAATTTCACAGTACGCAAGCAAACTTAGTTTAATTCTCGCCGGCAACAATGAAATTGTTAATTGCAATTATAAGTGCTGATTTACCACATGCTCGGGGGTGAAAGAAAACATCGTAAGAAAACCTGCGTATCTATTCTTAGATTTTTTCTTATTTCTATAAGAAAAAAAATCGAAGACATGTGAAGTACGCATTGGGACAGCGTGGCGGACACTTCCTTGCCCTAAAACGCTCTCAGAAATGAGAGGAGGCCTGTACTCAGCAGTAGGACATATACAGTCCGTACCTTTAACATAACTAACAAGTCCACTACTGGACATAGGTCTCGTGTGGAATTTGAGTTCGATATATTTTGATGAAATTTCTAACCATCAGTGGGCCGCTAGAACCATGTTTTTTTTAGCAGAGTGTAAAACGTTTGGGGGTTGTGTGCTGCTAGTGGATATCCAGTAAATGCCGCCTTGATCGAAAATGGCTAGCAAGGTATGTCTTGTTCAAATTCCCTACAAAGATGAAAAAATGATATATTTTTCTCAATTCATTTACAACACATCGGTAAAAATTTTACGTCACTGATATGTTACTCAGTGAGTCACGAACAATGTACGTCGTTACGTCACGACGATGTTTAGATTTACACTTATTTCTTCGTTATTTCATAAGTTACGAAGTGCTCCTGCTGCTATGGGATCGTTGTGTTTCAGCATCCCTTCCTTTTTGGCAAAAATATTATACCGATTTATGCACTAATAACAGGTAGGTTTGAATATTTTCTTTGTTTTTAAAGGCAACGAGGCTACGTTATAATTTTATCTCTTACTGTTTCAATACGATATTAGTATATATATATATATATATATATATATATATATATAATTGTTTCTATAATGAATATATATTATACTAGGTACTTTTCTTCTACTAACTTCAAAACTTGCACTTCGGGCGCTGATACCATCGATTTTTATAGGTGACCTTTTTCTATCTCCTCTGAATTACTTGTTCGATTTCGGTGAAACTTAGCACGCAGTGTGATAAATCTACGGATTGTGAAGTGCTTAGATCTATTACCATGTTTCTAGCTACTTTCAATAATACAAAATCTATTAAAATAACTCTACCCCACTGTTGCTTGCAACACGGACATTTCTAGTCAATTTTCCTTTGTTGATAGACAGACAGAGCCACAGAATACTATAAGTATTATATTAAATATATACAGATATTATGGTATAGGATATATATATATATATATATATATATATATATATATATATATATATATTTATATATATATATAATAGAGTAGGAGTACCGGAAAATACGCGTTGAGACCGGTGCCAACTCTGGAGCACACGTCCGCAACACAAGGGGGGAACCGTCAGACCCACTCGACTTGTAAATTTTATAATTTTATATCACATTATGATGATATGAATTATAATATAATAAGCCAAATATTATTATTTACACATTATGCGTTAGCATTTTAAAGATAATTTTCTCCTGAAAACTCACTAGCCGAATAAAGACATTTTTTAACTAGCCACTATTATAACTAGTTTCGGAAACTATGTTAATATGTTACTGAGTATTCCTTTAAATATTTTTATGCACATTGCATATTAATTATTATGAAAAATTATTGTTTTCGGTATTTTATCAATGAACAATTTATCGGAATTCCTTAAAATGCTTTGATTTCTTATGTCTTCAGCAGTTTTATTTACGTTAATAGAAGAAATCTCACAAGTAATGATATTGTCTCTTAAATTAAAATATCACGTACTTCTAACGTCCAAGAGCATTATTACATGTGCTCCCGTTGAGTGAACATTAAACCACAATTTTGTTTGTAGTTTTCCGATGATTTAACATATTGTACTATCTCTATCATGAGTCTCAAGCGTGGTGCTTTATTTAGTTGAAATAAACAGAAATATTTTATATCTTACGCCTTTACTGCCCAGAAATGCGTGATATCACAATCTTACATTTACACTTACTTTGCACTGTTGTGTCCAAATGGTACGACATGAATGGTAAATAGAGACATGTAATAACAGGCTGTGAAGGATTCCATCTTAGTCCTCCCAGGCGACAACGCATCAGAACTGCAGCCTTCTCTCTCATAGGCTACAGGTGTCTATGGAGTGAAGTAATTCCATCTGGTGGACTATGATTTCGTTTGACACTTAAGTTTTATTAAAAAAATTAAATAACAGACGCAGGCAAAGACCGCAACGAAACACATTCTGACACTTTTTTACCAATACTAAAAACTTTAAGCTTAATTTAAAAGCACTGCATTGTAATTCTTTTGTTTTTATTAATAATGTCCTCCAGACCGTATTTCGGCGGCCTGCCTCAACGGAGACTAGCCACCGGCGCAGGACAGGATTATAGTGCCCAAGTATATGCGCAAGCACAGGTGCACTCTCTATTCCCTCACTCTCGTAATCCGATAGGACGGTAAACCGACACGACTGGGAGAGAGATCAGGCGCAGGACCAACGGCTTTACGTGCTTTCCGAGGCACGGGGGTGAGACACCGCCAACTTCTTGGCTCCGGGCAGCTACTGAGAATTTCTTGACAGAAAAACTCAATAATTGATTTTTTGGCCCGACTCGGGATTCGAACCCAGGACCTCATGATCAGCAGTCGCACTACTACAATCACTAGACCAACGAGGCAGTCAAGTCTCTTGTTTTTAATATAGATATCATAACATATTTTGTTTTATTTTATATTAAGTTATTATTATAGAAAGGTGTAGAGTTGAATGAATACAAACGTATATGTAAATGCGTCCTACTCGTCCACGAATAACTCTGCGAGTTACTCGACATTGCCATTAATCTAAACATGCAATAATGCAACACAGTTTCTGCCGATGACGGTAGAATCAGTTCTTAGTTGATGGTGAGAGTGTTAAAGGAGTAACTTACACCTAGTGTAAATACTCATTTCCTGCCTAGATTTTTAAGTAATATGCTTTTTTATTTAAAATATAAAATTACAGGCTAAAAAATAAATAAAAATCTGAAATATTACTAGAGTAATTTTTTAATGAACCCCACTATGATCCTGTGGCTGTACAGCAGTATAATAAGGCCGACTCTTACCTACGCCTATACTGTCTGGTATAATAAGGTTAAACAAAAGACGACTGCAGACAGACTAAATAGTCTACAAAGTACTGCCTGCCATTAAGAACCTGTAGCTATGCGATCATCGCCTGGAGTGGCTTTTAATGCACTTCTATGTCTAACGCCCATTGATCTTTATTTAGACAAGGAGGCGAGATTAGTTTGTATAGGATTAGGATTAACGCCCAGGGAAATCTGAGCTTGAATGAGATTAGGAAGCACCGGTATGATCTCAGATATCATGCATCCGCAAAGTGTATAACTTTTAATAAAAAAGTGTATAGTGGAACAGTAGTTCCACTACACACTTCTTATTAAAAGTGTTTTCCAGAGAAAACTGGCTGAATGAACAGGTTATCTAGGAGGTCGATAGCCTTATATGGTGTATCGATGGGTCAAAATGGAAGTTATGGAGAACGCCCCAAATTCAAGCTTAGTATGAATTTGGATAGATTCAACTCTATATACCGGGCAGAAATTTAAATGTAGCGTTATTAAGATTTAAGATAATTAAAGATTATTATTTTATTGTTTGTTTTAAACTTCATGTTTTTGAATAAAATATAACCTAGAAAACTACTGACACTGCTTGCTCCTTGTCAAGTTTCATTACAATCGGTTCAACCTTTCCGAAGATAGGCGTACACAGATAGACAGGCAAAGGTTGAGCTATTATGCAGTTATATTAGTAGTATAGTCGTAGCATGAATGGGTCGGCTCGACCGGAGAAGGACCAGCTCTCACAGAACACCAGCGTAAAATATATGGTGAGTTTAGAGAACCGGAGACCATTTGTACTGGAAACAAGGCAATCCATCTTAGTCTTCATAGGTGACAACGCATCTGCATGTTGATTCGTAATCGAGAACAGATGTATCTATGGGCCACAGCAACCACTTACCATCAGGTGGAATGTGTCCTCATTTGTCACTCTATTCTATACAAAAAGCATGCAAATAACCCTCACTGCTCAATAAAAAGCAGTTATTTCGATATAATAGAAATACACTTCAATTTTATTTATACATATAGATATATAGATAAATTATAACACGATATCTTTGAGAAAAGTTATCCCACATATCTGAATAGTACTACTTTAACAATATCACTATCCGACGATAACAGAACTCCAGTTTTTTCTTTTTATATTTTTCTAATAATCTTAAATTTATGCAGATAAACTCACTGTAAAAATTTTAAATTATCTAGTCCGCATCTTACATAACTGAAGACAAGTTACGGTTTTGAAAGGGTTTTTTTTTTACTTATTATAGACCACAGTGCCACCTGGTGGTAAATAGTGGTGAAGCCCTAGATGCCCTGTCCGGACTTATTTTAATAAAGGCTGAACCGATTGTAATGAAACTCATGTACACATCGTGAGAAATGCCAGGAGAATGCCTCGTTTCCAGAAAAAGGGTCTCCGATTCTCAAAACTTACTGCTGGTATTTTGTGAGAGCACGGCCCTTCTCCAATCGAGCCGACCAAGTCACTGTACAATACGTCACCAAATAATACTGCTTACTAGAAGCTGCTAGAAGGACGATTAAGAATTTTAAGTCAACCTGAGTGTTTAAATGTTAAGTGTCAAAAATCCTGTTTTTTTAATAAAATAAGTGTGACAAGTTAATACACAATTCAGTCCAGGTATATAAATAATGGAGCCCATAAACATTCACATCTATCCTCAACTAAGAACCAGAATGCAGATGTGTTGTCATACCTGACACTAAAAAGGTTCCGCGGTTCTCTATACTCACTATACAAAATACAGCTCTGTTGTTCACGCTGGTGTTCTGTGCGAGCGTGTTCCTAATCCGGTCGACCCGACCTATTCGTCCTGCAGTCATATTATAAGCAGCGTGGCTCTACCGCGAGAAATATATTGATTATTTACACTAATATTTTTAATAACATTAAAAGCAGTCTTGTAAACAGATTTTATTAATTTTACACCCTAAAACACTTACGTTATGTAAATATTATAAAATATGAAGTAACATTACGACTACAATATTTCTTGTTCATAAAATTCGCTTTAAAATTTAAAAATATACATACTTAAAAACAACTTAAGTTACTGCTACACTTAATTCTCCAAGTATTTTCTAGCTCTCCTTAAAACATTCGAACTACTGAATGTTTAACTTTTCGAAACTACTTTTACTAAACTTAGTTTGATGCCTCACTTTAAGCATTATCTCAAAGAAAAAGATAAAAATTTTATTGGGTTCAACAAACTAAACATTTTCCGAAGGACAAACATTCAAGAACGAAATAAAAATTTGAATTTACATATGCAAACAAGCCTCTTCGTACTGCCATATATTCCTCTTCCTTCTTCAATAATTTAATTATTATTACAGCTTCTGGAGCGCTTTCCTCTTCATATTCGCCGTGCTCAATACTCTTTTCCTTAAAAAATCTACTTGAAGCTTATTGCTTGAAACTCCTGACATATTTTAAGTTATCGTCTTGCGTTTTTGTTATTACTATTTTAACCTAAATGTATAATTTATGACGCTATGCGCTAAGACGCCACCCACAAACGGTGCGATGTCAACGAACAAGGTGTATTGCTACAACAAACCCGCTTACCAACTACACTAAGATGATATTATGTCTAGGACATATAGGTTAGCAAGTCCAAGTTTACCTCGGTCTTGAACGCTGTGATGCATTTTCATTTGTTTATTTAATAGAACTTACTTTTATATGTCCTTAATATATGGGACTTCAAACCACAACACTAATTTGTAATGCTTATGTTTCATAGAAACCTTCAACAATAATCTTTCGACCGTGTGGACCACGTCATCTTACTGAATAAGCTACAACTGTTATCTTATTTGAGTAACAGGTCTCAGAATGTTGTAATAGGTGGCTATAGATCGGACTTTATCGAAATACCATCAGGCATTTAGGTGTCCCAGAACGTAACGATCAAACTAAAGGGGGTTGTAGACCATGGAAGAACTGATCGAAAAACAAATTAAGTCCTATACCCAAATTGCTTGGTTTAAAAGATAAGGCTTATTGATAAATTTTCCAGAAAATCAGCCTTTGCGTCAATATTTTTGATGCTGTATCTGCAAATGAGGACCGATTTTAATTTTTTTTTTGTTTTGTATAGCCTAATAATATGCCTACTGTACCTACTATTTTATTCTTCAATACCTATTGCGGTTTGTTAGAAATAAATACATAAAAGTTCGTAAAAGTGTAAAAATGTAATATTAAAGTTTTATCGCGCAAGTTGGACCCTTCATGCTGTAAAAAAATGTACTCACATGGACCTAGCAACTGTATTTAAAAGTTGGCGCAAATCCTGTAGATTTCAAAATGGTATAATACTTGGTACTTTACTTCAACTTTTTGTGGTATAATTTTGTTTACTGGTAGAGGGAAGATTTTGTGCAAATTACTCAATTAGATATTTTTAAATGATTCGTCCGTTCGATTAATGTTAAAAAAATAATCCGTTTTCACGCTGATTTGGCCGGTTGAATATTCGTAGAAAGTAGTACCTACACGTGGTAGAGAAGACTTTGACATTGAAGACGAAGTTTTGGAGCAGGTGTGTAATGATCCGCGAAATTCTGTTCGTAACATTGCATTATTGACAGAAATACCTAAGTCAACTGTACATAGGGTGCTCTAACGTAATAGGTACCACCCCTACCACTATCAATAAGTGTAGGCTCTTTTGCCACTAGATTATACCCGATTTAAAACTCGAATTTTCTAAATAATATTTTGTGGACGAATGAAAGCACTTTCAAGAAAGATGTATTTAGAAGAAGCATAGCATACAACCTTGAACGAATTAACCACTGGACTCGACATATAAGCGGACGTACCTATACCGGTCTTGTCAGTAACCAGGAAATTCTAGCATTGGTCGTTTATTTTTGCGTCAGTCCATACGTCAGTCAGAAGCACTTACTTGTCTACAAAACAACTCCAAAAAATGACTAAATGTTCAGTTAAATGGTGTAAAAACTATAGCGGCAGAAGCAGCACTATTTTTTTCACTTGTAAGTACATTATTTTATTACATTTATTGTTATTTATCACAAAATTTAATCAAATGTAAAATAAAATTTTTTATTATCCAACTATGTTAAATATAGTCGATATTTCCATGTACTGTTGATATCTGACAACTATCACAAAATAGCTGGATTATACCATTCAGTATGAATGTCTAAAACTGTGGAGTGAGTCAATTTTACATCGACTATTGCATGACCAGTAACAGAAACATTGTTGCAACTTCCGTTGTCCGAAGACATTCATTTTCATAAATTTGAAAACGGTGACGTGAATTACGTCGCAGGATTAACGAAAGCCGTTGCTGAAAAGTATTTAAATGTTAGAATTGCTTATATAAAAAAACAAGCGAACAAAAAATTCTAAGGCACATATTTTAAGAAAGATGATACATAATAAAAGTCAGTAAACCTATTTAAATAATTTAAACTTATCAAAAAATTTGACGTTTATCATTACTATAATTGAATAAAAAGTCCATAACAATGTTCTGCTTCTTTTATTTTAATTAAAATTTAAATACGGGAAGCTTACCTCACCTTTATTATCCCTTTATTTCCTTTGTCTTACAGCTTATTTACGATACGCCTTTTCTTTCTCATTCGTTCATCGATGTTTTTTATCGACTACGATCAAGCACTAGAAATAGAGTGAACTTCTACGAATTTTGTATTTTTGTTTATATTAACGTAATAAAATCTTCGTGCGCGTTATTCTCTACTTGGTTGAACGAGTTTTCACACATTTGTGTTTTATGTCGGGTCCAGTGGTTAATTCGTTCAAGCATACAACGTACCATCGGGTCGTTCCTGCCGTCGGCCGCCCCCTTTATTGTATCTGCCGTTTGCTGTCACAAATTATGCATGTAATGCTTCCATAAACCGCGATAAGAGTGAAAAAAATGAAATACAATTTTTAATGATTTAGACGGCATTCTAGTTTTTCCCTTGATATGTGAATATGTGATACAGCTCAGTCCACTCCACAGACATCAGAAATAACAATCTAATTTTACATATCCGGAGTACACTCCGAAGATCAAAAGTTAAACATGTAGAAATAATTTATTCCTTTTAGTTCATTGAAGTTTTTAGTTTTTTTTTTTTTTGGAGTTTTCGTAATATATTGAAACCCAAAAAAAATTAAAACATAAGTAACTACTGGGTCTTATATGACTACGATATAAAGATTAAGATACTATGTCCCATTATAATAAAAGTTATTAAGTGCTTCTTCTATATCAGCACAGTTTTATTCATGATATGTATAATATTTAGATAAACGGCTGCGATTCGGCCACGTTCAAACTAGGAAATGGCGTACCGATAGTACCTATGTGTGTGAACCATTTCACGTTAATTTGATCCCCTATAACTCAAAAACTTTGTCAACATTTAAAAAATTTACTGAGCAAACCTATGCAGTATTAAGTGTTTTAAAGTGCCTTTTTACTGGTCATGGATTCACTATCTCATGGTAACGGTAACTCGGCAAGTCAATAAATTACATTTATTAAGGTGATCTTAAAACAGACTTTGAACTTTTAAATTCTTCCATTTTATACTTTAATTTCATTGGATATAAACCTTACAAAAATAAAAATTCAATGTTGATTAAAAAGCAAATGTTTCTTTACCTAAATCAATTCAAGAACGTTCTACATTCTTATAACTATGATTACAAAATCTTTTATAGAGCTTGGCACCAGTTCAGATTTCAACTCCTTTATCGAGGAAGCCGTTGCCGTATTCCCATTTTAGTACCGAATAACGGTATTTGACCTCTCAATTGCTTATTGTACATTAATAAGCAATGTTCGATGACATCAGGGTTACAATGCGAATATAATCTGACACGGAGATTAGTAACGGAGATTTAAATAAGCAGAAAATTGTCAAATATGACCATAGCCCTTCATAGTATTCTGAATGTGTAGACTTTCAGAAAATTTTTATTCTACATCTAATCACAGCCAACACTGAGGAAGCAGATAACGATCCAGTAGACAGACACCCAGAATGTATGTGGAGCAATGAATGATAAAATGGATGAAGTATGCGAGGTGATGTATGATAGAGGAATAGATTTGTTATGTGTAAATGAGATGAAACGGAAGGGGAAGGATGTCACTACACATGGCATGTATACCGCATACTGGTCTGGTGTAGACGAGCTCGAGCGGGCATGCCAGGGAGTAGGGATCATCCTATCAGAAAGAATGGTGCAATGTGTGAAAGAGTATGAATGTGTAAGCCCAAGACTGCTATGGATACGATTGAAAGTGGGCTTAAAGAAGTTGTTTGTGCTAGAGGTCTACGCCCCAGACATGTCTAAGCCCACTCATATCCGAGAGCAGTTTTGGGAAATGGTAAGGATGGTATTGATGAAATGTAAGGGAAATGAAAATGTTGTTATGCTAGGAGATTTTAATGGAAGAGTTGGGGTGAGGAGGCTTGGTTATGAAAGGATATTGGGAACGTTTGGTGATGAAAGTATAAATGAGAATGGTGAAAGCCTCCTCACTGTATGTATGGAAAAGAATCTTTTTGTGACGAACACTTTCTTTCGCCACAAGAGGATTCACATGTATACTTGGGAAAGAGGTGATGATAGAAGCATGATAGATTTCATAATTGTGGATGAAAGATTGAGGGGCGCAGTGGTGGATACAAGGGTTTACCGGGGGTCAAACGTAGGAACGGATCATTTTTTGGTTTTATGCCGAATTAATGGTCTATTCAGGCGGTGGCGCCATCGGTCATCTGTGTCTACCACTGCGTTACAGCGTATTAGAACAGAAAGATTACAAGATAAAGGTGAGAAAAACAAGTTTAAATGTAGACTGAAAGAAAACGTAAGTGGTTTGGATGAATTATGTATGAATGAGTTAGACTTGGAGAATGTATGGCAAAATGTTAAGAAAGGTTTAGTAGATGTAGCTACCGAAGTATGTGGTGTTAGTAAAAGAAAGAATGAAAGGAAAAATAATACTTTGTGGTGGGATGATGAGATACGTACGGAAGTTGAAGCAAAGAAGAGAGCATGGCTAGATTTACTAGCAACTAAGGCTGGTAATTCTAGCGGTACGAATGATGATTTTGAAAGAAAAAAGGCAGTCTTTAGACATCTAAATAAAAGAGTAAAAGAAGTAGTTGAAAGGAAAAAGCAAGAAAGAACGGATAAGAATGATAGAAGAATATCGGATAACTTCCAGGCAAATATTAAAATGTTCTGGAAACTCGTAAGAACTGCCAGGGGACGTTCAAAACAGCCTATAATGAATGCTATAAGAGATGAGAATGGCTATATTCTGAATGATGAAGTTTTGAGTTTAAAGAGATGGAAGGAATATTTTGAAAGCATGTTTATGAGTGAGGAGACAACGTATGAACTGAATGAAATAGGAACTCCGAAAGAAGAGAAAGGAGGTAGCGAGATAAGTATAGATGAAATAATGAAAGCAATGAAAAGCAGGTAAGGCTGCCGGTTATGATAGAGTTTCACTCGAAATGCTAAGGGCTGGAGAGAAAATGGTGGCAGGCCTGCTGCACACCTTGTTTAATGTATGCTGGGAACTGAAGCGGGTACCGGGAGACTGGTGCAAAGCCGTGATAGTCCCAGTATATAAGGGAAAAGGGTCGCAGCAGGACTGTAAAAACTACCGCGGTATCAGCCTTCTTAGCATCGTGGGAAAATTGTATGCCAAGGTACTAATTGAAAGGGTCATGAAAGAAACCGATGGAAAAATTTGGGATGTGCAAGCGGGATATAGAAAGGGAATGGGATGTACAGATCAAGTCTTCTCCATGCGCATGATCGCGGAGAAGTTTTTGGCCAAAAACCAAAAGGTTTTTTGTGCGTTCATGGACTTGGAGAAGGCCTATGACAGAGTGGATAGGAATGTGCTATGGCAAACACTGAACTCATTTGAGTTGAGCGCTGGCTTGATACAGGCATTGGAATCTCTTTATAGGGACTCTAGTGCTTGTGTTAGGATCAACAGGGTCTACTCCGACTGGTTTGGCATCCATAAAGGTATCAGACAGGGCTGTGTGGCTTCCCCGTGGTTGTTCAACCTATTTATGGACAGTTGTTTGCAAAATTTGAAAGTTGAAGAATGCGGATTAAGAATGGGTGAGTTAACCATCAAATGCCTTTTGTACGCCGATGATCAAGTTATTCTTGTGTCGTCGGCGGCTGAGTTGCAAATGATGGTTACATTAATGAACAGATCATTAAAAGAAAGGGGTATGAAAGTGAACGCAAGTAAGACGAAAATTATGGTTTTTGAAAGAGATGAAAGTAAAACGATATGTGAAATAAGAATAGAAGGGGAGTTGATCGAGCAAGTAGATGAGTTTGTATATTTGGGTTGCGTATTTAGCAGGGATGGGAGATATGATAAGGATATAGAACGACGAGTGAACGCAGGAAACAGAGTAAATAGGGCCCTGCACTCTATTGTGAAGAGTCAAAATGTGTCAAAAAAGGCACGTATGGCAATTCACAATGCTGTGTTGGTCCCTACTTTAACGTATGGTAGTGAAAGTTGAGTGTGGCAGAAGAAGCACGAGAGTAGAATAAATGCAGTAGAAATGCGGTCGTTAAGGAGTATGTTAGGGCTGAATCTGAATGACAGGGTGAAGAATTGTGTGATAAGAGAGGAGTGTGGTTTGCAAGATGATGTTGTGAACAGGATAAAAAAGGAATGCTTCG
Source organism: Parnassius apollo (assembly GCA_907164705.1). Classification (NCBI taxonomy): domain Eukaryota; kingdom Metazoa; phylum Arthropoda; class Insecta; order Lepidoptera; family Papilionidae; genus Parnassius; species Parnassius apollo. Next base: position 7,229,277 of record CAJQZP010001486.1, on the reverse strand, counting down.
GTGGTTTGGTCATGTGGAAAGAATGGATGAGGAAAGAGTGACAAAGAAAATTTATGTTGCAGAAGGGAATGGCAGAGTCGGAAAGGGACGTCCTAGGCGAAAATTTATCGACCAAATTGGCGATTTATTGAAAACGGGCCAAATTAGGAGTACCCTTAACCGACGAGCATGCATGCGTAGATGTATGGATGTGAAGGAGGCGAGAGAGGTGTGTCAGGATCGTGCCAAATGGAAGTCTGTAGTCTCTGCCTACCCCTCTGGGTGATACCTATATCCCTTTTTTTCTATTTTTATTATATATCAATACTGTTCCTCTTTTTATTTTTTCGTGTAGCAGCTTTGCTTTACATAAGATCTGATAACTTTTTGACAGTGCGAGCCATATGGTCTCGTCTCGGCAACATTTTACATGAAAATGTTTTTGGTAGGATTTCACTTCTTTTTTAAGTTGCTTATGACAAAGATCTATTGACACTTTTATCCCCTAATTTAAGGGGTTGAGAGATGATTTTGAAATTCCTGAAGCACATAATTTTTATTTGTAATAAGAAGTCTGTGTATTTGTACAATTTTCAGATCTCTAGCATGAAATTACCTTTGTATGGGAAAACCCATATACAAACTTCCATACCCTAATATTAAGGGGGAGGGGGAGGCGGCGGTGATTTACTAAAATCCTTATGTATTTTATTGTTATAATTTATAACAAGGAGTAACAAGGAGTCTCTATATCAATTTTCGGAGCTTTAGTATCAACATATGCGGAAGTCTCATACAAATTTCTGTAGCTAAACATTTTAATCCAAAAACTTAACTTTTCTGTGTACGTATACGTCCAACTGCTGGACACAGGCTTTTTTCTCAAAGAGAGTATTGGTGTAATTTTCCCTTCGCGGTGCTAGAGTACGTGTTTTCGGACTTAACATCTCCTCAAAATATTTAATTATTCAGACACGCAGGCTATCTCACGATATTTTTCTTCACTACTGACCGTTATAGCGTATGTGGTTTAACAGCACTTAAAATAATTTATATTTAGTAGAGTAAAATAAAATATACTCATAATTAAATATATAATGCTTTCGATACATTGTAGTCCTGATATTGTTTTATGTAAGATAGCGGGTCTATGTAGCATGATATTTATATTAAAAAGGAGAGTATGTATTCTATTTAACTACTTGGTTCTATTTTTTTCCTTAATATACTGTTGCGCGGCTAAGTTGACATCTGGCACTAGCGCCATCTGGTGTCGGCTAACAGAGCGAAGAGAGAGCTTTCCAGAAAATGACATCACTAATCTTTCAATCGACAGCGCCATCTAGTATCGAATTGAAGAACTAAGCTTTCTGGAAGCCCCCAAACTCGAACTTTCTGCGCTTGGTTGGTTGTCGCGCGTATTTACTCGAATATTCTGGAATATTCTGAATGTATTCATGGAAGAGCCCTATATAAAGGCGCTGCAATACGTGATCGGGGAAGTGTTGAAGTTGGCGAGACAAGCGAAGCTTGGGAGCAGAATAAAGTGAATCAGTGTGATTAATTATTAGTGTTTTTAACTTTAATTAGTGTAAAGTGAATTAAAGTGTTAATTTAGGTAATTCTATCGGCAATTTTTATTGTCACGAACCTCAAGCTCGTAACAATTGGTGTCAGAAGTGGGATAAAATCATGCCGATTTTACCTAAGGAGTTTACCTAAGGGTGTCCGTACCCGAAGTCAACGCCAGCAGGAGACGGACCAAAGAAGATTTGGTGGTGCAACGCCGCAGACGTCGGAGGGCCAGCCGCCGGCTACAGGCCCGTCAGTAGCTCCTACATATGCAGCACCTGACTTAGGTGCTCTGATGGTGATGCTGCAGGAGCAGGCTCACCGACAGGAGGAACAGGCTCGCCGACAGGAGGAACAGGTCCGTCAGTTGAAAGAGCAGCTGCGGGGCGGACAGGATGAACAGACCCGCCGACAAGAGGAACAGGCACGTTGGTTGGAAGAGCCGATGCTCCTTATGAAGGACCTTCACGCTACCTTCGGGAAGGAGATGAAGGAGGTGAAGGATAGGGTTGCTCAACATTATAACTGCCTGTCAGAAGCTGAAACCCGAATTGAAAAATCTGGAACCCGAATCGACCAAGTGAACAATCGGGTTGACAACGTGATGGCTGACGTGAAGAAAACGCTGGACGTCCTCAAACTTGGAGATGGAACAACAGCTCCCGTAGTAGCTACTACACCTTCGCTATTCAAATCGCGATTCAAAGTGCCACCGTACGACGTGACTTCTTCCTGGTCGGCCTACAAAATCCAGTTCGAGGCTGTTTTGAAGGCGAACGGCTGGAACAAAAGTCAGGCCATGACTGCTCTCACACTAGGCCTGCGCGACCAGGCCTTAATAGTTCTGGAAGCCCTCGGTGAGGAAGTGACTTATGAGCAACTCCTTGAGGCATAGGAGGCGAGATATGGCGACGCTCACCTGGAACACGTCTTTCGTGCGCAGCTTAAGATCGTGTGCAGCCCATCAACGAAAACCTGCAGCAGTGGGCTCTAGAGGTGGAGAAGCTGGTGCGAAAAGCATACCGGTCTGTACCTGCGCTCATTGAAGGGAACCTGGTGCAGACATTCATCGACGGCATCCGCGACCTGGAAGTCAGAGCTGCTGTGAGGCTCGGGCACCACGAGACGCTTAAGGACGCCTTGGCCCATGCACTGGAGGTAGAAGCTGCATCGTTCCCATCGCGTCAGGGAGGTTGCAGCAGCTACAGTTCGCGACCGCAACAAAGGATACTGCCCTAGGTGCTATGGCTGTAGGGAAAAGGGCCATCTTCGATCCAGCTGCCCTAAGCGAACCCTAGAAAGGGAAGGTGAACGATCTCAGGAGGGTAGTGCGGCCAACAGCACCGCCCAGCAGCAGCAGGGAAACGAGTAAAAGCCAGAACTGCGGGGCGGGTGCTGGCTGATGTTAAAAGAGCCCCAAGGATCTCGATCTCACAAACCCATGATGGGAACAGTCTAATCATCAAGGGCGAGGTCACCGGAATGTCGTGTAAACTGCCCATAGACACTGGAGCCTCTCGTACGGTTGTTAGTTCCCAACTTATAAGTCAGTTCCTTGGGGACTCCGCATATAACCGAGAACGCATTAATTTGGTAACAGCCACCGGTCAGCGTATACCCGTCCGTGGAGAGAAGGAGATGGAGTTGAAGCTAGGCAACGTGGTCTACCTGTATAATGTCATCGTGGCTGATATAATGGACGACTGCATCCTAGGCCTAGACTTTATGAGGAATAACTGTTGTGAGATCGACGTTAAGCAAGGTGTTTTAAAATGTGGACAGGAGGAACTTTTTATGGAAGGTGCGTTACCAGGGAACGTGTACAGCATTAAGAAGATTGTTCTTCCGCCGAGATCGGAAACGATTGTTCCGGTTAGTCTTCCTCGAAACGCTGGGCAAGCTCACCGTTGTGTACTTGTGGAAAGGGTAAACAATGACCTTCCATGGAAAGTAGCTCGAACCTTGGTCAGAACCACTGACATCTCAGGAGTACGTGTGCTGAACCTTTGTGACCGGGAACAGATTATAGAAAGAGGCGCGCTGGTTGGTACTTGTGAGGAAGTGGATTGGTTACGTCGGTGCCAATATCTATCGAGTGAGACCCCCAGCAAGGATGCACAAACGAGAGTGACCACACTTTTGGAAGACTGTCGCAGCGTTCTCTCCCCGAACGAAATGGTCAAGGCGGAGAAGTTGTTACTCAAGTATGCCGAAGTATTCTCATCAAACGATACTGACATAGGAAAGACTGGCTTAGTTCAACACAAAATAAACACGGGAGAAGAATTGCCTATCCGTCAGCGGCCAAGAAGATTGCCGGTAGCACGTAAAAGGAAGTGGAAACCATGATTAAAGGAATGGTAAAGATGATGGTGTTATTGAACCTTCCTTTAGTCCATGGTGTTCACCCGTGGTGCTGGTGAAGAACAAGGATGGCAGCATGCGGTTTTGTGTTGACTACCGCCGTCTGAACGACGTTACGAAGAAAGACAGCTATCCCTTGCCAAGAATTGATGACATGCTGGACATGCTTACAGGAATAAAGTGTTTTAGCACGCTGGATCTAAAAAGTGTCTACTGGCAAGTTGAAATTGACCCTAAGGACAGGGAAACTCGACGGGAAAGGGTCTGCGGCAATTTAAAGTAATGCCGTTTGGGTTGTGCAATGCTCCAGCAACGTTTGAAAGGCTGATGGAACTTGTACTTACCGGGCTAATTGGCGATGCCTGTCTGGTCTACTTGGATGACATCATCATCGTAGGTCGTACGTTTGAGGAATACCTTCAAAACCTGGAACGCGTGCTCATGAAGATTCAGAGTGCCAAACTCAAGTTGAGTCCGAAGAAATGTTCACTATTCAAACGGCAAGTTAACTTTTTGGGGTTTGTAGTATCGGAGGAGGGCATCCGCACGGATCCAGAGAAAATCGCCGCTGTCAAGGATTGGCCGGTTCCAAAAGACAAGACGCAGGTTAGAGCATTTTTGGGTTTGTGCTCCTATTACCGGCGGTTTGTGAAGAACTTTGCAGATATAGCCAAACCTCTGCATAAGCTAACCGAGGAGAAGCGACTTTTCCGCTGGGATAAAAGTTGCAATATCGCATTCCAGGAGCTCAAGGACCGTCTGTGCAAAACACCTATTTTTGGATACCCTGATGCAAGCAAAGAATTTATAGTTGACACAGACGCAAGTGATATAGGACTTGGCGGTGTGTTGTCTCAACGGAATGGTGACCAAGAGGTCGTGATAGCGTACTTCAGCAAGTCGTTGTCAAAACCGGAAAGGAACTATTGTGTCACAAGACGCGAATTGCTAGCTGTGGTAAAGTCGTTGCAACATTTTAGCAAATATCTTCTGGGACGAAAATTTCACTTACGAACTGACCATGCTGCACTAAAATGGCTATTGCAGTTTAAAAACCCAGAAGGACAAGTTGCGAGGTGGATTGAACTACTGCAGGAATACGACTTTGAGATCGAACATCGCAGCGGGAAATCTCATGGCAACGCAGATGCATTGTCAAGAAGACCTTGTCCTGAAGATTGCAAACATTGTACTAGACAAGAGAGTAAGGAACTGGTATCCGTGAGGATGCTCAGGGCAGACCACTTCAACAACGAGTGGAAGGACAGCTTACTACATGCACAGTAGGAAGATCCGGACATCAAGCCGATTCTGGAATGGATAAAGGCCAGTGCTTCCAAGCCCAAGTGGAGTGACGTCTCAGCGATGAGTTCGACCACTAAAAGCTATTGGGCCCAGTGGGACAGCTTGCTGCTTCAGGATGGAGTTCTGTGTCGTAAATGGGAAAATGTTCGGGGAGACAGCTGTCATTTGCAAATGGTTTTCCCTAAAGCTCAAGTACCGGATGTTCTACAGCTGTACCATAATGATTGTTCAGGAGGCCATCTGGGAGTAAACGAACTCTACTGAAGATCCGAGAACGGTTTTACTGGGTCCATTGTCGTGACGATGACGAGGATTGGTGTCGTACATGTACAAGTTGTGCGGCTGTAAAGGGACCCCAGACTCGTAGTAGAGGTGCATTGAAGTTGTACAATGTGGGTGCACCATGGGAGAGAATAGCCATTGACGTGGCGAGACCGTTTCCGGGGAGTGAAAGCGGTAACAAGTATTTCATGGTTGTGATGGATTACTTCACTAAGTGGCCAGAAGTCTTCGCCATTCCAAATCAAGAAGCTTCAACAGTTGCGGATAAGCTAGTTCATGAAGTCTTTTGTCGTTTTGGAGTACCTTTAGAGATTCACAGCGATCAAGGAAGGAATTTTGAGTCTCAAATATTCCAGGAAACTTGCCGAGTTATGGGTACTCACAAAACAAGAACGACTTCTTATCACCCGCAATCTGATGGAATGGTAGAACGATTTAATCAGACATTAGAGAGGTACCTAGCAAAAGTTGTAGACAATCGGCAACGAGATTGGGACAAGCACATACAACCGTTTTTGTTGTCATATCGAAGCGCTGTTCACGAAAGTACAGCAGTGACACCAGCTTTCGCAAACTTTAGAAGAGAATTACGGCTGCCTGCAGACCTGATCACAGGGATACCACCTGATACCCCACGCAGTATAACCGATTATGCAAATGACTTGCAGAACAAAATGAATGACATTCATGAGCACGTCAGACAATCGGGCCAGCAAATGTCTGAGAAGATTAAAACCCGGTACGACCGCAAAATGAACAATAAAGGCTTCGACGAAGGTTCACTATTGTGGTTGCACAATACAGTCCGCTGCAAAGGGAAATCTCCTAAGCTTCAAGCTAAATGGGACGGCCCGTACCGGATTGTAACCAGGATCAACGATGTAATCTACCGGATACAGAAAGGCGCAAGAGGGACTCCTAAGATCGTCCATGTGGATCGCTTGGCGCGTTATTACGGGGCCGATAATGCTCGGGACGAGCATGTCTTAGGAGGGGGCAGTGTTGCGCGGCTAAGTTTACATCTGGCACTAGCGCCATCTAGTGTCGGGTATCAGAGCGAAGAGAGAGCTTTCCAGAAAATGACATCACTAATCTTTCAACCGACAGCGCCATTTAGTATCGAATTGAAGAACTAAGCTTTCTGGAAGCCCCAAACTCGAACTTTCTGCGCTTGGTTGGTTGGCGCCCGTATTTACTCGAATATTCTGGAATATTCTGGATGTTTTCGTGGAAGAGCCCTATATAAAGGTGCTGCAATTCGCGATCGGGAAAGTATTGAAGTTGGCGAGACAAGCGAAGCTGGGGAGCGGAATAAAGTGAATCAGTGTGATTAATTATTAGTGTTTTTAACTTTAAAATGAAAAAAACTTTAAATTTAAAAACTAATTAGTGTAAAGTGAATTAAAGTGTTAATTTAGGTAATTCTATCGGCAATTTTTATTGTCACGAACCTCAAGCTCGTAACAATACTATGATATTTCATAACCTAACCCGCAGTATGTAGTAACGTAAACGTCTAAAGCACTGACCAAAGTTCTGTAATTACGGAAAGTTTCCAGGTATTTAATGAGTCTGCTGAATAGCCTCGTGTAACATTATCTCAAGTCATTCACAGTAAGAATATTACTTTGTTTTAGATATTGCTAGTTTCAGGAGTTTGCAAGAGGTTTTATAATAAACGCAACACATAATTGATTTGTGGTTACTCGTTTCTTACGATACCCACTTGACTAAATGGGTCGAGAGACTCTCTTATGCGTAAAATCCATTCATTCATTACAGCCTGTAAAAGTCCAATGAACATGGATTGTATCAGAACTTGCCATAGTAGTCACGCTTTTGCAGGCTGATAAGCAACCGCGGTTTTTGTAATTTAAAGTTGTTATCAGAAAGATGCTGCTACCCATCTAGTTTCAGTTTCCCTCTGTCACCTCTAACTGCCACGCCACCCCAGACAATATGGGGTAGTGGATATACTGCCACGATACGGTCACCTCTTCTCGTTCTCCGTCTTCGACTTGTATATAAAAGAGGATGTCCTGAGTGACTGACTCATATCTACACGCACAGTCCAAACCGTTTGACGTAGAATTCTGAAATCTGGACAGGTATTCACTAAGACAGGTTTTTGAAAATTCAACCCTTAAGTGGGTGCAACAGGGTGTTAAAGTTTGTACGAAACTTTTTAATTTACTGAGCGATTGACTCGAGACTTACTGAAAGTAACTACAATATGTAAATACAACGAATAGAAACGTATTTTTAGATTTTTCAACCAAAACAACCCCTTGCAGGATGGGGGTGGGGGCTTAAGCAGGGTGTGTTAAAATTTGTATTTTTTTATAGAATAAGGATAACAAAGTAGCACAAAATCCACCTCATGATAAGTGGATAGTGTGATCCATAGACATCTACATTTATCCTTGATTTAGAATCAAAATGCAAATGAGTTGTCAGCCCCGAGGATTAAGATGGAATGCCTCGTTGCCAAGGGCAAAGATTCTCCGGTTTTCTACACTCACTACACGAAACACAGCAGCTTAAGCTGCTATTTTACGCTGGTATTCTGTGAGAGCGTGGTGGTACCCCGGTTTTGTCGACCTATTTATGGTACAACAAATATAGCTGCAGTGTGCAGTCTACCTACTTTGCTTGTATGAAGAAAAATTCGTTAATATATATTCATTTCAAAAATTGATGCACTGCAAAATAATAAAATTAAATTTTTTTTAGTTTTTCAATATCTACCCGGTTTTAAACGAGGATGCAAATTGTATATAAAATGATTGATATGAGGCACACGAAATGGTGACAATGTAGCTTCCTATTATTACGCAGGTTAATCAAGATAGAAATTTTAAAATTTCAAACTCTTAGAGGGTGAAATAAGGTGTTACAGTTTGTACGACACTTTTTATTTTACGGATCGATTTCATACTTGTATGGTTAAAATGATTAAATGTTTTATGTTACTTGAAAATTATATTTTAAAATAATGAACTACGCATTTTTTCATTTTTAGAAAATCCAACCAAGAAGGGTTAATATGAGTACGAGTTATGTTTGAATGAGGAAAAATGACTTTCAAACTTTCAAAGTTTGAAAGTCATTTTTCAGGTCAGGTGAGGACAGATACTCACAGTATAGTAAACATCCTATATCTATTACACCATCATATGTTGCTCTAAAATCTTTATAAAATATTTTATAATCTAAATAAAGATATGTGGTTCTCCTCTTCATTTTATATAATCATACAAAAATAAAAATATGAAATTTCCATCTTATAATGGTTAATTATTGAAGAACAATAAATATTAAATACTCTCGCAAGGAGGCTGAAAACAACTACAATGAATTTTCTTTCTTTGATATTTTAATTAAGGTTGTTCGAACTGTCTTCTCTTTTATTTAGTATAAGAATTAAGTTGTATCATATAAAATTTTAAAGACTTTCTTTGTTAATACCTGTTAATAAATTCTTGAATACTAATATAATTATGAAAGAAAAAGTTGTTATTTGTTAGCAGTATTGTCAGTATCAGTCAGACTACCTCGTTGGTCTAATGGTTGTAGTAGTGCGACTGCTGATCATGAGGACTTGGGTTCGAATCACGAGTCGGGCCATAACTCAATTATTGAGTTTTACCGTCAAGAAATTCTTAGTAGCTGCCGGGAGTCAGGAAGTTGGCGGTCTCTCACTGCCTCGGAAAGTACGTAAAGCCGTTGATCCTGCGATTGATCTCTCCCGCCTGTGTCGGTTTGCCGTCCCATCGGATTAAGAGCGAGGGAATAGAGAGTGCACCTGTGCTTGCGCTTACAGTTGGGTACTATAATCCTGTCCTGTGCCTATTAGCCAGTCTCCGTATTGAGGCTGGATATCGTGACCGAAATTCGGTCTGGAGGACATTATTATTGTCGGAGTCAAATTTTTACTTGGCGTATTTGGTGAGCGAAATTTTAAACATAGGCTGCTTCATTACCTAACATGAAAAGGAAAATAAATAAATAAAAATAAAACATTGTTGATTATAAAAAATTGTAAATTTATCTTAAAAGAACCCAGTTAGGGTTAAGTAGAAGTTTGAAATTTTTAAGAATTGGTTATAATTTATTGCTGTCGCGCTGTTCCAAAATGGTTGGTTTGTCAACCTAAAGATTCAAGTTCAACCCAAACTCAATATATCGATGAAACATTTCAAATTCGGTAATGTTTACCGTAGCTTTTCATCTGTTTTCTCTTCCAAAAGCGGACTGGTTTTTATTTACAAAAACAATACAAGAGAGATTTTGGCCAAGTCTGTATCTTTTATTTTATTTTTTTATGTTTTTATTTTTTTTACAAGTTGTCTGAAAACCGCGGTAAAACTAGGGAATTTAAGTTGTTTTAGAAGATTATTAGTTTTAACTTAAATAATTATTTTAAGGGAACAAAACAACATGTAATTAATTGGTAGACATAGACTATATCCAAAAAAATGTTTGCTCTATTTGATCAAGGGAGAAAACATATTAACATCTCATACTTGAAATCAATTACTCTTCACTATTAGTGAGAACACATTCATATATAATCGGAGATTCCTTGTTAGAATACTACAAACCTTAGGCAAACTCTGTCCTTATCGAATTTACAGCCATTGTTTTGGGCCGCAGACACCCATTGCAATTTAATCATTATTTATGAAGTATATGAGATAGGTCGACAAAAATTTTTGCAACATGCCGATTTGCTGCTTTTTTGACAGTTTGTTGGAAGTGTAAATTGATAGGATTTGCTTAACGTCCACGTCTTTAGAAATATATTGGCACGATGAACTGGCAAAGTTTATGTTAACCTTCTTAAAAACCAATTTCGTGAAGTACGAAGTGTACTATGGTTTTCCCTACAAAATTCAATAATAATTGTAGCTCCTTGGACTTTGTCGTGTATTAATACGTAGCTACCAACATGCTCTTATTTTGATTTTGTGAAACTGCTGTTGATTGGGCAAACTTATTGTTTACTATAAGCGTGAAAGGGGTGCAAAGACAATGCTTCTGATTTCGCACATAAACAGACGCACACGTGTCAGCGTGTAACGCAGATGCTGATGACTCACCTCACTAGACTAGATTACGCACTGGCGTAGGTCCTTTTCACGTGTCTATTTTGCACAACTTCTGCTACTGTTTTGTAAAGCATAAGCAGAGTTCGCCATCCTCTATAAAGCCGTCGATTTTTCGTTCAGAAAAAAAGCGATCATAGATAGTAGCAATACCTCACAAAAATAATATCATAGGGGAATAATTACCACTTTTGCATAAAACCAATTTAACATTCTTAATATCTTCCTGAAAAATATACTATAATAAAGTCCTCAAGAACGAGTTTCGGTCACGGCGGTCAGTCTCAATGGGTGGACTAGCCCTCGGCGTAGGGCAGGATTACAGTACCCAAGTGAATGCGCAAGCACAAGTGCGCTCTCTATTCTCTCACTCTCATAGTCTGATTCCAAGATAAGCCGACACGCCCGAAGAGAGGTCAGGTGCATGACCAACGGCTTTACCTGCTTTCCGAGCCACGGGGTGAGATACCACCAAATTCATGACTCCGGGCAGCTACAAAGAATTTCTTGACGGAAAAACTCAATAGCTGAGTTTTTTTTGATCCAATCCCCGATTTGAAGCTGGGAACTCATGATCTGCAGTCGCGTTTATAAGCGGTCGACCAATGAGACAATCATGAATAAATATAAATAAATATAAACTGCTATAAAAGACTACAAAATAAATTCCGTAGACTCTGCTACGGTATTGTAGGTGCTGCTGTAGACTGGAGATTTTTAGTAATATTTGTCCGTTTGCCGTAGAACATTACAATTTTTTTTATAGGATAGGGTGACAAACCAGCACACACTCCACCTGATGGTAAATGATTGCTGTGGCCCTAGACATCTACATCTATCCTTGATTACGCATCAAAATGCAGAGGCATTGTCACCCGTGAGGAGTTAGGTGGAATGTCTCGTTTCCAGTAAAAAGGATCTCCGGTTCTCTACACTCACCATACGAAACACAGCAGCATTAAGCTACTATTTGACGCTGGTATTCTGTGAGAGCGTGGTCTCTCCCCTGCCGAACCGACCCATTCGTGCTAAAACTATACTACTAATATAATTGCAGCATGGCTCTACCACGTAAAAAAGCTGTCGTAGCATTGACAGTAACTTTTTAAGTCTTATTGTACGTTGTTCTTTGTATGTTGTTGTTAAAAACGATTCATTTATCTTCAATATTATTTTGAAATTTTTTTTATCTTATTTATTAAACTCTTAGTTTTTCATATTTCTTAGCTATACTTTTGGAGAGATGAGAGATAGCAATTATAAAGAATTTATATTAAAAAAACTGTTAAATAAAATTAAACACAAATAATGAATACAAACATATTTTGAAATGGTGGTGCTTCCCAGAACTTTTAATACTTAAGAAGAAAATATTTTTAAACATTCACTTAATCATCTTGAAACAAATCCCTTAAGTTTGATAAAGCTATGATAGATACCAGAAATTTTCACAATAGTTCTATTTTGCTGAAATGAACGCTTAAGAATAGGAATAACTCGCTGTAAATTTCAGAGTACCGACGCAACCAATTCGCAACATTGTTTTATTCCTATAAGAAAGGTGAAATTGTTAAATGCAATTTTATATGCTGATTTACTACGTGCTCCACGGTGAAGGAAAACATGTTGAAGAAACCTGCATCTCTGAGGAATAAAATATTCCCAAGTTATAAATGTATAAAGTCCTCTAACATCACACTGAAACAGGGCGGCGAACAAATTACTCCATTACACGCTCAGAAATGACCTGTCATTGACATTAAAGGCTTTCTTAGACCTGTGCCTATCAGTTGTATGTAACTTAACTTGTTATGTCATTTTAAATAATCTTAAATGTCACGGAAAATCTAATCTCGAGAAAAATAAGAAAATTAGCATATATGAACTGCTTTTTGTCATTGGAATAAGTATTAAACGCTATTTGGTTTTAAATTGAAAAAGAAGAACTTGTATTAGATAATGAGTAAAGTGCAATTAGCATCTCAAATCAAAACTCTAATGTGCAACTAAATCCACGGTGCTAATTAAAGCAAGCGATCCATAATAGTAAATTTGCAAGGATAAAATCAAACAGAATGAGCAAATATAAAGCGTGTAATTAGAGTATGGTAAAAATTAAAACGTTAGTATCTTCACTATTATAGTTACAATTGGGAAGTAAAGATGATAAATAACGACATCCATTATTAATTGACAGCTAATGAGATACATCAGCTAATTAGTGATCGCTAATATGGCTTCAATGAAATTCGCTCAGTGATTTTCTTGTCTGTCTGACTTGCCGATAGATGGGCGGAGGCAGTCGAGATCGAGGACCTCCCCTTTGGTCTTGACTGAACGAGTTCCTCTGAATTGACGCTGAGTTATATTATAATGTATAATTAAATAATGAAATGTGATTATTGTATTTTGTATGCATGTTATGTAATGTATTTTTGGCATATTTTTTGTATGTAGTTATTTAAGACACCTGCCTCTACTTTTCACCAAGCCATGATGCCGCCTCTACATTTTACTGCCAGCGAATGGCGAAATGTACAGACGAATATCTCCAATGGTATTTGGACTAAAGATAAGTAATTGAATACATTTCTATCTTTTTTAGAATAATCTTTCTTTCTGTCCGTTTGTTTATCAATGTATTATGTATAAAGTACTATAATGATTTCTTATATTTACGCGAACATTGCACATGATTAAAACTACTTTTACGGATTTTATCGCGTTTATTTTTACTTTTTATTTTTAATTCCCGACGTTTCGGGCGCTTTCCAGCACCCATGGTCACGGGGGACTGAGATGACTGACGTCCCGATGTCATTGTTAAACCCGGAGTACCTTCAGCTTTTTTAATTATTGTTTATGGTCCGATCTATGCAAAATGAACTGACTATGTCTTGAGGTCTTGCAGTGGTATGCTTGGGTTTAGTTTTAATTTTATTGATTATAGGATCCCAAGCAAGTGGTAGTACCCAGCCTCCTTCTCTATTGAAATTAGGATGTTTTTTAATTTCAATAGCCTCACGTATCATCCTTGGTAGGAATCGGTGTTCTTTCGCGAGGATTTGTGGTCTATCAAATCTGATGTAATGGTTGGGGCCGTCTAGGATATGATCACAAGTCAGTGAAGGAAGTCTGCAGTTTGTGATCACCACCTGCTTGGGATCCTATAATCAATAAAATTAAAACTAAACCCAACCATACCACTGCAAGACCTCAAGACATAGTCAGTTCATTTTGCATAGATCGGACCATAAACAATAATTAAAAAAGCTGAAGGTACTCCGGGTTTAACAATGACATCGGGACGTCAGTCATCTCAGTCCCCCGTGACCATGGGTGCTGGAAAGCGCCCGAAACGTCGGGAATTAAAAATAAAAAGTAAAAATAAACGCGATAAAATCCGTAAAAGTAGTTTTAATCATGTATAAAGTACTAATTTATATCAAAATAATCCATAGGAAAATTGTGAAACGTGAAACCCTAATATCTTAGTGAAAAAAGTACAATAGTTAACCAATGTCGTCGACAGATGGAGGTGTGCAAATTATTTATTAAATTTTAAATAAGTAGGGTTTCTTATAATTTTTTTGCTTAACCGCCGAGTAACAACAACATGGTATATCAAATTTTTAAAGAGCTATTAATAATTTATTTGGTTTCGGCGAGGATCATAGAAGCTAGGCAGTAGACACATTATACCTACTTCTCTTTCGTAGTTTCAAAAAGTTTTGAAATTTACATTGTCATGAAATTGAAAAATTACGTTACCGGATTTTGAGTGGTTTTAGTATTATTCTTATCCGTTATTTTCTAAATATCATATAATTTTTATTTTACTGTAATAATAAATTAACTACTATAATTTTCTATGGATGGCGCTATAACTATTTTCAAGCATTATAAGGTTTTATTGTAAGTGAGATATGAAAGACACATAATATTATGTAAATAATTACTTTGCTTGCTTCTATCAACGCAATGTTTGTATTGGACCAGCAAATATAAGTTTCTAACTTTTATTCGAAAACCGTTACAACAATTTAAAGTCCACTGCTGAACATAGGCCTCCCCATTGATTGCGGCATATTTGGCATAGTTTCCACGAGCTTTTACGCACGCTTTACCTGATTACAGAAACGAAGAAGCGGGTTAATTGTATATTATAATATACAAATGCCAACATATTATGTTCCACAGCTGGGTATAGGCGTTCAATGAAATGTATATAAAAAAAAGGATATCATTTTAGGTATTTTCATACTTCTTGGATCGGGGAAAAGTCTATAGTGCCATCCTGATACATTTGTACTATTCACTTTAAAGTTGGAAATTCACTTTAAAGATCGCCAACCCGCTTGCTCAGCGTGGCAATTAAGGGCAAAGCCGCCTATGAGTAGCACCACAAAAACACGGCCCCCAGTTCCCGGTCGCCCCATTATTCTTGGCCGTGGTGGCGGTCATGGCAACGGTGGGGCAGGGGGTGCGAAGAATCCCCGGGAGAGGACAGGTTCCCACCAAAAACTGGACTTGGCGACGTATAATGGACGGACTTTGCAGCAAGACGGACACATTTATGAACTGGAAGCTGAGCCGGAAAATATAAGATAGCATATTGTAAGGTTAAGTGAAGTCCTAAGAGAGGGAGAGGACACAATTACCCTGCAATCTGGCCATCTGCTCTACTTTCGGGACGGAGATGGCCTATCCCAAGGCGGAGTAGGTTTCCTCGTTCATAGGATCCTCACTAACAACATTGTAGAAATCTCAAGTGTGTCGACACGGGTAGCATACCTTGTACTTAAGTAATCAAAGAGATACTCTCTGAAGATCGTACAAGTTTATGCCCCGACCTAGGCACATTCGGATGACGAAGTAGAAACTGTCTATGAAGACATTTCTAGGGCCTTACGTAACACCACAAAGGCCCACTACAATATTGTTATGGGGGATTTTAATGCCAAAGTGGGTAAACACACGGGCGTCGAATCGATTTTGGGACACGGTTTTGGAAGTAGGAATCACAGGAGGCAAATGCTGGTTAACTTCCTCAAGAAAGAGGGGCTATTTCTGATGAATACGTTTTTTGCGAAGAAGCCACAAAGGAAGTGGACCTGGCACAGTCCCGATAATACTACAAAAAATGAGATTGACTTCATCATGAGGTACAAAAAGCACATATTCAGAGATGTCTCAGTGATCAACAAATTCAATACCGGAAGCGATCACTGACTTGTTCGAGGCACTCTGAATATCGATTTTACGTTTGAAAGGTCCCGATTGGTGAAGTCTACGATTCGACCAAATCTGTTTCAAACTGTAACTGGCTCCTAACGCTTCCATCTAGAACTTAAAAATCGATTCGATGCCTTGAGACCCACTTTGAATATTGACGAGGACCTTACCAGCGTGATTAAGATCTTACGGGATGAGGGCAACAAGTTTTGTGGAAAGCAACATACGGGCCGAAAGTCGAAGTTCTCAGATGAGACACTTCAGCTTACGAAAAGACGGCTTGAGTTAACAACAGCATCACCATCGGAACAGGTGACACTAACCAAGCTTGTGAGGAAAGCTGTGAGGCGGGACCTGCGTCGCTCTAATGCAATTGCTATACAAGCGGCAATAGAGCGAAATAAGGGATCCAAAACCTTTGTTCGGGAGCTTGGAAGAAGTCACATCATAAAACTCCATACGTATGATGGCAAAGTCCTCACGTCAAAGCCTGAGGTTCTCTTTGAGATCGAACACTATTATGGCAAACTATATGCCTCACATAAGCCACAACCTGACCCTAAATGCGATGATCCCAGAGCCACGCTGACCCGTAACTATACCGACGAGCTGCCAGACATCTGCCTTGGGGAGATTGAGCTGGCCCTCGGTCAACTTAAAAATGGAAAAGCCCCTGGAGAAGATGGAGTTACACAGAGCTCTTAAAAGCTGGGAGTCAACCCTTGCTAAAAGAACTCTGTCGAGTTTTTAACTGCATCTTACGAGATGGGAGAACTCCAAAGGCGTGGAGCAAAAGCATTACAGTCTTGTTTCACAAGAAAGATGACATGACTATGCTAAAAAGTTATCGACCAATCTAGCTTCTGAGCCACGCCTATAAGTTGTTTTCGAGGGTCATACAAATGAACGCAAAGACTCGACGCTGTGCGGAACAGGCTGGGTTTCGAGGAGGATTTGGCACTATAGACCACATTCACACAGTTGGGCAAATAATACTGAAGACAACAGAGTATAATCAGCCCCTGTGTCTTGCATTTGTGGACTATGAGAAAGCCTTTGACTCCATTGTAACTTGGGCTGTTCTAGATTCTTGCAGCGGTGCCAAATTGACTGGCGGAACATCGAAGTGCTGAGATGCCTTTACAATACCAGTACGATGCCCGTCCAAGTACAGGACAGTCAAACAAAACCAATCCAGATGCATCGCGGAGTGAGACAGGGGGATGTTATATCCCCTAAACTGTTTTCAAATGCACTGGAAGATGTTTTTAAGATGTTAGACTGGAAAGGACGCGGTATTAACGTAAACAGTGAGTACATCTCACACTTACGCTTTGCTGATGATATCGTCGTCACGTCAGAATCGCTGCAGGAACTTTAGGATATGCTGAACAGACTAAATGAATCCTCCCAACGTGTTGGTCTGTGCATGAATCTGAACAAGACAAAAGTAATATTCAACGATTACGTCATGCCACTTCCAATTTCTGTTGATGGTAAAATTCTCGAAGTTGTCCAGGAATACACCTACCTCGGGCAGATATTGCAACTAGGTAAAAATAACTTCGAGAAAGAAGCCGATCGGAGGATTCAGTTGAGCTGGGCAGCATTTAGAAAGCTAGCTCCATCGGGTTTTCACGTCGCCCATACCGCAAAGTCTAAAGACAAAAGTCTTCAACCAGTGCGTTCTGCCCGTACTCACTTATGGTGCCGAAACGTGGACACTGACGATACGTGTGATCCAAAAGCTTAAAGTTGCTCAGCGAGCAATGGAAAGAGCTATTCTCGGAGTTTCTCTGGTACACAAAATTTGAAATGAAGAAATCCGCTGGAGAACCAAGGTTACTGACGTAGATTTCCGTGTTTGTAAGCTGAAGTGGCAATGGGCTGATCATGTCTGTCGCGGAGGTGACAACCGGTGGAGTAGACGTGTTATGGAGTGGAGACCGCGTCTAGGCAAACGTAGTGTTGGACGCCCCCCTGACCAGATGGAGCGACGATCTGCGCAAGGTGGCTGGTAGAAACTGCATGCGTGTAGCCGAAGATCGGGCTAAGTGGCGCGCCTTGGGAGAGGCCTATGTCTAGCAGTGCACTGCCGCAGGCTGATGATGATGCCTACAGACGGCCCTAACAACAACAAAAAATACCAATGGTATTGTTACGACAGCCAGTTGCGTATTATGTCATTTTGCACGAGAATATTCCCAACGATAAGAGTCAGTGGACTTTGTGTAGGCATAAAAATAGACACACAACAAGACAAACAGATTGCAGTTTGGCGAGAGAATAATAAAAATAATGTAATTACCTTTGTATAAATAAATTAAAAAAAAGATAAATAGAAATAAGGCAAGCAAGAAGCAACCTTTTGTTTTCGCGGAAAAAGTATTTTCTCCTTTCGATATTGTTATCGTTATGTTATCGCGTGTATTCTAGTATTTTTTGGTTGAAAGAGTGGAATGTACCTGGATTGACTTAGAAAGTTCTATCGGGGTGTGGAGAGTTAGTTATTTTGGAAACGCAAAAGTGAACGCTACTTCGGAAAGCGACTACGAGAATTCGACTTACGACATCTGCGTTTAACAATTTTGTACGATGTAATTTTATACTTACAGTGTATTTGGAAAAATACATCCATTTCTCATCTTAATCTATGTTTTTACTCACTCCGCACGTAACAATATTATTCACAATATTATAATTTTCATTATAATACAGTTTCAAGAACTTCCAATTATAATAGATAAAAGAAAACAACATAAATAACATAGATTATTTACATAAACTAAAAACGAATATACAGTCTAAGCAATAACCTCGTGTTCTTTATCAGTCGGTTTAAATACAAGTTAGATCTATTACGCCACCATAATGTGATATATATATATATATATATATATATATATATATATATATATATATATATATATATATATATCATTATTTATAATCATTATCATCATCATTACAGCAAGTCCACTGCTGAATATAGGTCTCCCCCAAGGATTTCCACAAAACGCGGTCTGAGCAACCTGCATCCATGGACTTCCTGCATGTCTTAACAGGTCGTTACTCTATTCATATATCATATTTTGAAATTTGACCGCGCGCTAGTGGTCGAGTAACTTGTGCTTCTCATATTTTAAATTTGTTTCATAGCTACTTCAATCGCTAGAAGTCTCATATTCTGATTACCAAGTTTTCTAAAAGTGTATTAATGTCAATATTAATTATTTATAACCAGCATAAAAAGTCATTGTAAAAATGAAAACTACTCTATAACAAAAATTATTCTACAACAGTGTACAAACCAAGTTAAGCTTAAATGTGTAGTGTTGAACTTGAATATTGAATATTGAAATGAAAAAATTGTTGTTAAAAATCAGTTAACGTTTGAATATCTAAAACTTTCCATGATACTTTCCATAACACTGCGTGAACCAATCAACTGAGCGCTAATAATTTTTTTCACGTGGTAGAGCCATGCTGCAGTTATGTTAGCAGTATAGTTGTATCTCGAATGGGTCGGCTCGACCGGGGAAGGACGACGCTCTCACAGAATACCAGCGTAAAATAGTAGCTTAATGCTACTGTTTCGTATGGTGAGTGTAGAGAACCTGAGACCCTCTTTACTGGAAACGAGGCATTCCATCTTGGTCTTCGTGGATGACAACGCATCTGAATTTTTATTCATAATCGAAGATGGATGTAGATGTCTACGGGCCACAGCAACCACTTACCATCAGGTGGACTGTGTGCTCTTTTGTCACCCTATCCTATAAAAATATACTAAATTTAATATATACTAATAACATTTTTGAACTGCGACAAGTGCTTAGAAATTGTTCCAATGGTTTATTGAACTTGCACGAAAGCAGTGTATTGTGAGATTGGATCCAAACGGATTTTGAAAATAACGATTTTTCTTAATTTAAATAAATTTTTATTTAATAACAAAAGTTAAAACGTTTACAATTAATATAAATCTGAATCTGCCTACACTTACAATTAGAACAAAAAATAATATTTGTGTGGATTTTAAGATTATAACAGTACAACTTAAGGCCCTAAGAGCGAGTGAAATGCCTAAATTCTTGGATATTTAGGTAAGCAAATCACACTTAATTTAATTCACAAAGCAAAAATATGAGATTGCAGATTCGATAAAGATTTTTAATTAAATAAAATTGTGTTTTTGTCAATCTCTTATTAGGAGCACGTACTTTTGTCATATTTTGCAAAATTTCTCCAAAACGGCTCAAGCTCTTTAAATAGTTTTTACACTGAAAAAGGTTTTAAAGATATTTATATTTTTTATTGAGAGTTTTTGTTTTTCTCCGTTTTACTTCTGAAATTATCATTTCCCCACGAAATTGAATATATTCGCGCCAGCATGCCTGCTCCTTCGCTCTGTACTCCCTCGGTAAATGAAGCGAATCGCACTTTGACCCGGCTGTTAAGATCATGCCGAAGACTATATTTATCCTTTTAGTACGGTAAAATGTTGTAAAGCAAGAATTTACAAATGTTTTCTTTAATTTGTTACTCTGTTACTAACAGTTAATAACACATTTTAGCTTACATTAGAAATTCCCGGTGGGATGCGCTGTATAAAACTAAAAAGTTTATATTTTTATTTTGTTTTCAATTTAATTCAAAACTAACATAAACGTGAAAAGCTTTTTCTATCATCTTCAATAACAATTTTCATCATAAAAAGCACAGACTTGTAAAATTCATGCACATGTAATACTGCAATGACAAAAAATGTTTAATAGACTATTTCCAGTATTATGACGCAAATATCATCATTAATATATGACTGGCACGCTTAAAAGTTTTATTAGATGGCTAAATTAACTATCATTTTATCTCGGATTTCATTATTTTGAAGTTCTTAGACTACACTTTAAAGTATTTACTGGACTTCTTTTAATATCGCTGAAATATCATGTATCAAGTTTTCTTTCCTTCTTGTTTTATTTACAGTAAATGAATATGGTTGAAAACAGTTCTGAAAAAGAAGACCTATGGTCTTCTTCAATGTTGTTTTGCATAAATAAGTTTGTAATGTACATGAATAATTTCTTTATTACTTTATAACCTACAATATTTATGTTAAATTACAATTTATAAAATGAGTAACAGTCATACGAAAACGTCACAAATTAAACTAATTCCTCCCAAAGATTATGAAAATTACAATGTTCATGTTCAATGGGCTTGGCATTGAAAGGTGTGCCAATTTACCGTGTTAGAAGTTTAGATAATATTAACTTTTCAACAACAGACAAGACATTGAGACAGAGTTAAAAAAAAGTTTTTGCAAAGGCAGGAAGCAACACATCAGGAAAGTGGCGAGGTACAGAACGATTAAATCAATTTAAGTATAAGTTAAACAAACTTTAGGTTTGGGGCTTTTTGCTAACTTCCAAAGCTGGTTTATGCTTTTTAAGCTTATGTTTTTTTGAAAAAAAAATGCAAGATATTTTAAATCACAGACCTCTTAGTTTGTTTCACTTTTCATTTAATTTGTGAAAAATAAGATGGAATGATTGATCTCAAAGTTCACTTTCTTGTGTAAAAAGTGCTATCTAAAATTTTATGCAGATGATAATTAACGTTTCAATGTTAACAGATGTGTCATGGGCACGTATTTTATATATTGTTAGCGGCCATCCATATTTGGAACAGTTTTCTGCGACACTAAGCCTAAGAATTATTTCAAATAAAAAATACTGACACCAGCATCGTTTTCTGTAAAGTAACCGGAAAAAAATGGTACACCCATAACTAATAACAAGAATTGTTACTACGAACGGTCGTATAGAAAATAACTATGCGAGAGCCTATCAAAAGAAGGAGATGAGGTAAAATTTTATTTTAGACATACGCAATAAATATCGGTTTGCCTCAATCGTGCATTAAAGTGAAAAAACTACATCCAAAGCACGACTGGCATTGTACGCAGGCCCATCAATTTGTATGGAAAAAGAAATAATTTTGCGAGGTTTCAAAAAATCAATCAACAATCAAAAAATGTAGATTTGTATTT
Organism: Parnassius apollo; assembly: GCA_907164705.1. Taxonomy (NCBI): domain Eukaryota; kingdom Metazoa; phylum Arthropoda; class Insecta; order Lepidoptera; family Papilionidae; genus Parnassius; species Parnassius apollo. The sequence goes on along the minus strand of CAJQZP010001486.1, from coordinate 7,207,377 downwards.
GCAAATATATATATTGATTTATGGCCGCTCAGTATCTGACTGTTGAAAATATTGTAATGACTTATTTCGAAATATGTTACAGAAAAATAAACAGTAATAAGCTATTAACTTTGTGTCAGAATGAATAAAACGTAATAAGTAAAAACATTCAGAACCTGATTGACTATATACAGCTGACACTTAATCATGCTATTGGGAACGTGTTGTAAACAATACTCTTATCAAAAATGGTGTACACAAGAGAATTTAGAACAAACAAAATCTTTCTTTTCAAACTAAGACTGAGTTGTAAGTAGAAGGCCACAAATACGCCATGTGCCAATTTATTTAAAAATATTTTATATGAAGTTATCTTGACTGCCTTTCACAATTCATCATTGATAAAAATGAGAACAGCAATTTTAGAATTGTATTTAGAAGAAACACTATTAGTTGCACCTTGCAGCGTTCATTATTTTTATTACAAATACCTATAAATTTACCTAATATTAATAATAAATGCCCATAATATTTCGTATTATATTTTATTTCATCCTACGTTTCAGATTCGAAATTTCATATAAAATGTGACATATGAAATGACTGACAATCACTAGAACATTTTTACCTAGGTACAAAGTGTTTTACGTTTTCCTGGCCTGCACGTGCATGATATTTTTCTCTGTATTTTGTAGCCATCTGTATCTGAAACGACGACGGCGACTAATATGAATATTGCATATGTATGTGATACTATAATAAAGTAAAAGCCTATATACGGCCACTACTGGGCACAGACCTGCTCTCAATTCTGATTAATCTTTTATCTAGTTAGGTAAATGCGTATAATATACACATACATATTATGTAGTATGTAGGATATCTTATTAGGATTACCTGTAAACGTGTAACAAGAACGTGTGCGCGTGTCATACACCAAAAATTACATAAATTGTTAGCCAGTCGCTTGCACCTAGTTTGCATGTCATTCACGTCAAATACACTTAAACAATCATGGTTGACGGCACAAAAAGCAATTTGTGCCTCATAACCGCATCAACATCTAGACCTAAAGACCTAAGGCCCAGAAGGAACCAAGCGTAATGTCCTATGTTATATAGAAGTTTTGTATTGTTCGTGTTTGTCTTTAATAAATTATGAATATTTTTGAATTTATTTAATTTAATTTATATTTTCATAAGCTACAATTTAATTCAAACAATGCCTTAATCTAAAAGTAGTCTACAATAACAGGTATCTGAAAACTGATTAGGGTCACGAACTGCGTCGTTGGTCTAGTGTTTGAAGTAGTGCGACTGCTGATCATGCGGTCCTGGGTTCGAATCCCGGGTCGGGCCAAAAAAATTAATTATTGAGTTTTTCCGTCAAGAAATTCTCAGTAGTTGCCCGGAGTCAGGAAGTTGGCGGTGTCTCACCCCCGTGCCTCGGAAAGCACGTAAAGCCGTTGGTCCTGCGCTTGATCTCTCTCCGGTCGTGTCGGTTTACCGTCCCATCGGATTATGAGAGTGAGGGAATAGAGAGTGCACCTGTGCTTGCACATACACTTGGGCACTATAATCCTGTCCTGCGCCGATGGCTAGTCTCCGTTGAGGCAAGCCGCCGTGGCTGAAATTCGGTCTGGAGGACAGGAGGATATTATTATTAGGTTTATACGAGTATAAAGATGCACTAAAAGAGCTAACAAATGTTAATTGATTGTTGCGCAATCGTCATATACACGCTTTACTGATTACATTGAGGTATCATCCTTTCAGAAAGAATGGGCCTATGTGTGAAAGAGTATGAATGTGTAAGCCCAAGACTGCTATGGATACGAATGAAAGTGGGCTTAAAGAAGTTGTTTGTGCTTGGGGTCTACGCCCCAGACATGTTCAAGCCCACTTATATCCGAGTAGCTTTTGGGAAATGGTAAGGATGGTATTAATGAAATGTAAGGGAAATGAAAATATTATTAAGCTAGGAGATTTTAATGGAAGGGTTAGGGTGAGGAGGCTTGGTTATGAAAGGATATTGGGAACGTTTGGTGATGAAAGTATAAATGAGAATGGTGAAAGCCTCCTCACCGTATGTATGAAAAAGAATCTTTTTGTGACGAACACTTGCTTTCGCCACAAGAGGATTCACACGTATACTTGGGAAAGAGGTGATTATAGATAAGCATGATAGATTTCTTAATTGTGGATGAAAGAATGAGGGGCGCAGTGGTAGATACAAGGGTTTACATGGGGTCTAACGATCTTATATTAAATCATATAAGATTTTTAACATTGATATGGTCACTATAAAATGTTGTTAGGTTAGCTAATTACGTAATAACTTAAAACAGAAGAAGCGTTAAGTGGGGACTGAATACATTAACCGACTTGGTATTACATGGATCTCACAACTTTTTACGGTAGAAGAACTGAGTTGCGAGACTTGGTTTTTTTTTACATGTTATGTTTGTAATGGCATCTTATTTCTTTTTGTGGATAAGATAGTCCCATTCTTTTTCCTTTCCGGTACCTTCTGCTTCTTGAATACCAACAACGTACATATACAAGCACACGGATTCATTGACTGCAAATGTAACTTTGTAATTCTATATATTCATATGGGATTACAAAGTTATTTATGCAGTTAGTGTATCTAGAAAACTGGACGGAAATTATGAAATATTTTAGTTATTTCTTAATTTATACATATGATAAACACTAACTGCATTCTAAATTTGAACCTTTTATGTCTGCTAGAAGTGCCTTAGAGTTTTGGATATCGGTCCGTCAGTGAGTGACAAAATTAAGACACTTTGACCAGTTATAAATCTTAAACTAATATTTCTAATTAAATTAAATTTGACATATATCATGTCTATACATTACTTACTAGGACACTGAAAATTCAGGCTTCTAGCTTTATTCACTACGAAGTTATAGGGGTCTTAAAATGACCTGAATTGCTTCGAGAAAAGTATGGTACGGCCGTGCCGCTTTTTGCTCGACTTGGCGGGGGCACTGCCGTTCCCCCAGATTTTTCTTAAATTAGATTAAATGTTGGATTGCCCTTGCATCACATATGTTTTGTGAAATAAGTCTGCCTTGTCTATTTAATTTGTTTGAATTCCAGGCTGAACTGCATCTTCCACATAGATCGTCTACAAATCAGTGATATTGAAGTGGCACCAAGAAAGAGGCAAACGTTAAAAATAATATTCAAATTAAAGAGAAGAATAATAGAAAAGAAAAAAGTTAAAAATATATACATGTTCTAAAAAAGTATAGAATCTAAAATAATTCAACATATACAGTGTGTAAGTGTAAACACCGTTGTCACTGAAACCATAGGTGTTTGGCTTTAATATAAAAATATTTATCCGATTTTAAAAAAAAACGCTATTTTCTTTTATAAAATTAAAAAAAGTTTCTGTCCGACACCGTCCGTAAATTCAAGGATACCCTATGCCCTCGAGTGACGTAATCACTGTAAAGATCACCGCCCGCCCTTGCTACCTACACAACATTTCAATATAAACACAATGGTACACATAACCTATCATGAAACTTTTCCTTCATACTTTCACACTTGCTTAGGACAGATAAAAATTCCTACCCTTTGTGTTGCGTGACGAGTCCAAATTAATGTAAGTTAGATTTAACAACAAAGAAAATTAAACATTAATAATAGTAAATAGTAAATCATTAGGTACATTCCGTACCGACGCAGCTGGACGCAGCGAAGGACTGACACACTGACACAGTGACATTGGCCTTGACCGCGAATCGCTGCCGCTACCTACGATATGTTGAGTTTTTTGTTGTGAATTCTGTAGGTATATCCCTACTTGCCTAGGGTGAAATAATTGTAAGAAAAAATTGAGATTTGACTAAAAAAAATGTTGTTATTTTTCATTGAAATTACTTTCTATAAGTGAAACCAAACCACTCGTTTCAAGGACAGCGGTGTTTACACTCACATCCTGTATATCATATTTCTATAATGCAAATTCTCTGCCGCTTCAACTAACATTAAGTGATTTTCTTTGCCATGTATATAAGAAAAAAAATGTTGTTTTGGAATATAAAAGTTTCGTAAAGGTTTATTAAAGTTTTGGAAAACAAACTTTGTAACGATTGTATTGCAGTTATACATTCTCAACATAATGATGTAAAATTGTCAATATGTTATTATTAATTTTTTATATTTTTTTTCTCATCTCTGGACGATCAGGATTCGATTAAAAATCAAAAGTACTTATAAGTAAAATTGATCATTAAGAAGTTTTTTTAAACAAAAAAATTAAGTATGAACACTAATTGCAAAGTGTAAATAAAGACAGCATTGGACAATTCTATAATAAATTTATTTTTATTAATTATTTTTGATGTACTTGAATAAACATTTTTTATACATCTTTATTTTATTTAAACTGTGGATATTACCATAAATGTACTTTACGCAGCAACAACTAGAGGTCATTCTCAGTTGATAACTTTAGGAATACAAATATAATTGTTGCCAACTTTAGTTACAGTCAGGAGACTGAGTAGCGTAACGTCAGTGTGGTAGAGCCATACTGCAGCTATATTGTAGCGCGGATGGGTTGGCTCAACCGTGGTAGGTTTCGTTTGGTGAGTGTAGAGAACCGAAGACCCCTTTTACTGGAAATAAGACATTCCATTTTAGTCCTCAGGGGTGACAACGCATTTTTTTATTCCGTGAGACCGTGGTCCTACCCTGGTCAGCCAGCCCATTCGTTCTACAACTATGATATAGCTGCAGCCTGGTAGTTAAAGAGCAAAAAATTTCTTTACCTTGACCTTGCTTTGCAATGTTTGAAAAAAAAAAAAAGAGAAAATGTGTACTTTACAAAAAGATATGAAATCCGAACAAAAACAGTTTCACTGTAAAAAAAACCAAGTACATAACCGTTTTAGATTCGAAAAAAATTTTGCTGGTAATAGTATTATTAAAAAAAATGGTGTACTTGTTGTGAATTATACTTTAGTACGAGTATAATTTAAAAAAGTTATAAAAAAGGAATTCTAATGTCAGTTGAGTGATCGAAAGTCATGCCCACCAAGTACACCAAATTTTTAATTATCACTTTTTCCAGCAAATTTTTTTTGCAATCTAAAACGGTTATGTGCTTGATTTTTTATTTTATAATTTTTTGTAAAAATGTAATTATCATTTTTGTAACTATAGTTCAAAGTGTACTTGGCGTGATGTTTTACAGTGAAACTGTTTTTGTTCGGATAATTTACTTCTTGTATTATGAACGTATTTTATTACACTGTCTGTAGCATTTAATTATATTAATTTGCGTTCTACGCAATTTGAAACAAAACAATTTTGAGTGTTTAGTAAAATTGTACAATATTAAATGCACATTCTAAACAAATATCATAATTTTAAAATTAAGTTTGTAATTTCACGGCGCGAGGATTAGGGTTTTAATTAAGTCTCTATAAACCTTCTCCAAGTAGCTACTGTGTAAGCTTATATGCGCTGCGAAGGTTTAAAAAGCAATTTTGCAAATAATCCTTAAGAGTTGCTTTCTACTGGAAAATACATAAAGGTTGATCTAGATGGAATTAAAAGTGGCTCGATTAAAATTAATTTTAGTAGAAATGTATGTAAAGTTTTATATCTCTATTATAAAAATGGCGTTCCGCGACTGTATCACAAGAAATAAAATACTTTAAATATCGTAGATAGCAAGATTTTTTTCAAAGGTGAGTAATATTGCATTCAAATTCAAAAACGTTGTAAAAACTAATAAAATGCTTGCCTCACCAGGGAATTCAAATGATCTAAAAACGTAAAACATAATGTATTTCTAATAACGTTCAAAAGAGTAAATGAAGTAATATAATAAGTGTTAGTCCTTTTAAAAGTAATTAATTTTCAAAATAACTTCTTACTTTTACAAAAAAAATCTCTTTGAAAAAAATACTCAATCCAATATTTATATAAAGTATTTTCTTTCCATTTGGCTTTAAAGGAGTGTTAACTTCCTCCGATAAGTAGCCGGAGTAGATTCAGGTTTTAGCTTCTCCGGGTTAACATTGACATCGAGACGTCAGTCACATCAGTCCCCCATGACCTAATTAAAATGTGATGATGACCTGATTAAAAAATATTTCAAATTAAACGCGATAAAATCCGTAAAAGTAGTTTTAACCAAGGTGTAGTGTTCGTGTAAATTAAGAAATCATTAGCTAAGCTATTAAACTTTTCCTTAACGTTGAAGAAGACGCTTTCTGTAAGAATATAGGCATTTACAGAGTACCTAATGTCAAAATAAAATAGATAACAATATAATGATTGTTTTGTAATCATGTTGTAATTTCCAACAATAAAAGTATGATTTATCTCGTAAAAGAATTACATTCTAAGCGGCTTTAATTGATCTTTTATTGTATTTCCATTACATTCTTCAGGAAACTTTATGTTTTAATCAGAAGTTATAACAAATATAAAATAAGTAGTAAAATAATAATATTGAAAGCAACTCTAAATCATTACTTTTTTAGTGTAGATGGTGTGGCGATGGGCTCACCTGTATCTCCTTTTGTCGCCGACATATTCATGGAAGACTTTGAGGAGAAAGCCCTGCTTACTTCTCCCATAAATCAAAGATTCCACAAGCGGTACATAGACGACAATTTCACAATTCTACCTTTAGATAAAGTAACTGCATTTTTAGACCATCTTAACTATATAAATTCTAAAACTCAGTTCACAATGGAGTTAGAGGCAAACAATTCCTTAGCTTTTCTAGATGTGTTATTAATTCGGAATCCTGATAACACCTTGAGCCATACTGTGTATAGAAAAAGACCGAAGACAGATAGATATTTAAACGCTGATTCTCACCACCATCCTTCACAGTAAGCTACCGTGGGTAAATCTTTGTTTCAGAGAGCACGAGGTATCAGTGACAGTAAACACCTGGCTGCTGAGCTCCACCATGTCAAGCAAGTTTTGCATGACAACAAGCTTCGGGTCCCGCGCCTACGTCACAGTGAACGAGTGAAGTCGGCCACAGTCGAACGTTTACCTGCTGTACTGTCATATGTTAGAGGAGTCACTGACAAGATGGCTACATCTTGAAGCGCGCTTCCATAAAACATACTTAAAGCCGCTGAAGAAGATTGGTCAGTTTTTACCATCAGTCAAGTGTAACGTCCCTCTGCAAGATGCAGGAGTGTACAAGCTTGATTGTGAATGTGGTCTCTCCTACGTAGGACAAACTTAAAGGTCAATTAAAACCCGCGTTAGAGAACATATAGCTGATGTGAAGAATCGACGCTCCGGGAAGTCTGCAGTCTGTGAACACGTACAAGATCGCCCCCGTCACTACATCAGATTTGATAGACTGCAGATTCTCGCTAAAGAACACCGATTCCTTCCAAGGATGATTCGCGAGGCTATTGAAATCAAAAAACATCTTAATTTCAATAGAGAAGATGGCTGGGTGCTACCATCTGCTTGGGATCCGACAATAAATAAAATTAAATCCCAACCCAAACATACAACTGCAAGACTTCAAGATACCATAAGTTCATACCGTGTAGATCGGAACAACAGTTAAATTTTAATCTATGGTAACCGCGGTTAACTATGATATCCGGACGTTGAACATCTCAGTCCCCCCCGTGACCATGGGTGCTGTAAAGCGCTCGAAACGTCGGGTATTTAAAAAGTTAAATATATGCGATAAATTCCGTAAAAACTAGTATTATTTCAAAGCATTTAGCTGCTATTTCATGCCGGTATTCTGTGAGAGCGTGTTCCTTCCCCGGTCGAGCCGACCCATTCGTGCTACAACTATACTACTAATATAACTGCAGCGTGGCTCTACCATCGGCCTATATACTTGACATTAGGTTTCAAATTTATTTTTATGTATTATTATACTTATAGGTATATTATTTAAATGTGTTTCCTACAAAAGTTAACTTAAGTAAATAGACGTTCTATGTTTTGCTACATATTACTTGCATAATTCTGAGTGTAAAAAATATCCACTTACACTACTTGCAAATACTCGAGTGCGTTGATAAGACTTTGGGTAACAATTAATATCTCAAGGCTCGCTTTTTAACCGCGTGAAATGTATACCATTGCATTATGCACGCCTGTCAGATGGCAGTTTATTCAAATATTTCTTTTATACAATATTTATTTCACCAATATTACTAAAATTAAAAATTGTGTTATAGTCCTACTCCTTGTGGTATGGTGCTAAGAGTGCTGCCTGCATTTCCTTGCTAAGTGGCCATCTCGTATTAAGCTGTTGGGCAAGAATAGAATCATCCCTCATATCTTATAACTAACTGTTAATTAGTTCTGTAGATAACTACATACTTGTACTCTTAATACTTACTTAATTACTTACTTACTTACTTATCGTCACGCACAATCCCTAACGGGGTAGCCAGAGAGAACAGATCGCCAAGTGTCACGATCCTTACATACCTCTTTCGCTTCTTTCAGGTTCATTAACTTCTTCATACATGCACGTCTAGGTATCCGAGTACTCTTGACCCTCCCCTCTTCGAGCAATTTGCTCACATGGTCTTCGAAAGTTAGTCTCGGTCTACCTCGACACCTTTTAATATTTACTTTCGCTCTATATATTTTCTTCACCATTCGGTCTTCACTCATTCGTTCAACGTGCCCAAACCATTGGAGTACGCCCCTATCAATTTTTGTGATAAGGTCATCTTTCAATCCTGCCATATTGCGAATCTCTTCGTTTCGCTTTCGGTCGGCTATGGTAACGCCACACATTTTACGAAGAGATCGCATCTCCACTGCATTCAACTTGCTTTTATGCTTCTTCTGGCAAAACCCAGGTTTCGCTGCCATATAACAAAGTCGGTACCAACACTGCGTTATGTATTGCAAGGCGTGCACTCTTCACCACGCCTGGCCTTTTTACTAATGCATTCAGGGCACCATTGACTTTGTTTCCGGCAGCGACACGCCTATCCACATCTAAATCACGTCTTCCATCCCGGCTGAAAGCACTCCCCAAGTATACAATTTCATTTACCTGTTCTAGACATTCCTGATTTACCCATATTTCACATTTCGTTCTCTCTTCGTCCTTTTCAAATACCAGAACCTTAGTTTTATTAGCATTCAAACGGAGACCTTTAATTTCACATACCTCTTTCATCCACGTGACTAATGCCTGCAGTTCTGCTTCTGATGGTGCAATAAGCACTGCATCATCAGCATACAGCAGACAATTAACTTTTATGTCACCCAACTTCACACCCAAACAGCTATTTTTCAGCTTCTGTAAACAGCTGTCGAGATACAGTATGAACAGCCAGGAAGACATGACACGACCCTGTTTTACGCCCGCTTGGACGCTAAACATGGGTGACAGGTCATGCCCTACCCGCACACAGGCTTTACAGTCATAGTAAAGTGACTGCACAGCCCTTAACAATCGACCATCCACACCATATCCCGGCAACAGTTCCCACATTTTCTTCCTTATAACCTTATCAAATGCTTTCTCCAGATCCACAAAAGCACAGAAAATCCTCTGGTTAACACTCAGAAGCTTCTCCGTGATCATGCGGAGAGAAAACATTTGATCCGTGCATCCTCTTCCAGGTCTAAATCCGCATTGTGCCTCCCATAAGAATCTTTCCGATTTCTCTTGCATCCTGCGTGTCAAAACCTTCGAGTAAACTTTACTTGCTAAACTGGTCAAGCTGATCGCCCGATAGCACCCGCAGTCAAAATGTGAACCTTTACCTTTATATAAAGACACAATGACCGCGGATCGCCAATCATCCGGGACATCTCCCGTCCGCCAGCACAAATTGCACAGCAGATGAAAGCTGTCCCAGACGCGAGGCCCACCGTACTTGACCATTTCAGCAGTAACTCTGTCTAGTCCCGCAGCCTTACCGCATTTCAAACTTCGAATCGCACGTTCAATCTCTTTCATGCTGATGACCTCAGTGTCATCGAGGTCCGTGTCTGGCGTGCCAGTCACGGCGTCACCCCCGGATCCTTCACTAAGATCATGACACGCATACATTTCTCTATAAAATTCACTAGTACTCTTAATCAAGAAGAATTTCTAATTAAGTTTATTTTATTTACATTAAATCAAAATGTTATTGGTTAAAATTAAAATATTTTATTCATGTATTAACAAATATTTATTTTCACAGTAATGTAAGCTTTTAATACCCTACAACGCAGAACATATTTGTCCAATAGCAAAGTTATTTCCTAAATATTGAGTGAGCCACAGATTATGAAGGCGTTACGTATATACTCATTTCCAGCCGCCATTCTATCCTCCGGTTTCGTAGATCAATCTCTTATTTTGTTGAAACCAACTAGCTGACTGCATATTTCCTGTGATGTTATCACAGGAAATGGAGAGGTGAGCGGTATGGCCATTTACCTTCACTATTAAAACATTCAATAACGGCTACAACAATAAAATAATCCAAATATTTAAAATAATTTATAAAATGTATTATACGTACGCAATTTATTGAAAAATCGTAAAAAAAATTGTGAAAGCGCTTTTATTTTTTCCCTAAATAGTCATTACTTTATCTCTTTATCTCTCTTGAACTCACGTCGTCTCTATAAAAATTACTGTCTTTTTTCCTATCGTCATCTCTTCTAAGAAAAAGACAAATGTAAGTAGACAAGGAAAAATAATTCTGTGTAATTTTCAGTACACAAGCAAATTGGGTTCAATTCTCGCCGACACCATTGAAATTAATTGATGATTGCTTTGTAGCGCAGTGGCTTAGCAATGAGTTGTAGCGCTAAGTGACGTGGGTTCGAGTCACACACGGAACCAGTATTTGTATGGCTATCAAATAATAGTTCCGTATCTGGATGTTCGTTCCGTATCGTGATGTTTATGTATGTCAACTGTCCCTTTGATACGGGAGAAAATACTAGTGTGTGGGTAACGTTTGAAAAAGAAAAAAGAAATAAAAATAAATTATAGCAATTTTAAGTGCTGATTAAACCACGTGTTTCGCGATGAAAGAAGATATTGTAGTGAAATCTGCATGCCTGTCGAATAAACAGTATTTCAAAGACGTGAAGTCCGCCAACACGCACTGGAGGAGCGCATCAGACTAATCGTTACATAACCCTCTTAGAAATAAGAGGAAGTTTGCACCCTGCAACTTTATCTAGTGTGGCTATAACATTAATCTATGGCGTGCTAACCATAGTTAGCACGGAGCTGCGAAGCTTGCCCCGACTATTTTAAAATTATTAAAAATCTTATACAGTGTTTGTATATTACTTAATACTACAAAATTATTAAAAATCTTATACAGTGTTTGTATGGTATATTACTTAAAAATAAAAAATAAAAACAATGTAATGTATCTTAATACTTATCCCTGTCCATGGCAAGTGCGTATGTGCAGATTATCACTATTGTTAGATCTTTCGATGCTAGAAGTTCGTAATATTTTAATAAAAAGTATTTGAAGCTAATTTCCAGATTTAATCAGATTTAGAAAGATAAGCTGACTTTCATTCGCAAAATACCACCTCCTAAAATACGCCGAGGATGTCCTATAATCAACGTCCCCCCACTTGTAACGTCACTGTCTTCACTTTTTTCTTTAATGTGTATCTCTGCTGAACGTTGGAATGTGATGAGGGAAACATCACGACGCAGTCTAATGACAGGCAATATATATATATATATAGGCTGCTTATTCACATGATTTTCCAGCGCCGCATGTTCGACCAAACATTGTGTCGGACTTAGGTCGTGTACGAGCTTGATGGCGCTGTTCATGATTATCAGCTTAATATAAATAAGTAATATTCTTCTCCAGTCACTGGCACTCTCTACTTCTACGAACTTTATTTTCGTCATGCCATAAATTTGTAACTAAGTTCTGAAAAATTCCTAAAGATAATAGCGGCATCAGATACACCCAACATTTTACTTTATTAACTAACCTCTTGGAGAGTATGAAGAGTGCGTGTGAATGACAATGACAGAGTATTCATTAATCCTGATTTAAATTGGATCTAACATCCCGCAAGTGAGAATCAACCAGTAGAATACTAGGCAATATAGTTTGGTGTTCGATACGTACATCATCATCACTAAAATCCATCACAAGTCCACTGCCTAAAGCCTCAAAAATGTCAAAAATGTTGATAGTGATAGTAACCACGTTAGAAAATATTAAATAATATACATCGTTAAAATAAAAAGACAATAGACAATTCTAACGCGGTGGGAAGTTTATAAAAATTTGACAAAGCTTATATTATTATAAAATTATAAAGTGGAAATTTTTGTTTCGTTACACAATTGAAGTCTACGAGAATCCCATACAATCTTGTTTACATAAATGACATTAAAATTTTATAATTGACTATCTATCCGCCTTGGCTTCGCACGGGTGATTTCCGGATTTCGAAAACAGCGCCACCTACCGGGTACAGTAGTAAATCTAAACCATCTAGGGACCAACTCAAACACTCAAAAAATTTCATCAAAATCGTTCGAGCCGTTTTCGAGTTTTAGTGAAACTAACGGAAAGTAATTGATTTTCGTACATATTATGTAGAGATAAAATGTTCTTTTTTTTGCTTTTAAATTGTTGAAGTTACGTTAACGCTTTTAGATTGTTGCTGGGGCCTGGGGCTCCCACGTTACTGTAGTGCATCAGGTATGTTTGTTGACGCCCACGTAGACAATTTTTCAACACTTATTCGCAAAAGAACTGCATCTCTGATGCACAGGGTTCGTGGGAGCGCCAACAGCATTCTTAACGTAATTAGTGAGAAACCCGAGTGTGCTTTTTTGAGGCACTGGGTTCATGTCCATGTACCCATTACCTCGGACCGGCACCTCAGGTATATGAACTAATTTATTACCTAATTTTACTTACATATATTTAAGACTTTTTCTTTGTATTTTTAAAAATAATATTGTATTATATCATTATGGTAAGTTTTGTTGGTGGTTTTGTTAATATATAATTAAATCGGATATGATGTATGTGTAACGGTGAAATAGATTTATGTATATTATTAAATTATTATTTTATTTTCGATATTATTATAAATACTTACGCATTTGATATAATTAATATTAGTAATGATTTATAATTTTAGTATTAGAATAAATGTTAATGTATGTTATTTTACCCTATGATCCTTGTTGATTGAAATAAATTAATAAATAAAATAAAATAAATTAAATATTTCTTCGTCTGAGTACATACTCGAAATTTTATTCGAGCTTTTTCTATCTTATTATCGTTGTTACCAGGTAGAGGTCTATGGGGTGGATTATGGGGCTCATGAATCCCCGCCCAAAACTTAATATAATTTTTGAAGTATTATTTTTGCCCCTACTCATAACTTACATTAAGATGAAATAATGGCATGAGTAAAACTTGAGTCTGACATATTGCAATGTTATGTACTTTAAGCTCTGACCCCTACTACTTTTCCCCTGGTTGATACGGGTACTTATAGCTTATTGGCGTAATGCGATAACAATTAATTAGTTTTGTATTTGTATACATATTTAAAAAATTGAATAAAAGTAACAAAATATTTCGCTTCGTTAAAACTAGCCAGTTAAAAAAACGTTAGATACACTAAGGTATAAGCTAATTTGTTATTGTGTCCAGGCTAGTATTAACATTGGTATCATCGGTATCACCATACAGCTCATGGCAAGTACTCTGTTTGACACGCAAGTTATCCCTCCCTTACGACGCTAATATTTCTGATGTTTATGGGGAAGGTGTGCTCTAATTTAAAAGGAGAACAGTTGAGATGTGGTAGACGAGCGTAGTATAGCTAGGAATTAAACCATGTAACAAGAAAAATGTTGGCTATGGTAGTAGGTAGTATGGTATAGAAGTAGAGGTAGGCCCATGATAAGATGTATCGACTATATTATGGATGTTAGCGCGTTCGTAATAAAAGAGTAAGTGAATATGACGGCTAATAGAGAAGAATAGAAAAGAAACACATGCTATGTAGACCTCAAATAACTTGGAATAGGGAGGTGGATAGTAAGGAGGTGAGTTCCGTAAGGTGTCCCGAAGACGTATGTTATCTGTGGACCACATTGTAATCACTTACATGTTAACTGTGAAATAAATATTTTAAATAAGGTTAAATACGTAATGCGAAAACTCAGTTTATTTCAAATTACGGTAGTTTGAGTCTAGTCTTCGAGTCGAGTACGAGGTCTTTCAAAGTAATTTTGTTCACTTTTAGTTTTTTTTTTGAGGTTCTCGACGAAAACGAGAAAAGTTTCTTTCTTTTTTGTCCTTTACTAGAAAGTAAAGGACAAAAAATGCTATGCTTTGCTTTTGAAAGTCGACGACCATAAATTTCTAGCACTAATGATTAATTATTTTAAATTAATATTGTAGGTTTAAAAAATAAGTTTCAATTATAACTTTAATAAGGAAAATTTGTTTATTTTTCAGTTGAGCTTGAATTTTGAAAAGGTTAATTTTAAATAGTCTAATTTTATTTTTATTTAATTTCTTCTTCTTATAACACTTCATCGGCAGGTGAAATGTTGAGCATCCCCCCACTAGACGGAGTGACGACCTGGTAAGACATGCAGGAAGTCGATGGATGCAAGTAGCTCAGGACCATGCTTTGTTGGTATTTCATGGGGGAGGTCTATGTTTAGCAGTGGACTTGTGAACGATAACACTTATACACATACAAGTTAACACTAATTTAGTTATTATGTATAAAGCCATTACAAAATACATTTAGATCGATTGTCAATATTTTTCAGTGAGATGATAAAACAAGATTTTCATCAGTATAGATTTATGATAATTGCTGCGCAAAGCGGTTTTTATTAGTTATTTATACGGTATGAGATGCAGAAAACTTATTTCTTATGCGGAAATTCTAATTTTCTTTAGATTAGGTATTCGTCTTCATGCACTTTACTTTTCGCGTTTTGTGTATAATTATTATTTTACTGATGAAAAAATTAATTTTTATTTAGCTATGAAAACGTATTTTTATACCGTATAAATTTTAATGCCTTTTCGGTCAGAAGGTCTAACTACTGAATCTTAGCTAGTTTTTTAAAACACTTTTATATTTGAAATAGGAAAATAAAATTTTCATCTCAGCAACTGAAATCGAATGGGATTAGCATAACTTGTTAATAAATATTGCTCATAGCAGTGTTTGCACTGCTGTGTTTCTGTTTCAAGGGTAGGGAGAACAACCGAGTTGAATCCGTTGATTAATCTCTCGGTCGAAGTTGGTCTTACCTAGTCGGACTGTTTGTCCCAGGTAAACGTTCTCGTCAACAGCTTTGAGCTTAGTGCTCTCAACAACTACCGACATAGGTGTGACATGCACATTTAACTTGATCCTTCGGATTGATTACCTGATTCTCTCAGACCTATCTTGGAGACACTATTGTGGTCATTAAGAATAGTGCTTAGGTCCCCCAGCGAATCTGCCATAAGGGCTATATCGTCGGCAAATCGAAGGTGAGTGATGTACTTGCGATTGATGTTAATATCGTATCCTTTACAGTTCAGTAGCTTGAAAACGTCTTCCGATGCAGCGGTGAAGACTTTTGGGGATATAAAGTCACCTTGTCTTACACCTCTCTGCAGTTGGATAGGTTTCGTACTCTGGTTCTGTACTCGGATAGCCATTGTAGCCCTACTGTACAAACACTTCAGCTCTTCGATATACCAACAGTCAACTTGGAAAAGTCGTCGAGTCTGCACATAATAAAATAAATGTCGTTAATTGAACTACATTGGGGTTGACTCCCAAATAATGCCATGAAGCAATATGCCCGTATTATATAATAAAAAATTATCTAATTAATTAATGAATTAATTGTATTCCTGCCCCGTACTGCCCAAATGTGGTTGAAACATTTACATAGAATATTGATAAATATGTTATTTTCATTGTTCCGCCTTACTTTAAATTTTAATGATGATACTTCTTCATAAGCAATTCGTCTGAGTTGCGGATTCGGAGACAGCTGCTGGTGCTGCGTATTCCTGGCTACCGGCAAACTTCTGCGTGCTTCTGACTCCCGCCTCGACGGACCCTCCCCCGTGATCTGGTGATAATATCTAGTGCTCTTATAAAATAAATAAATAAAATAAAAAGCCTTTTTATTTGTTACAAACAAATGAAAGAGTAAGTAACAGTGTTATCTTATTACTAAACCTAATAATTTTTTTATATGTAACCTACGATTATATCTATTTATGTGTATTTATTTATCTATGATTGTAGTAATTATTTTTTCAAGCTAATTTGGTTTGCAAGAACCCCTCCTCGGATGAAGGCCTCCTCTAAAGAATCCCAATGGTCTCTGTCTTTGGCTATTTGTAACCAATTTGTGCCCGCTATCTTTGTGATGTTGTCTTGCCATCTCGCATGGGGTCTTCCTCTGTAGGGTTTCCCTGTTTTGCCGTTCCATGAAGTAATTTTTTTGGTCCATCTCTCATCTTGTAATCGCGCTACATGTCCCGCCCACTTCCATTTTAGTCTTTGAGCGTGAAATAGAGCATCTGTAGCTTTTGAAATATTTCTTATTTTAGTGTGTCTTATTTTTTGTCTTTTTTGGATATTCAACATACTACGTTCCATACCGCGTTGGCAGCTGATTATTTTGTTCTTTACTTTACTAGAATATCTCCAGGTCTGACAGGCATAGGTTAAGCATGGTAGGAGACATGTGTTCATGACTTTAGTTTTTATCTTTACTGACATATCACCCTTAAATATTTCCTTTAAGCTCCAGTATTTGTTCCAGGATCTATGTATTCTTCGTTCTAATTCGAACTCATTGTTTTTCCTGTCAAAAGATATTTGTTTACCTAGGTAGATGTAGTTTTCTGTATAGGTAAGTATCTCGTTGTCGACTGATATTCTTAATTTTGTACTGTTCGTCATTACAATTGTTTTTGACAGGTTAATTTCTAAACCTACTTGTTTGCCGGCTTCGTTAAGTGAATGAATCATGAGTTGTAGTTGTGTACCCATTTCTGACAACAGCACCAGATCATCGGCGAAACGGAGGTGGCTAAGGTATTTGTCGTCGATATTTATACCATACTTTTTCCAATCCAGTTTCCTGATTGTATATTCTAGAATGGAAATAAATAATTGCGGAGAGAGAGGGTCGCCCTGTCTTACCCCTCTGGCAATGGGAAAGCTTGGTCCGGTTTTTTCCAGTTTTACTCTACCTTTATTGTTCAAATATATGTTTTTAATAACTTGAATGTATACATTTTCTACCCCCTGCTCTTCCAGCGTTTCCCAGATGCTTGAGTTAAACACTGTGTCGAATGCTTTTTTTGTAATCTATGAAAGCGATATAAAGAGCTCTCCTTCGTTCTTGATATTTTTCGATTAGTAGTTCCAGGGTGTGGAAGTGGTCTATAGTAGAGAAGCCCTTTCTAGATCCCGTTTGCTCAATGGTCTGTTCCGAATCTAATATATTGCTTATTATTAGATTTATTAGCGAAGAAAAGAGTTTGTACAAGCACGGTAATAAGCTTATTGACCTGTGGTTACTATATCGCGTGGGTCTCCTTTTTTATAAATTAATATTATATTTGACTCTGACCATTGAGTAGGTGTATCGGTAGTTTCTAGAATGCGGTTGAACAGGAGAGTCAGAGGTAGAGCAAGCTGAGTGCAGGCTGTTTTTATAGCTTCGTTAGTTACGTTGTCTGGGCCTGGGCTTTTTTCTGATTTCATACGTTTAATTGCTTCCGCTATTTCTTTTACGTCGAACTGTGCTCTACCTTCTTTGCTATAAGGGTTTAAAATATTGGTTTTTATCTGTCCTGTCAAGTTTTGTTCATTGCCTTTGTATAAGGTTTTATAAAATTTAGTTGCAATGTTTATGACGTCATTTCGATTGCCTTTCCGTCTCCATGTTTTACATGTTTGCAACTTCTTAAATGCTCTTTTTGAGCTGCCTGCCTGTACCAGGTGTCTTTCGATTGTGTTAAATCTATATTTTGTATAATCTTGTTTTATAAGTTTGCTTATTAACTTATACAGTGCTGAAAGCTCGTTTTTTAGTGGTCGAGTTTTATTTTTAGTTCTTTGTAGCTCATGTCTTCTTTTCATGAGTGTTAAGGTACGCTCTGATAATATTCCTTTACTTTTGTTGTCGTTTTTATTTACTGAATGCGCACTCTGAAGACTTTGGCAGATAGCTTTTATTATTTTATCATAGTAGGTTTGTACAGAGTGGTGGAGCAGTCTTGTAGTCGGTATATAGGATGTAATACTCTCTTTGTATCTCAATATTTTCTCTTCTTTCCTTAATGTAGAGTGTTGGCAGCTGCTAAAATTTGACCAATTTTTTTTGTGTTTTGTCAATATTATTGTCGCTTTTACTGGTCTGTGGTCTGAAGAAAATTGACATTTAATACTTCAATGTTTTGAAACAGTTTTGGTTGATTTGACATGATGAAATCGATTTCATTTTTGTACGTTCCATTTGGTGAGCGCCATGTCCATCGTTGGTTCGGCTTTTTTTTTTTTGAAATAGGTGTTTAGGATTGCTATTTTATTTTCAACCGCGAAGTTTATCAATCTCTCACCTCTCTGGTTTCTTTCCCCGTATCCGTTTGATTTCCTAACTAAGTATTCATCTTGTCTGGGTTGTCCTAATTTAGCATTTAAGTCGCCCATTATTATAAAAGTATTATGTGCTTGGTGAATAGCTTTATTTACATTTGTATAAAAAATATCAATTTCTTCTTCTTTCGCTAATTCTGTGGGTACATATACTTGTATAAGAGATAATTCGTTTCCTTGTATTTTTAAATTCAATAGTGCTTCTCTATTAGTTATACCTATGAAGTTTACTATGTTATTTTTATGTTTTTTATATAATAAAAATCCGACGCCTAACTTTCCAGGTGTAAGTCCTATGTGGCATAAAATAAAATTGTCATATTCCTCTATTTTTGTTCCTTGACGTCTCACTTCCGATAGTCCGATTATGTCGAATTTTATATCTTTCATTGCCTCTACCAATTGTATTAAACGTTCGTACGATGACAGTGTTCTTATATTGTAGGTTAATATGTAAAGCTTGGTTTTTTTTTATAGGATAGGGTGAAAGAAGTTGTGAGGAGTGTAAAGGGTTTTGATTTCGGTAGTATATTTGTAGGTGGTAAGATAGTTATAGGGTTTGTTAACATGGTTGTATTTTTCTTTGGAGGGTTGTGGTCGTGATCTTCCTCGGTGACC
The DNA here is from genome assembly GCA_907164705.1 of Parnassius apollo. Classification (NCBI taxonomy): domain Eukaryota; kingdom Metazoa; phylum Arthropoda; class Insecta; order Lepidoptera; family Papilionidae; genus Parnassius; species Parnassius apollo. Next base: position 7,188,102 of record CAJQZP010001486.1, on the reverse strand, counting down.
AGCCGTATTGGAAGATAGTTTTTGTTTCTTATTATAATATGTTCGTGTATGAGATCTTCGTAGGAGGGGTGGGTTGGTTTTTTGGTATCTTGGTTGTTTGTTACAATATTTGTATTTTTGTTGGCTAAGAAGTTCAGCATACCCGGTTTTAGGACACCATCCGATAAGCTATTTGATCTTTGAATCGATGTCTGTGGTTTGTTCTTTTTGGTGGCACGAGTGTTTCTATCGTCCTGTAGTAGGGAATTTTTTTCGGGTGATGTAGGGAGTGTTCTTTTATTGTTAGGTTTTATTACGATCAGTTTATCATATTTTATTCTTACTATATTGCCTTTTTCTTTCTCTAGGATCATGTGCTGCTGTAGTTCCTTTCTTTTTTGTGTGCAAATGTATTTTGGATAGTCCTCTTTCATATCATATTCAGAGTCTTTCAGTGCTCCCTTTTGTTTAAATATGTTTATTTTGAGACCGAGAGTAGTGAAGGTTACTATTATTGGCCGAGGTGTTTTGCTTTTTTTTCAAATTCTCTTTACCTCCTCCTCCTCTAGTGCTCTACTGACTCTAAAGTTTCATATTATCTTTTGTAAACAAATTTACATATTTGTATTGCTTGAATACTAGAAATTCACATAGATCTTATAGTTATTTACTGCGTGTAGCCCAGTGTAAGCTAAGTGACAAGATTAGGCACGTCATATGCCGACTAGAGTATAGGTTGTTTTACGAAATGGCCGTGAATTTAATGATTGGGTTTAGAATAACGAAAACCGAATAACGAAAAAACTAAGCTAAGGTAAGAGATTGAGCTAAGTGAGTAAGCCGGAAAAAAATCCAGGTGTATTCTTAACAGTAAAGAAAAGTAGGTAAAAGTCTTTGGCTAAATTAGAAAACAAGTATCAATGCTTTTTCCTTGTTTAATGAATAACAGGCTAAAGAGAAAACTCATTTTTATGAATTGTTTTTATGTTTTAGAGATTTTTGTTTATCCTGGTCACGTAAATTTTATATAATTATATACGGCCATTTCTAGATAGAGGGGGCGGAGCGTTACAGTTCTTTTTATACTAGATAGGCGACAGCCGAAAAATGTCACCTTTTCCGGATATCTGTCTCAGCCACACACAGTACAACATTCTAATAGATGGATGAGGCTTTGAGCTTATTGTTGTGATTCTATAGTTATAGATATAGATAGTAAAATAAGCAGCGCACATTTTTATTTTATTTTAAAATTATGTTAGTATGCATTCTATAGAATTTTATATTTCAATAATTAATTACGATTTTTATATATAAATATTTCTGTATACCTTATGACAATAACTTTATTACTTTAAATTAATTTTTACTCCTAAATTATGTAAATTTGCGATTTCAAATAATTTTTTATATCAATAAAAATTGTAAAGGAAGTAAAAAGTAAAAGTAATTAATACTAAGAAAATGGGTTGAAAACTTTACAGAAACAGTTGTTATTAGAAAATTTAGGGTTCGACCTTCACCTTTGTTATTTTTGCTTTGGTCTTTAGAGATCCAATTAATTCGCAAATTAAATTTATTTTTTTATAATCTTTAAAGAAGTGCTTGTGCTGAATTAACAAAAGAAAAAAGGCATATTTATTAATTTAAGTTGCTATAATTTTAAAAACCACCGTGTAGCGTGTAATATTAATTACCCGTGGGTGGCGTAGGAGGTGACAGAGGAGAAACAGAGATAAGCAGTAGAAACTGCAGTTGAAAATCCCCCCCTGCCAAGCGTGGTAAATATGGCAAAACCTTCCCTATGAGGCAGTCTATGCGGGAGGACTAAGTTCAACAGCTAACTTTTATAGGCTGTAATGGAATAGACAGAATTTAAAAAAAATCTTTCATATAAACTATTCAAAAATCTTCTACATAAACTATTCACAGTAATCCAAAAAATTAAAGTTATGAACAGCGTTATGCTTTTATTGGTTTTTTCATTGTGGCGAGTGAGGATAAAACTTTGTTTTAGCATCATCATTCACATTCACTGCAGAACTTAATACGTATGTATGTCCCCCAAAGAATGCCACATTGCACGGTCCTGAGTGACCTGGGTCTATCCACCTTCTGCATCACTTACCAGGTCGTGGTTTTAATTACTTAGAAGACTCCAGAAATGGCTGCATCATGAATGAACAATGACCTAAAGCGAAGCTAACTCATTAAAAAATAATGATAACTATAGCTTTTTGAAATTCAATGTAACGAATACAGCAGATATCTATTGTGAAGAACCTTAAACAATGATGACAGAGCTCTCAGCATCATCAACTCGTCAATTGATCCTCGCTATTGCTCCATGTTAACGCAAGACCTCATTCAATTAATTTTCCCACTCAATAAGATTCAAAGCACGCTTTTGATTGTTTATGATAACGGATGTATTGAAATACTTATTTAAAATTTAGTTTTAAACAAGAATGCCATCATGTAAATATAAAATAATAAAAGTGCCGAATACCGATTTTTGTAACTTTGAAATCATTTCTTTTTCCAAATATTGTGAGTCACGATCACATTGAATGATCACGTTCGCGGATCAAGTAGTAAGCTTTTTGACAAAAGGTGTTATTCAGCTTATTATTACGGTTATGTCCAAGCATACAAATTTAAAAGAAAGGGATAAATTATTTTAAGAATAAGTAAATAGCAAAACACTTTATATCTCACTACTTCTTGTTGAAACAAGCAGAATTTAATACGCATACAACTCTCTATAACGCCAATATAAATTTAAAAAATGATGATACTCAAAAATAATTAAGATATTTTAGTAATTCCATTATTAATTTTAATAACAACGTTTATAAAAAATATTATAATCGGATCTGATTGAAATTTATATATTATGCTAATACTACCTTTACCGGAACAAAGTGGCGGAGTACGAATATCCACTACCTCACATCGTAGGTGTCCTAAGACGCGATAGAGTGAAACAAATAAGAATTTGGGCAGGGGTGTCTCTAATGACAAAATTGTGTTTGCCAACCTTCTTGCCAGGTGTGGGAACTATGTATATATACTATATAAAATATGTCCTTTATGAGGTCTATGGGAGGTCCTACGTTCAGCAGCTAAGTAGAATTTTAATAAACTGTATTGTGAAAATATATTTTAACGGGCAGAGTGAGTATTAATGGCGATTAGGATGAGAAATGGATGTATTTGTCTTCACACTTAGCAAGTAGGTATACAATAGCGTCGTCCAAAATCGCTAAACATCTAGCGAGAGGTCCTTAATAATAGTAGACGTCGTAGGTGGTTTGCTCATAGTAGCTTCCCAAAGTAGAGTTAACTTTCGTAATACCGTTGTAATTGATTGGAGAATCAATCGTCGGTGCGTGCTTTTATACCCAATAAGAGGAATTTGTAACATTTTAGGTCAATACGGTCATTTCGCTCTTTAAATGGGAAGATGCTAGAACACTCCCGATAAACAATATGTCCAAAGGAGAAAAGGATATAACACTTTTCAAAGGATATAAGGTTGCAAGGTTGTCTAACTGACATCAATAGTTTAGTATAATAATAATGTCCTCCAGACCGAATTTCGGCCACGGCGGCCTGCTTCAATAGAGGCAAGCCATCGGCGCAGGACAGGATTATAGTGCCCAAGTGTATGCGCAAGCACAGGTGCACTCTCTATTCCTTCACTCTCATAATCCAATGGGACGGTAAACCGACACGACCAGAGAGAGATCAGGCGCAGGAACAACGGCTTTACGTGCTTTCCGAGGCACGGGGGTGAGACACCACCAACTTCCTGACTCCGGACAGCTACTGAGAATTTCTTGACAGAAAAACTCAATAATTGATTTTTGGCCCAAACTGAGATTCGAACCCAGGACCTCATGATCAGCAGTCGCACTACTACAACCACTAGACCAACGAGGCAGTTTAGTATACAAATTTTATTAACTTGGCCGAGACCATTGGTCTTATCTTTGGAAATGTTTTCTTGAAACGTGGTTCAACACGCAACTGGCTTTCGAAACAATATCTTAAAGTAAAAAATGAGATTGATTGGTTCACTTTCCTTTGATATATATTGATTACAATTAAATATACCTATAGTCGAATTAATAAGGAACTTGCATTTGAGATACAGATGATTCGATTGATTAAACATTTATAAAATACATAGCCACAAAAATAATAAAATAAATTCCAAGTACCTTAAGGCAACTACTAGAATGGTTGTTAATAGTTAAATTAAAATTAAACTAATTTCCCGTGAATTTTAAGGGCGTATATTTTTCGTCAAACTTAAAAGGGACGACCCATGCGGTACAGCTCGAAAAATATTTAAAAAAAACTACTAGTGTATACATATACACAAAACAAACCCCCCTCCCATAACCCTTTCTTCCGACGTCCTCGACAGTACGGGGAAAATAGACATCGCGGTCAAAAATCTCACCTCACTTATAACATCCTCTCTTAAAGAGAATGAAAAGGTTGTCCCGGTTGCTAAAACTAGTCTTCCCCTAGATATTAGCAACCTGCTAAAAGCCAAAAAAGCTGCCCTCTGTAGAGCTGCACGCTATCCCACTCCCGAATATAGACTCTCGGCCCACCGCCTTCAACGCAAACTCCGTTACCGCCTCCAAGATTACAGAGACATCGAAAGGGGCAATCTCATGGAGAAAATCTCTCCCTCCCACACAGCGTACTACCAGATGGCGAGAGCCCTCCGGATAGACGCTATAATGCATACTCCCCCTCTGTCTCGTCCCGACGGCTCTATTCCCTTAGAGGACGAAGAAAAGGCTGAGTGCTTCGCCGACAGCGTCGCCGCTCAATGCTCCCCCAGCACAGAACCCACTGACCCCATACACATCCAGCTAGTGGAGGACGAGGTCCGTCGCCGGAACTCGCCCCCTACCGCATCTGACCCTATCACTATGTCCAAAAATGAGATTTCATCTACCATCACAGGACTTAAGCCCAAAAAAGCACCTGGTGCGGATAGCATCTCAAACCAAGCCCTCACATACTTTCCGGAGCAGGTGATCGCCTTATTGGCCATAATCTTCAACGCCTGCTTCGAATTCAGATATTTTCTCACCTTTTGGAAAGAGGCAACTGTCATTGGCATTCCCAAGCCAGGCAAACCTCACCACCTTCCCTCCAATCACCATCCCATCAGCCTCCTCAAGGCCATGGGCAAACTTTTCGAACGAGTCATTCTCGTGCGCATGAGGCGCCATTTGTTTCCCACAGACGGCGACCCTCTTATCATCCCACAACAATATGGGTTTCGAGCCAAACACTCGTGCCCCCAGCAAGTTCACCGCATAGTGGAATATATCCTGCGCGGTTTTTATCCTCGTCGTCAGAAAACCATCGCGGTCTTCTTCGACATTGCCAAGGCATCCGACAGAGTCTGGCACGAGGGCCTTATCTACAAATTGTATGACTTACGCCTCCCAGACCGTCTTGTTCGCCTTGTAGCCTCCTATCTGAAGGATCGTACCTTTCGCTTTAGACACGAAGGCACGCTATCCTCTACTCGTCAAATCAAAGCCGGTGTCCCTCAAGGCTCTGTGCTTGCCCCCCTCCTATACATACTATTCACCAACGACATCCCTATCCCGTCGAATGGTGTTAAACTAGCCCTCTTTGCAGATGACACAGCCCTTTACTCTAAAGGCAACTCACTGCCACAGATTCGAAACAAGATCCAAAAATCAGTAAGCGACTTAGGAGCTTAGTTACAAAAATGGCGTATCGACGTAAACCCGGAGAAAAACTCCGCCGTTTGCTTCGAATATAAACGACGTCGTCTCACCACCACTCCGCCAATCAGGATGTTAGGAACCCCTGTCCCATGGCAAACTAAAGCCAAATACTTAGGCGTCACTCTTGATGCAAGGCTCACTTTCGAGCCCCATATCAATAAGGTTACTCGCACCGCACGATTTTACATGGGTAGGCTCAACAGTATGTTGGGCAGACACAGTAAAATGTCCCTTCGCAACAAGCGAACCCCATATAAGGTCTGAATACGACCTGTCATGACCTACGCGGCCCCCATTTTCGCACATGCTAAGCCCAAAGTTATAAATGAACTTCAAATAGTCCAAAATCTATTCTGTCGTAGGGCCACTAACTCAACCTACTATGTCCGTAATGCCAACTTACACCGAGACTTATCCCAACAATCCAACAGTTCCTGAAATCACTCTCTGAGAGATTTTTCAAAGCCTCAGAGTCCCACCCAAATCATCTCATTCGTGAGACAGCTGCCTATGCAGCCCCTATCCACACTCGCTATAGTGTGTGCAGACCAAGAAACTCTCTCTCGGACCCCCCCCAACAAGCTTTCGGCTGACCTGAACTGCCTCCTGGCGTTGGCCTGCCTTACGTTGTCTGGGCCTGTGCTTTTTTCTGATTTCATACGTTTAATTGCTTTGTGTAAGTTTGCTTATTAACTTATACAGTGCTGAAAGCTCGTTTTTAGTGGTCGAGTTTATTTTTAGTTCTTTGTAGCTCATGTCTTCTTTTCATGAGTGTTAAGGTACGCTCTGATAATATTCCTTTACTTTTGTTGTCCTTTTTATTTACTGAATGCGCACTCTGAAGACTTTGGCAGATAGCTTTTATTATTTTATCATAGTAGGTTTGTACAGAAATGGTGGAGCAGTCTTGTAAGTCTGGTATATAGGACATAATACTCTCTTTGTATCTCAATATTTCTTCTCTCTCTTCTTTCCTTAATGTAGAGTGTTGGCAGCTGCTAAAATTTGACCTATTTTTTTTGTGTTTTGTTAATATTATTGTCGCTCTTACTGGTCTGTGGTCTGAAGAAAAGTTGACATTTAATACTTCAATGTTTTGAAACAGTTTTGGTTGATTTGAAATGATGAAATCGATTTAATTTTTGTACGTTCCATTTGGTGAGCGCCATGTCCATCGTTGGTTCGGCTTTTTTTTTTTTGAAATAGGTGTTTAGGATTGCTATTTTATTTTCAACCGCGAAGTTTATCAATCTCTCACCTCTCTGGTTTCTTTCCCCGTATCCGTTTGATTTCGTAACTAAGTATTCATCTTGTCTGGGTTGTCCTAATTTAGCATTTAAGTCGCCCATTATTAAAAAAGTTCTATGTGCTTTGTGAATAGCTTTATTTACATTTGTATAAAAAATATCAATTTCTTCTTCTTTCGCTAATTCTGTGGGTACATATACTTGTATAAGAGATAATTCGTTTCCTTGTATTTTTAAATTCAATAGTGCTACTCTATCAGTTATACCTATGAAGTTTACTATGTTATTTTTTTGTTTTTTATGTAGTAAAAATCCGACGCCAAACTTTCCAGGTGTAAGTCCTATGTGGCATAAAATAAAATTGTCATATTACTCTATTTTTGTTCCTTGACGTCTCACTTCCGATAGTCCGATTATGTCGAATTTTATATCTTTCATTGCCTCTACCAATTCTATTAAACGTTCGTACGATGACAATGTTCTTATATTGTAGGTTAATATGTAAAGCTTGGTTGGTAAGATAGTTATAGGGTTTGTTAACATGGTTGTATTTTTCTTTGGAGGGTTGTGGTCGTGATCTTCTTCGGTGACCAGCCGTATTAGAAGATAGTTTTTGTTTCTTATTATATTGTTCGTGTATTAGATATTCGTGGGAGGGGTGGGTTGGTTGTTATATATTCTTGTTTTTGGTATCTTGGTTGTTTGTTACAATATTTGTATTTTTGTTGGCTAAGAAGTTCAGCATACCCGGTTTTAGGACACCATCCGATAAGCTATTTGATCTTTGAATCGATGTCTGTGGTTTGTTCTTTTTGGTGGCACGAGTGTTTCTATCGTCCTGTAGTAGGAATTTTTTTCGGGTGATGTTTTTATTGTTAGGTTTAATTACGTCGATTTTATTCTTACTATATTGCCTTTTTCTTTCTCTAGGATCATGTGCTGCTGTAGTTCCTTTCTTTTTTGTGTGCAAATGTATTTTGGATAGTCCTCTTTCATATCATATTCAGAGTCTTTCAGTGCTCCCTTTTGTTTAAATATGTTTATTTTGAGACCGAGAGTAGTTAAGGTTACTCTTATTGGCCGAGGTTTTTTTGCTTTTCTTTTCAAATTCTCTTTACCTCCTCCTCCTCTAGTGCTCTACTGACTCTAAAGTTTCATATTATCTTTTGTAAACAAATTTACATATTTGTATTGCTTGAATACTAGAAATTCACATAGATCTTATAGTTATTTACTGCGTGTAGCCCAGTGTAAGCTAAGTGACAAGATTAGGCACGTCATATGCCGACTAGAGTATAGGTTGTTTTACGAAATGGCCGTGAATTTAATGATTGGGTTTAGAATAACGAAAAACGAGTAACGAAAAAACTAAGCTAAGGTAAGAGATTGAGCTAAGTGAGTAAGCAGGAAAAAAATCTAGGTGTATTCTTAACAGTAAAAAAAAGTAGGGAAAGGTCTTTGGCTAAATTAGAAAACAAGTATCAATGCTTTTTTCCTTGTTTAATGAATAACAGGCTAAAGAAAAAACTCATTTTTATGGATTGTTTATAAGTTTTAGAGATTTTTAAGATTAATATATATTTGTTTATCCTGGTCACGTAAATTTTATATAATTATATACGACCATTTCTAGATAGAGGGGGCGGAGCGTTACAATTCTTTTTATACTAGATAGGCGACAGCCGAAAAATGTCACCTTTTCCGGATATCTGTCTCAGCTACACACAGTACAACATTCTGATGGATGAGGCTTTGAGCTTATTGTTGTGATTCTATAGTTATAGTTATAGATAGTGAAATAAGCAGCACACATTTTTATTTTATTTTAAAATTATGTTAGTATGCATTCTATAGAAATTTATATTTCAATAATTAATTACGATTTTTTATATATAAACATTTCTGTATACCTTATTACAATAACTTTATTACTATAAATTAATTTTTACTCCTAAATTAAGTAAATTTGCTTTTTCAAATGATTTTTTATATCAATAAAAATTGTAAAGGAAGTAAAAAGCAAAAGTAATTAATACTGAGAAAATGGGTTGAAAATTTTACACAAACAGTTGTTATTAGAAAATTTAGGGTTCGACCTTCACCTTTGTTATTTTTGCTTTGGTCTTTAGAGATCCAATTAATTCGCAAATTAAATTTATTTTTTTATAATCTTTAAAGAAGTGCTTGTGCTGAATTAACAAAAGAAAAAAGGCATATTTATTAATTTAAGTTGCTATAATTTTAAAAACCACCGTGTAGCGTGTAATATTAATTACCCGTGGGTGGCGTAGGAGGTGACAGAGGAGAAACAGAGATCAGCAGCAGAAACTGCAGTTGAAAATCCCCCCTGCCAAGCGTGGTAAATATGGCAAAACCTTCCCTATGAGGCAGTCTATGCGGGAGGACTAAGTTCAACAGCTAACTTTTATAGGCTGTAATGGAATAGACAGAATTTAAAAAAAATCTTTCATATAAACTATTCAAAAATCTTCTACATAAAATATTCACAGTAATCCAAAAATTTAAAGTTATGGACAGCGTTATGCTTTTATTGATTTTTTCATTGTGGCAAGTGAGGATAAAACTTTGTTTTAGCATCATCATTCACATTCACTGAAGAACTTAATACGTATGTATGTCCCCCAAAGAATGCCACATTGCACGGTCCTAAGTGACCTGGGTCTATCCACCTTCTGCATCACTTACCAGGTCGTGGTTTTAATTACTTAGAAGACTCCAGAAATGGCTGCATCATGAATGAACAATGACCTAAAGCGAAGCTAACTCATTAAAAACTAATGATAACTATAGCTTTTTGAAATTCAATGTAACGAATACAGCAGATATTTATTGTGAAGAACCTTAAACAATGATGGCAGAGCTCTCAGCATCATCAACTCGTCAATTGATCCTCGCTATTGCTCCATGTTAACGCAAGACCTCATTCAATTAATTTTCCCACTCAATAAGATTCAAAGCACGCTTTTGATTGTTTATGATAACGGATATATTGAAATACTTATTTAAAATTTAGTTTTAAACAAGAATGCCATCATGTAAATATAAAATAATAAAAGAGCCGAATACCGATTTTTGTAACTTTGAAATCATTTCTTTTTCCAAATATTGTGAGTCACGATCACATTGAATGATCACGTTCGCGGATCAAGTAGTAAGCTTTTTGACAAAAGGTGTTATTCAGCTTATTATTACGGTTATGTCCAAGCATACAAATTTAAAAGAAAGGGATAAATTATTTTAAGAATAAGTAAATAGCAAAACACTTTATTTCTCACTACTTCTTGTTGAAACAAGCAGAATTTAATATGCATACAACTCTCTATAACGCCAATATAAATTTAAAAAATGATGATACTCAAAAATAATTAAGATATTTTAGTAATTCCATTATTAATTTTAATAACAACGTTTATAAAAACTATTATAATCGGATCTGATTGAAATTTATATATTATGCTAATACTACCTTTACCGGAACGTAAAGTGGCGGAGTACGAATATCCACTACCTCACATCGTAGGTGTCCTAAGACGCGATAGAGTGAAACAAATAAGAATTTGGGCAGGGGTGTCTCTAATGACAAAATTGTGGTTGCCAACCTTCTTGCCAGGTGTGGCAACTATGTATATATACTATTTAAAATATGTCCTTTATGAGGTCTATGGGAGGTCCAACGTTCAGCAGCTAAGTAGAATTTTAATAAACTGTACTGTGAAAACATATTTTAACGGGCAGAGTGAGTATAAATGTCGATTAGGATGAGAAATGTATGTATTTGTCTTCACACTTAGCAAGTAGGTATACAATAGCGTCGTCCAAAATCGCTAAACATCTACCGAGAGGTCCTTAATAATAGTAGACGTCGTAGGTGGTTTGCTCATAGTCGCTTCCCAAAGTAGAGTTAACTTTCTTATTACTGATGTAATTGATTGGAGAATCAATCGTCGGTGCGTGCTTTTATACCCAATAAGAGGAATGTATAACATTTTAAGTCATTACGGTCACGGAAGATGCTAGAACACTCCTGATAAACAATATGTCCAAAGGAGAAAAGGATATAACACTTTTCAAAGGATATAAGGTTGCAAGGTTGTCTAGCTGACATCAATAGTTTAGTATAATAATAATGTACTCCAGACCGAATTCACGCGCAGGACAGGATTATAGTGCCCAAGTGTATGCGCAAGCACAGGTGCACTCTCTATTCCTTCACTCTCATAATCCAATGGGACGGTAAACCGACACGACCAGAGAGAGATCAGGCGCAGGAACAACGGCTTTTGCGTGCTTTCCGAGGCACGGGGGTGAGACACCACCAACTTCCTGACTCCGGGCAGCTACTGAGAATTTCTTGACAGAAAAACTCAATAATTGATTTTTGGCCCAAACTGGGATTCGAACCCAGGACCTCATGATCAGCAGTCGCACTACTACAACCACTAGACCAACGAGGCAGTTTAGTATACAAATTTTATTAACTTGGCCGAGGCCATTGGTCTTATCTTTGGAAATGTTTTCTTAACACGCAACTGGCTCTCGAAACAATATCTTAAAGTAAAAAATGAGATTGATTGGTTCACTTTCCTTTAATATATATTGATTACAATTAAATATACCTATAGTCGAATTAATAACTTGCATTTGAGATACAGATGATTCGATTGATTAAACATTTATAAAATACATAGCCACAAAAATAATAAAATAAATTCTAAGTACCTTGAGGCAACTACTAGAATGGTTGTTAATAGTTAAATTAAAATTAAACTAATTTCCCGTCAATTTAAGGTCGTATATTTTTCGTCAAACTTAAAAGGGACGACCCATGTGGTACAGCTCGAAAAATATTTAAAAAAAACTACTAGTGTATACATATACACAAAACAAACCCCCTCCCATAACCCTTTCTTCCGACGTCCTCGACAGTACGGGGAAAATAGACATCGCGGTCAAAAATCTCACCTCACTTATAACATCCTCTCTTAAAGAGAATGAAAAGGTTGTCCCGGTTGCTAAAACTAGTCTTCCCCTAGATATTAGCAACCTGCTAAAAGCCAAAAAAAGCTGCCCTCTGTAGAGCTGCACCCTATCCCACTCCCGAATATAGACTCGCGGCCCACCGCCTTCAACGCAAACTCCGTTGCCGCCTCCAAGATTACAGAGACCTCGAAAGGGGCAATCTAATGGAGAAAATTTCTCCCTCCCACACAGCGTACTACCAGATGGCGAGAGCCCTCCGGATAGACTCTATAATGCATACTCCCCCTCTGTCTCGTCCCGACGGCTCTATTGCCTTCGAGGACGAAGAAAAGGCTGAGTGCTTCGCCGACAGCGTCGCCGCTCAATGTTCCCCCAGCACACAACCCACTGACCCCATACACATCCAGCTAGTGGAGGACGAGGTCCGTCGCCGGAACTCGCCCCCTACCGCCTCTGACCCTATCACTGTGTCCAAAGATGAGATTTCATCTACCATCAAAGGACTTAAGCCCAAAAAAGCACCTGGTGCGGATGGCATCTCAAACCTAGCCCTCAAATACTTTCCGGAGCAGGTGATCCCCTTATTGGCCATAATCTTCAACGCCTGCTTCGAATTCAGCTATTTTCTCACCTTTTGGAAAGAGGCAACTGTCATTGGCATTCCCAAGCCAGGCAAACCTCACCACCTCCCCTCCAATCACCGTCCCATCAGCCTCCTCAAGGCCATGGGCAAACTTTTCGAACGAGTCATTCTCGTGCGCATGAGGCGCCATTTGTTTCCCACAGACGGCGGCCCTCTTGTCATCCCACAACAATTCGGGTTTCGAGCCAAACACTCGTGCCCCCAGCAAGTTTACCGCATAGTGGAATATATCCTGCGCGGTTATTATCCTCGTCGTCAGAAAACCATCGCGGTCTTCTTCGACATTGCCAAGGCATTCGACAGAGTCTGGCACGAGGGCCTTATCTACAAATTTTGTGACTTAGGCCTCCCAGACCGTCTTGTTCGCCTTGTAGCCTCCTATCTGAAGGATCGTACCTTTCGCTTTAGACACGAAGGCACGCTATCCTCTACTCATCAAAACAAAGCCGGTGTCCCTCAAGGCTCTGTGCTTGCCCCCCTCCTATACATACTATTCACCAACGACATCCCTATCCCGTCGAATGGTGTTAAACTAGCCCTCTTTGCAGATGACACAGCCCTTTACTCTAAAGGCAACTCACTGCCACAGATTCGGAACAAGATCCAATAGTCAGTAAGCGACTTAGGAGCTTAGTTCCAAGAATGGCGTATCGACGTAAACCCGGAGAAAAGCTCCGCCGTTTGCTTCGAATATAAACGACGTCGTCTCACCACCACTCCGCCAATCAGGATGTTAGGAACCCCTGTCCCATGGCAAACTAAAGCCAAATATTTAGGCGTCACTCTTGATGCAAGGCTCACTTTCGAGCCCCATATCAATAAGGTTACTCGCACCGCACGATTTTACATGGGTAGGCTCGACAGCATGTTGGGCAGACACAGTAAAATGTCCCTTCGCAACAGCCCCTATATAAGGTCTGACCTGCATACGACCTGTCATACCTACGCGGCCCCCATTTTCGCACATGCTAAGCCCAAAGCTATAAATGAACTTCAAATAGTCCAAAATCTATTCTGTCGTAGGGTCACTAACTCACCCTACTATGTCCGTAATGCCGACTTACACCGAGACTTAGAGCTCCCAACAATCCAGCAGTTCTGAAATACTTCGAGAGATTTTTCAGAGCCTCAGAGTCCCACCCAAATCATCTCATTCGTGAGACAGCTGCCTATGCAGCCCCTATTCACACTCGCTATAGTGTGTGCAGACCAAGAAACTCTCTCTCGGACCCCCCCCAACAAGCTTCTTCGGCTGACCTGAACTGCCTCCTGGCGGCTTAGGCCACAAGCCTACATAACACATCCCTTAATCTGCCTTAGTTAGGCAGTCGTCTAAGCGGCTTTTCGCCGCTTGCGCCCTCCTTTCTGCCAAGGAGGGTCGCGTTCGTATACGGCTTAGAGATCTCTAGTTAGACCGTTAAGCCAGTCCCTAAAAGGCGGTGTTTAGTGGGTAAAAGTCTCCACATAACCACGCAGCCGGCTGCGTGGTATGCTATGATCATTCACCGCCTTCCTCCCCTGCTTTCCGGAGGGTTGCCCATATTTGCTTCGGGCGCAAAAAAAATAAACCCTTCTATGTATTCTTTAATTTTTTACATGCATTTAGTTTTTTTAATACTTCCAATTTTAGGAATATCCGTTGTTAAGTAAATCCATTTTTAATCTAATTAATATAAAATATACTAATCTTATAGAAAGACACACCATACTCTTCATTTTTCTAAGAAATTAATTTCCACCGCTACGAAATCTGACAAATTCTTCACCCCATTCCTAAGTGGCACCACCCTGGTGGCATAAAATATCATGGATATCGTGGATCATCGGCGAAGATACAGTTTACTTTCATATAAAAAATAGAGTCGAATTAAGAACCTTTGCCTTGTTGAAGTCGGTCAAAACGTATTTTAATCGTCGTCATCGTTTTTTTTCTAAATACTTTTTTCAGTAAAATAACCCTTACTTACTTATTATATTCCCACACTCTGACTAATATATAGGTACTTTAACTTAATAATAACCAAAAAATGTATAGTAACTTGTCCTACAGCTGGCCACAGGCCTCTTCTCGTTTCAGAGAAGGTTTAGTAGGAAAGATTCTCGTCCCTGGTTGTTAACAAGAAGTATTAACACACTTTAGATTTTTATATTCAAGGACATAATTTTAATTTATCATATGTGTAGGTCTCCTCACGATCTAAGTTTTTTAAGTTGGTTTTTTTAAGTTGGCGGGTTCAAATTAGACTTGGTCCTTAAACAGTTAATCAGAAAGATAAAATTCTAAGGGAAACAAAACGTAGAAATTACGTTGAAAAGTTTTTCTTCAATAACAAAAATTCCTACAAAAGCAAATTTCAACAAAACCCAATAGTAAACATTTCAAGTGTTTCATCAAGAGAACGGTATGCGATAAAAGTAAAAAACACGGGAAATAAATCGAAACAAATGGTGTAAATATATTTTTAACTTAAATAACGGGTATAATATAATAAAATATATATATATATATATATATATATATATATATATATATATATATATATATATATAAATCTGAGTAAACCCTAATATATTATTAGAGTGATATTGAAAGAGTTAAGTTGCTAATTCCAAATGCACAAAAATGCTACTTGACTTTTTGTGAACGTGTATTTATTTAAAATTAATTTTATAAATGGGAATTTTCAGAGTGGTTTATTACGTTTTTTAACCTCGCAAACCCCAAGCGATCACATTCCGTCAAATCCCTAGCGGTCTCATGAGACCGCACCCAGCCACAGCACTTTAACCCATAAAAACTTATATTAACAAACTACTTTTCTATGAGGAAGTTTGGCATTATAGGCTCAATGTGAAATTTCCTATCCTCTAATGCTATAAAAAGTAGTTAGTTTTTTATTTACAATTTTTGTTGTTTTTTATTTATAAACTACGTTCATTTCGTACGCCTATTTCGTGTGGCGTTTTATTGTGTTGATTTTTGGATTTTTCTAATGTAATAAAACCCTAGCATTCTCCTAGTGTTAAAGCCATAAAAATGTTATATTACTATACACTGAGACAGAGATTTCTTTATAAAGAACAAAATATGGATAATTCAATTTATTATAAATACATCTTTTCTTATTTATATATACATTATTTGTTCTAGCAAAAATTTTATGCCATAGTCTAAAATAGTTTAAACTGGTACTAAACGTTCAGGACTTAATGATGATATTTCTTTTGTTCTTTATGAAGGACATTCAGCTAAAGTGACATCTCCTACCTCACAATACCCAGGACACGATAATGAACACCATTTTTTTCTTTCAAAAGACAACTGGGACTTAGGAGGGTAAATAAAATGAGAACGTCATCAACGTAGTCAATTAATATGCAAGGATAACTCAGTCAGACCTTGATAAAATTTTATGAGATTACATGAGATGCATCAGCTTTTTCAAAATTGGTACACTTTAAAAAGTTCTGAGGTAAGACACATAAAAACCATACTAAAATTGAGTACATCCTCATTTTTGAATTCGGTTAAAGCAACATTGTGCTACTCTTGCTGACACTGCATTAAGTTTTAAGGCCTTCTTACATCCTTCTTACTTTTATTGGGCCTTTAAACCGCATTAACTTTTATAAGCGGCAAGAATAATCTTTGCGTAGCTTGTGTATCATATGTTTCTCTGAATCGTTATATAATTTTATTTAATAATTAATAATTTAACAATTTATAATTCAATTTTATTTAATTAAAATTTAAATTTTATCTTAATACACATGACAAACATTCAAACGTCAGGAAGGATAGTTAGTACTAAAAAATACTTTGTTTTTAATTAAGTATTTATTTTTCTATTAAATGTCGCCAAGAGCAAAAGTTAAGTTACATAAAACACTTAATGACTTTTTTATATTTACACGAATACGAAACATTAAATAAAACTACTTTTACGGATTTTATCGCGCTTAAAAGTTATTTTTAGTATATTTTTTATCACATTTATTAAATAATTTCGAAGAATGCTCTGTATATTAAGAATTTTTAAGGAACATTTTTATTTTGATTTGAACAATGCAATTATATTCAGAAAAAAAAACATATTTTTATAAAATAATTCTTTTGATGTTATTTTTCTGAAGCGCGACAGTAGCAGTAAATTTGATTATATGCTTCAGCAAAAGGTTGATTACGTGATCTTTGAACAAGAGGATGTTTTAGCAAATCAGTGTTTGTAACTGAGCAGAGATTTCATGATTACTTGTGAGAGTTTCTCAGAGTTTGGTCAATGACACTATATTATTATTGAGTTCATAGTCGAACATTCCCTTTATAATGGGTTGAAGACCGTGTGACTTAGGTTGTTCTGAGGATAAACCGATGAGTCACGGGTTCTTGATCCTTGCACATTTGTTTAGTGATTTACGAGTAGATATTTACTAGAAAGGCGATCTCGACTAGCGGGTTGTCTTAGACTCCTGTGGTAGGATCTGTGGGGGATGTCTATGTTCAACAGTGAACTTTGATGGTTCATAATGTTGAAAATGACGATGAGGATGGGTGGAAATCACTTGCGCAAGTTACGGTTTCGGACGCTTACAAAATTCCTGGCAATTCTGGGAAATTCTCGGTATTGTGTCCTAGCTGTTACGTAACGATTGTAGCGCTTATTAAATTACAATTTTAGCGCACCTCTTCATATGACACAGGACTGGTTACTGGGTTTAAATGTAAGCGAAAATGACACAAGACTTCTGTTTTTTAAAGAATAAGAGCGACTAACGAGCACACTGTCTTATGGTCATGATCTTTGTTTAAGAAACAATATGCAGATGCGTTTGCAGAATCTTGGAAAAAAAGACAGAATGCCTCGTTTTCAGTAAAAGTATTCTCCAGTTCTTTACACTCACCCTGTGAAACTCAGCAAAATTAAGCTGCTATTTTACGCTGGTATTCTGTGAAACCACGGTCGTTCACCGGCCGAGTTGATCCATTCATGCTACAATCAAAATAAACCTGTAGCACGGCTCCACAACGTATAAATGGTGTTTGTAACCATAGCAAAAAAATATTGAAATAATTAAATACGTATAAGAAACTCTATTATTCGTAAGTAAAATAACATACAGAATTAATTACAAATACAGTTTTGAAGATACGAAATAAGTATTTTAAAAAATTTTAAGTACATTTTGTAATATATTTAAATTTTGATCTCTTTTTCGTCTGAAACATTTTATGTCAATAATTCGGTCGTAAATTGATTGCTTTTTTGCTGAAAGTATTGACTGAAAATTTAATTATGCCCGAAAAGGTAAAGGTATATGAAGTAATTACTTGTTCAAAGGTTGCATCTACAGAGGTGTTATTTTCCATGAATATGTTAATGAAACCGCTTTCAAATACTTTAAAAGTCGAAACCTAAAGCGCCTTTCATTAATTACGCTTCTAAATTGTTGTATATTTTTTCATTCCTAGCATATTAAATTGTAAGCCAAAAGTATGAGTTCAATTTTTAACGATTTATCAAATTTTTTTCCAAAATACTAGTCCTTAGAGCCTACCGTGTAAGTAATAGGTCGGTGAAAAAGTTTTTTCGTATTTTGTTTGCATAAAATTTATGAAAAATCTCTTTGACTGCACTGTTTGTATAAGGCTGGTTTTAATAAATATAGGACATTAAGAAAAAGTAAAATAAAAAGCAAAAAAAAAAACACTTTGTCACCATTTTTCAATTGTTTTTCTTTCATTATGAAGTTATATTACAAAAAAAGGCAAATTGTAGCATCAAGCCTCAAAAATTTTAACGTTTATGGACCTAATGTTGTGTTAGTAAGAAGCATTTTGATGTTAAAGATGCAGCTCGCTCTGGTCGCTCTCATACGGATAAAGTCGATGCCATTTTTGAAAATGTGGAGTAAGATAGGCAAAGTATTTACAATATAGTCAAGAAATTGACAATTGACGTTCAGAGTTTGTTGCATATCGGTAGGACCATGGGATGCTTTCGCGCACATCCGCGGCTCTACCAGTGCCAACCGCCCCAGGCGGCTCCTCTTCGCGAGAGGAAAACAACATTTTTATTTTTATATCTATAACTTCTTTCGCAAGACACTTTATCTATTTATAAAAGATTAGTCACTTTATGTTTTAGTGTACATAAGTAAGCTAGTACGTTATATACTCTACGCTACGCTACGCTTTTTATGATCATGACCAGTATTTTATTTGGGTATTTGGTCCTAAAATCATTAAAATTGAAGAAAAATCAAATATTATGGCCACTTTTACTTCGAAAACTATTATAATAGTAATAATGTCCTCTAGACCGAATTTCGGTCATGGTAGTCAGTCCTAATGGAGACTAGCCATCTGCACAGGACAGGATTACTATGTATGCCCTTACTCTCAGAGTCCAATGGAGCGGTAAATCGACAAGACTAGAGATCAAGCGCAGGACTCGCATATGAAAAACCGCTAACTTTCTGACTCAGGGTTGTTACTGAAAATTTTTTGACAGGAAGCTCAATTTCTGACTATGGCCTGACTTAGGATCCCAACATGGTCAGTTACCGCGTTTACGACTACTAGATAGTCACAACTACGTCACATTACGAATGTAATTATACCCTATATACGAATGTAATTATACCCTATATCTCTATCAAGCCCGTTGAGCTACATATCTTATCTCCAAGTTCAGTTTTCCTTAATCGACTCTTATGATACCTACGGAGTTATATGGGGTAGTGAATTTTGTTGCCACTGCTAATGAATAAAATAAAATAAAGACAATTCGATTTACGTAAGAAACATCAAAATCGGCTCACGCGTTTGGGCTCTAGAACGCGACATAGAGACAAACATGCACAAACATTTTAAGATTGATAAACACATTACCCTCTAAATAAATAAATTAAAAATCTACAGACATATTACTAAAATCTATCAACAAACGCTGGTAAAATGAAAAATGCAAGTTCAAACAAAGACCTTTCCTATCGATCGTTTGTTCTATTTAGAGTAACAAATTTCGATGACATAAGTTCAGAAAATAGTAGTAGTTTTATGTAAATAACTTACGGTCTGTAATTTAGTTTATGCACGAGAATTGTTGTAAGATTTGGGGCGCTTAAATATCTAAGTAACGATGGATGTGTGTCATACATTCCATTAGAGCCTATAAAATCCACTGCTGAACATAGGCCTCCCCCATAGACTACCTTATTTGAAAAAAAAATATATATTTCTTCCCAGGACGAAGGGTTTATACATTTTATAAACCCTTCGTCCTGGGAGGAAATGTATTTCTTTAATTGCTCACACTACAAAATAACTCTTTTCATAATAATGGTAAAATTACTTTGCATATTAGAGGAAATGCCGTAATTATTACAACTATTGAGTAATTTGGCGGTGTGGCGAAAGAAACTATCACACTATTTCGTTCCGTAAGTCCCTTCATCCCACGACACAATTTTTTAAAAATCAATGTGCAGAAAACTCTCTTTGCTGATTTATTATATGTATTGATTTAAATGTATTAAATATATTCTGAAGTTTTTAGTTATGGTTTAACATCCTTCATTCAATTACTGACTTGATTGATGGCCAAGGGCCCATAGTTTAGGTTTTTATTGGTTTTGATAGAAATCTTAATTCTCTAAATATTGTTACGAGCTTGAGGTTCGTGACAATAAAAATTGCCGATAAAATTACCTAAATTAACACTTTAATTTACTTTACACAATTAAAGTTAAAACACTAATAATTTAAACACACTAATTCACTTAATTCCACTCCGAAGCTTCGCTTGTTTCGCCCAAATCAACACTGCCTCGATCGCATCTTGCAGCGCCTATATATTTAAATTAGCAAAGAAATATCCAGAATGTTCAAGTAAACACGGGCAAGGTACCGAGCGTTCGAGTTTCGACTAGGCGCTGTC